>CAJHNH020003190.1:564392-791892 GCA_905116865.2 Candidula unifasciata
GGGCACACATAATGCAAGTGAATGGAAGAACAGACAGGAAGAAAGTCGGTCATTCAGTTTAACTGCTATTTAAGTCTGACGATGGAGATAGAAGCTGTTAATGGACACTTGCATTACTCGCACAACAGAAAGCAACTCGCGGACTGAAAGTGACAGACTCAATGAGCATACTTAAGAAGATCCAAACTGGCAAACTCAGATTAGAATAGATTGACAGTATCCGTAATCCCATCCAGAAGTCCCTCCTCAAGAAACTATCTTGGCTGAACACGGCGGTAGTCGCCGGGGTGAACAGAAACGAAATAGCCGAAAGACTGGTCGTATTAGCAGGGCTTGGTGGATGAACAAGTATGGGTGGGGCAAATACTGAATGCCAAGCGTTTCAAATCCGTTGAGACAAACGAGTCAGGGACGATCAGTCGTTAGTCGAGGTTTCAAACATCACTAGCCCCATTACTAAACCTTTCCTTTACCAGTGTCAATCACAGCAAGGGTCTCCTCTAGGTCTTTCAGTCAGTCCCACTGTTGCTGTGTAAATGATGAACTTACGGCAACATATATATTTATTATGTTCAAGCTTAGGCCACCAATCTCCGTCTGTACTTTCTGCACCTCCCGGCATCATGATTCCACCGAATCACCACATGTTTCAGTTCCTCCTACACTTGCAGATATTGCCGATGTCTTCCATGTCCAGCAGGTTTACAAAGCTGACTTATCCAGGCAATAATATTTGTCTGTATTCAGCTCTAGAAGCATGATGACATCACAAGCGTATATCAACATCTCTAGCATGGACCCTCTCTGTCTGGGACTGCTTCAATTCTAAAAGAACACTCTTATATGGTTCAACCTCACCCGTTCTGTTTTTCGCCTAAATCTCCTGACTCCTGCCTTTCTATTTCTCTGCTTTCTTCTCTCCCTAATTCCTCGTTTTCTCATCTGCTCTCTCTCTCTCTCTCTCTCTCTCTCTCTCTCTCTCTCTCTCTCTTTGCTGCTAGCTGAAAATGACGTCAAGCTGTATCTGCACCACTGGGTGTTGAACTGATCTGTACCACTGGGTGTTAAACTGATCTATACCACTGGGTGTTGAACTGATCTGTACCACTGGGTGTTGAACTGATCTGTACCACTGGTGTTGAACTGATCTGCACCGCTGGGTGTTGAACTGATCTGTACCGCTGGGTGTTGAACTGATCTGTACCACTGGGTGTTGAACTGATCTGTACCACTGGGTGTTGAACTGATCTGTACCACTGGGTGTTGAACTGATCTGTACCACTGGTTGTTGAACTGATCTGTACCACTGGGTGTTGAACTGTTCTGTACTACTGGTTGTTGAACTGATCTGTACCACTGGGTGTTGAACTGATCTGTACCACTGGGTGTTTGAACTGATCTGTACCACTGGGTGTTGAACTGATCTGTACCACTGGGTTGTTGAACTGATCTGTACCACTGGGTGTTGAACTGATCTGTACCACTGGGTGTTGAACTGATCTGTACCACTGGGTGTTGAACTGATCTGTACCACTGGGTGTTGAACTGTTCTGTACTACTGGTTGTTGAATTGATCTGTACCACTGGGTGTTGAACTGATCTGTACCACTGGGTGTTGAACTGATCTGCACCACTGGGTGTTGAACTGATCTGTACCACTGGTTGTTGAACTGATCTGTACCACTGGTTGTTGAACTCATCTGTACCCCTGGGGTGTTGAACTGATCTGTACCACTGGGTGTTGAACTGATTCATGACAAGGCAGATATGGTCAGAGCCCTTTGGGAACAAGTAACGAAATTAGAAAATAAACTTGATTATTACGGGCTGGAGAGAATGATACACCTAGGGTGTGACCAGAGGTTTCGGCCGGCACACTACGCTCAGAGAAAAGACAAAACTCACATACAACCACACAACGAATGGCACAATTAGTATTTGAACTTTGCGCTCGCTGCTGAGGATGGGAAAGGAGCGCGTATGGGAATGCTTTGCAATCTTAATTCTCAACTCAGCTCTATTGACCTCCACTTATTTTTCCAGTGCAATGGAAGTTTCGCTTTCCATTTGTCTTCGTATATTTTTTTTTAGCCTTTCATCATAGCATTTTTTAGACTTTCCAAAATAATATTTCTTGCTTTTCCCCCAGGTACTGACAGCAACAAATTCCCCCCTCTGATCACTCCTTGTGGCAGTTTCACAACGTATCCTTACGCTGTTATGTTTTCGGTGTCCTCGCAATTTCGTAGATGTGTTAATACTGGCCTTAATAACTTCTGCTGTGATATCCTCTGGACCCGCAGCATGTCCGTCGTTCAGGAGATTAATGAATTCCCTCTTAGATAGTAGAAATACGGAGCCCAGAAAAGCACGTCACGCAAGAAGTTGCTAGATACTCTAGGAGTTAAGGATTCTTCGTGCTGAAGAATACACATCCACACATACAAACACAAATATCATCACAGCGAGTCACACATTCGCATACACACATACATGCACACTCGCTCACATTACATATGATTTCACACGCATGCGCACACACACTAACATTCTCTCCCACTCACACAAGACCCCCAAAACAGCCACAAAAGTTAGCTCAACAGGTGAACATCCTAGCCAGTTTTAGCCGCTAAGTCTTGGCAGAAGTCTTGCCAAAAATGCTAAATATGATTTGGGAGCCATCCATACTATAAGGTGTGTTTCCGAGAGTGAAAGGAAGTTTTAAAAAACACAGTGGATAGGAGTAGTGATAATATGAAGTTTTGTTGTACGAAACTTACTTAGAGCGGCCGTACTTATGGTTGCAAGTCTGTTTCTTCTACACAGCACTGCAGATTCTGACTACGTTCTGAAAGAGGTAGAAGTAAGTTCAAGTGACACTGTCCGTGTCTATACACCTGACGAGCTGAGGCGTTACGATGGCAGTGTAAGTTCATATACTAAAGTAGAAGTACTCTTTATAAATCGTAATATCTTTTTGTCTGTCAAGAACACATGAAACATATTTTCACACAACCTAGATAATAAGATAATTTACATGACAGCCGATTATGAACTATAAATTCACTTGTATTAGTTACAAATATAGGCTCTCCGAAATTTAACCCGATATTATGGCGGCCATAAAATATCCTTACGGGGCTCAGTTCTATTAAAAATATGCCGGCTCTGTATAACGAAACAAATGCTCTAACAGGGTCTCAGCGATATGTTACTTGCAGACCTGTTTCTGTGACTATGCCTCACCGCCGACCGTATCCCCCGCGCCACTACGCGCGTCGCGGATGGGGGCTAAACTAGATGGCTGGGACTCACGAACAGCAGCTACCGCATCTCCTGCAACTCCCGCATCTCCTGCAACTCCCTCCAATTAATTTGCTAGTGAGTCCCAGGCACCTAGTTTAGCACCCCATCCACACTGCACGGGGGATTATAGTCTGCTACTATCGTCTGCAGAAACACTCGAAATTGTCAACGGTCAATATTATCATCTGCTATTATCGTTTGCAATGTTGCGTCTCTTGAAATTGTCAAGTAATCCTAGTTTTGCGGCGATTTGTTCCTTGGCAGAAAGTCCGCATTTTACATATGCCTGAGCCCCGTAAGGATATTATTTTATGACCGCCATAATATCAGGTTGAAGTTCGGAGGAGAGCCTAAACATGGACCGTTATTCTGAAGAGTGCCATTAATATTATATTCCTGTTGAGTTCAGTTATACTATAACTTTTAGGATAGTATCAGGTTAGTTGAACCGTTTGTTGTGGAACTTACTACTAGCTACAAATGTTTTAATTAATGTTTAAACATATTAAAAATATTATATGCTGACTGTAGCATTTGAGACCCCAACCATATTTAAAGACTATATGGGAAACTACTGTACGCTGTCAGGTTGTTGGAAAACATTTTCTTCTTCTCTCTTCCTTTGTCCTACTACTGCTTCCTCTAAAATAAAAAGGAAATTAAAAAACATATTTTGGGAAAGTTAGAGGAACTGAGGCATAGTCATGGAGAGACTGAGAGGGGAAAATGTACACTTTAGTAGCTTGGCCCGGAAGAACATCTGTATCTGAAATGATTTGATTTACAGTAATACAGTATAGGAGTCATAAATCTGTGAACAGACATACTGACCAACATCAGAGATCATGGACTAAGAAGAATAAGACCTGAGTTTCTGACAGGCTATGTACTTGTGCTTGTTTCATGTTTGGCTGCTGGATTTTAACATCTGGGTTGCTTGTGAAAATACTTTGGACAACAGTAAACTGTTTCAGTCTCATGTAGTTGCTTCAGCATCATCTATGCTAAAGTTTTTTATTTTGGAGCAGTACGTTTTCAGTCTTATGGAACCTAAAAATAGCTTAAGGGTAGAAGAAATTATATTAACAGTTGAGATAGAATGGGTTGGCAGAAGTACGGAACTGAAACAGTAGATAAATAAGAACTTACTATTGAATATTTTATGAGTTCTTGGAACGAAAAGAGTAAATAACAGCTGTTATTACCCACATCGATAAACCTGTTTACTTTGATTAGTGACTTCGGTCTAGAATATCATCATTTCATGATAAGCTTACCAGATATATTCAAGTTATTCTTATTTTATTGACTTTTTTTATTTGTTTCTGAAATTTTGAATATAGTTTAATATTGCCCTCTAATTAAAAACTGTTCTCCTGGTCTTTGGACAGTTGTACGAAAATCACACGGCAGGAGAGATTGGGGCCTTACCATGTAAAATTCCCATAGAAAGCTGCGAGTGCACAGCTGGTGTAACCAACCTTCATTGTGGAGATGGCACAGAATTAACTGATGTCGTATGAATGATTTGATCGTAGAATTCTAATGTTTGATGTCTGTGATCTTACATGAATAAAACAGAGTATTCAGCCATGATATCAAACATTAGAGTAATGATATCCCTCGCGATTTGAGGGAAGATTACTTGACTTTATTTCAACATTTATATTCTTCTTTTTCTTAAAGTCCATGGGTGTAACGTTGATAGTCATAACTGTCCACAACCTTCTGTCTCATGTACTTTCAGTCAACTCTGACACAGATGATCTTCCATGCCATGATGTCAAACAAACTGTCCAGCATCTGTTCTCTCCTTCTCCCTATGCCTCTCTTCCCTTCCAACTTTCTTCACGATGTACTCCAGTTTTCTTCTTCTCATCACATGACCAAAGAATGTAGATTGTCTCTTTTTGATGTGTCCAATCAGTTGCGAGCAGATGGCGACACAGGCAGACAGTTTCTTATCAGCTGTCTGTACTGGTGGCAGAGCAGTTATGGTTTATAACCATCTGCAGTGACGCTGGCTCACATCTCCTGACTTTACCTTTTCCTTATAGAACCTGTCCTATTGAGAGGTACTTTTTTACAAGTTAAGCCCTAATTCTGGTCTTGAGACCTTTGCCCCTAATGACAATGTATAATTGTTATCTGTGTATCTGATACACTGCAGAATGATGGAGAGCCAATACTCATGGCGATTAAAGGAGCTGTCTTTGATGTTTCAAGTGGAAAAAGTAAGTTACCAAAAAACTGCTAATATAATTATATTTTACCTACATATTCTAAGATAGTACATTACTTAAAGTCATTACTATCATGCGCCGTGCTGAACTTTGTATGCTTTCATCTTCCAGCACTATCATCTGTATGTGTTCTTAAGTTTGACTGTTGATCATCTGCTGCGCCACTATGCCAAACTGTTCAACATGTTCTCGCTCTATATCCTCTGAGGCCATTGAAATAGATTTTGACTTGAATGGCTCAAAGGGTCCTCCAGCCACTGACATTCCTGAGTTATTATGTTCATCATAATGGAACCAGCCAATTATGTTGAAAACTATTTTGAATGGTTGTTTTATACTAGACACAGCATTGTGGCCCCCAATTTTTTTTAAAATCCATGCCTGGTTAATATAAATGTCTTTATTCAATAGTGCTGTTTTAGTTGTTTTTTATAATATCTTCTAAATGTAAATTTAATATAAAAATTAGTATATGTAGTTACGGGTTCTGGCAGTTGAAAGACCTGGCTAATGGTGTCACCTTTTCAGTGGCATTTATTTTTTGTGGGCTAAAATACATGTATCCCTGCATTGAGGCACTGTCTTTATTTGGAGTTACAAGTTCAGATTTCTGTACAGTCACCAGCTTTAAATTTGAGTGCTGTCTTATTTGCCCTTCTGTCTTTACATCTTTTATTTGTGAAGCATAATCAAATTAAACCTGTCAGTGCTGCCTCATGTTGGACAGAATGTCTGAAACATGCTGATCTCTTTGCCTCAGAATAAAGATAGACCAATGAATAAGTGAGCTAATGTTCATCTTTTAGCATAGGTAGCTTCTGCTGTATCTCTTGACATGGGAGGCATGATACCAGATCTGTTCAGAGTGGGTCAGAGAGTTGTGGTTCAGTTCCTTACATTGAAAAATGTTGACCATTTAACATTTATCACAGAATACAGGCAATGTTTGGCAGTGTCTAACATATGATGTGACAGAACAATCCATTGACAGGATTGATGTAGCATACAGGTGGACTGCTGTCTTTGTCTAATTGAAATGCAATTACTAAGAATGGAGTATTGCTTTCTACTGGGCAACTGCTGTGATATTGTTCTTTACTAAAAAATACACCAATTTGCTGGGATTCAATTAAGAAAATTTCAACGGACATGTGGGAGAACGTCGACCTCCATGGTCCACATATATGGGACCATTTAGTGACAAAGAAAATAAATGTAACAACAATGGAGAACAATTACTCAATGTATGTGCAGAGCATGAACTAATTATCAGCAACACGCTATACCAACATAAGAGAAGCAAGATACTGACCTGGTATAAATGGATATAATATTAACCAAGCATCACGGATAGATTTTATTCTCACAAAAAAGAGCGACAGATGGAGAATAAAGAACTCCAGGGCCATCCCAAATGCAATAATAGACTCTGACCATAGACCTGTAGTACTTTGGCTCCATAAACCAACAAGAATTTGCACTGATAAAACACCACAGCTAATGGATCAGATAGCCATAGAGAAACTAAAAGACAAAGATGTGGCAATTCAAGTTGAGGAAACAGTTGTTGTTGTTGTTGTTATCGATCCAGCGGCGCATGAGCTTTCGCCCTTTGGCCCAATGCCATGTAGTGGAATTTGCATGTTTTCACAAGCTGTTCTTTTCCTCCGTACAAGGTGTTCCACTTGTCTGGTCTCGGAGGGAGTAGCGTTCTTCTTGTCTCACTGAGTTTTGGGCACTCAAAGAGATGGTGTTCAACAGTTTCGTAGGGGTAGTTACATAGCTGGCACTCTGGGGAGTGTTGTGGCTGTATTCTGTTTAGGTGTCCATTGAGTGGAGTATGTTGCGTTCTAAGTCTGAAGATGGTGGCCTGGTCCCTTCTTGTTAGATGGTTAATGCTGTCATTAGGATCAGGGCCAGACATATGTCTATAAACCTCTCTTCCAGTGTCTCCCATGGCCCATCTGTTCAACCAAGTCTCTTTGTTTATAGCTTTTATCAGTGTTTTTGCTGTCTGGAGGGTTGTCGCTGTAGGTGGTTGTTCTTGTGTTGCTCCTTTCTTTGCCAATCTGTCAGCTCTGTCATTACCTGGTGTGCCGGAGTGACCTGGAATCCACTGCATCACTATTCTGATGTTGTATGAGGTAATAAGCTGATCGGCATCCAGGATTATCTTGGCTATGTCAGTTCTGCAGCGTTCATTGCCCTCCAGAGCTTGAAGGGCAGACATTGAATCTGTGAAGATGACAATATTTTGGACCTTTGAGGGGTAAACATCCATTACAGTCTTTAGGTGGTATACTGCTGTTTCCAGTGCAATTATTTCAGCTTCATAGTTTGAACAGAATTCCCCGCATGCATCAAAAATCTCTTCAACAGATCCATCGGGATAACCTATGTAGATTCCGTAACCTGCTTTAATGGTAGCTTTAAATGCTGATCCATCAGTATAGACATGTATCCATTCTTGGGGGTAAGAATCAACGGTCTTTAGTGATGAGTTCATAAGAGCGATTGGGTCGGACTGTTTGGTTTCCTCGCCTACCAATTTAGTTTGGACTTCTGGAGCTTTAAAGCGAGCATGTGGTGGTAGGTTTTTTGCAACATTCTGAATTCCTTGACGTCTTTCTGGGAGGTGGTATCTGTCCTGAATTTCATTAACACAGTGTAAAACCGATTTGTGCTTTATTCTTTGTTTGGGTTCCCAGTTTTCTACAAGATGTCTATTAGGATGGTTACGATTTTTCCTAACGCATCTTTCATAAATTTCTAAAGTGGCTTTTTCTCTCCGCAACCCGAGGGGTTCCACATTTGTATGGATTTCACATGCAGCAGTTGGTGTAGACTGCATAGCTCCGCAGATTAATCGGAGGGCATTATTTTGTACTCTGTCAAGAGTCTCTAGGTTAGTTTTGGAACAAGTTGTAAGCAGTGAGTTGTTGTACTCTATCACAGAGCGAACATATCCTAGGTATAAGCCCCTCAGAGTTTCCTTGTCTGATCCCCATGATGTACCTGCAAGTCTCTTTAATAACTGTAACCGCCTCAATGCCTTATTCCTGATGTTTTCAATATGGTTCTTGAGGCTGAGCTGCGGGTCAAGTGTGACTCCAAGGTATGTGGGATGCTCTTCTTTCATCACTTGGTGTTTGTCTAACCTCAGGTTAATATTCTTCCTTGCTACTTGGTGGCTTTTGGTAAAGATTGTGTAGACCGTCTTTGCACAGTTAATCTTGAGTTTCCATCTTTGGCAGTAATCATGCAGTCTTCTAAGGTCTCCATTCAGTCTTTGGGCTCCACTTTCCACATTTTCATGACTCTGCCATATTGCTAGGTCATCAGCGTACAAGGCTTTTTCGGCCTTGATTTGTTCTGGCAGGTCATTGATAAAGATTAGGAATAGTGTACAGCTCAATGATGAGCCTTGTGGCAAGCCCTCCTCCAAGACTTCTTTAGAAGAGATTGCGTTGTGCATCTTAGTCTGGATTGTTCTATCTATCAGGAAGTATTTCACCCAGTTATACAATCTGCCATGTATTCCTATGCTCATCATCTTCATCAGGAGACCTTTTCTCCATACTCTGTCATAGGCCTGCTGGAGATCGACAAAGACTGCCACTGTGTGTTTCTTATTCTGGAAACCATCATGTATTCTTTGTGTCAGTCTGAACAGCTGGTCTTCTGTGCAGCTGTTGGTTCTGAAGCCTGCCTGTTCATGGCATAGAACACCAGAACTCTCAAGGAACCAATATAAGCGCCTGTTTATCATTCTTTCTGCAACTTTGCCCAAGCATGATGTTAAGGATATCGGGCGGTAGCTTTTGGGGTCATCTGGAGGCTTTTTGGTTTTAAGGATGGGGACGATATATGCATTCCTCCATGCCCTTGGAAGTTTGCTTGACCTCCAAGTTTTATTAATAAGCCTGAGAACTACTTCTCTCCCAGACCGGCCAAGATGTAGCAGCATTTCGTTGTGGATCTTATCTGGGCCTGGAGATTTTCTAGGTTTTAATTTCTTCAGGGCTTGCTCTAGTTCATCCATGCTAAATTCATTTTCAAAAAGGGAGTCGCTGGCTGTTGGAGCTCTCTCTTGTTTCTTCAACTGAGAGAGCTGTGTTCTATTGAGTTCTGACAGCTTACCTGCTCTGTTAACTGAGGCAAAATAATGATTGAAATGTTCTGCTTTCTTCTTGTCTTCAGTGATTGTCTTACTCCCATCTGTCACTGGTTTTGGGTTCACCCTTGTACTTTCTCCGGAGAGGTTTTTAACTAAAGTCCATGCTTTATTTCCATTCTGTCTAAGGTCTAAGTTGGAGCAAGTTTCTGTCCATTTATCTCTTTTAGCCTTATTAACTACAAGCTTTACTCTGGCACATGCTTTATTGTATTGGATCTTTGCTTCTGTTGAACGTGCAGTTTCGAGAAATATTCTTGCTTTATTCCTTTCAGATATAGTATTTTGAATCTCTTGATTCCAAAAAGGTTTATATGCCTTCCGGCTGCCCCTTGGGATGGCTTTCGACGCTGCATTCAGGATTGCTTGTGTTATGTCTTCACAAAAAGTTTCCACACAGCTGTTGTCAATTCTTCCCAGGAGGCAGTCAGATGTTTCCTGAAATAGTTTCCAGTTTGCTTTTCGGAAATTCCAACGGGTTCTCTGCTTAAAGCGTAATTTAGGGGTGGTGCTTACAGTTGTGAGTATAGGTTTGTGGTCACTTCCTATGTCGTCCAGGACTTGGGGATAGCTTGCGTCTGCTAAGTCGGATGAGCAGATGGTCAGGTCTGGTCTGCTGAGAGATAGGTGGGCCCTGTGTAACAGTGTAGGTGTAGACTCTGTGTCCTGCAGCACTAATAGGTTAGTTGTTTCACAAGTATCTTCGATGTACTTCCCTGTGCTATTGTAGTCAGAGTACCCCAACGTGGCGAGTGTCCGTTGAAGTCACCAACAAGAAGGGTTTTATGGTACTGTGTCTTATATAGTTTCTGGTATGTTGCATGTTGTCTGAGGTGGGCTGTACACGTTGTATATCGTATATTTGCTTCCATTGTGCCAGATAGTTATTTTTTGCACATCTGTAGGGTGAGATGTCGACAGCATTGTTACATCTCCTTGTATGTCATTTCTGATATAGGTCACTATGCCCCGGCAGTCATTGCACTTACAGGCATAACTAGTATATCCAGTGAGATGCAGATCAGAGTCTTTATGCAGGGTTTCTTGTAGGGCAGCCACGTGTACCCTGTGGTTGTTTAGCAGTTTGGCAAGTTCAAGTTTCTTATTTCTTATTCCACAGATGTTCAGCTGCAGAATATTGAGCATCTGTGTATTTTTTGCTGTGCTGTCTGAGTTCTTTTTGCTCTCCCTCCCACTCTTCCTCCTCCTGGGGTGTCTGTTTTCCCTATTTATTTCAAATTTTTCCAGTAGCCAATTTTTCGCACATGACAGCCTGGTTTCCCACTGTCTGGCGCGGGCCTTGATAGACGAGGCGACGACCGATCTCGTATGTATTCTTAAATTTTGACATATTCATGGCATTGTGGTGCTGGGGTGTCTGTGGATTACCTACCTCCCCGGGCAGCAGCTAGAAATGCCCTGTACAGTTCTAAAGGAAATATGGGTTGTGTTTCTGCCTTTCCCTTTAACACGTAGCTAAGGTGGGGCTCACAGTGTTCTCATTCCCCGCCACCAGATTGCCTGCAGGTTTCGCTGAGCTCTTCATGTCTCTAAGCATGGCCTAAGCATGAGTAGTTGGGGCAACTGGATCGTCACGTCCTGAGTCCCTGTGCCTTCACGATAGTTTCCGGTATTCAGGGGGGTTAGCATACTTGTTTCCATTCCTAAGACTGTTCAGCACACCTCTGGTTCCTTCCCTCCCACAGGGGGCAGTACGGTGTGGTGCACCGGGTTTATTATCGAGGTTTGCTCCTCTAGATCCATTGTGTTTTGCCTGGGGATTCGCACCCCCAGTTACCGGGACTACCTCGGGGAGGCTGTGACTCTTCGCCACGCACAATGGTCTTGAGGTAAGAGAGGTTTTGCTAGGTCAAGAGGCTGATACCACAATGGACGCTCCTTTCGTGAACAGATATTCACTAGACCTAGGGTGAAGTAAGGGGGGGGAACCCACTACCCACAACACCAACACTTCTTACCCCCTGCCTCTCGAGGCTCAGTCCCGAGGAAACAGTTAAAAACACCTTCAGTACTCTTGAGAAAGGAAATGACATAGAAGAAGAGTGGCAAATTTTTAAAACCTGCATCCTGAATGTAATGACAGAAAAGTGCGGACTCCGAAAGCCAAGAAGGCACATGAAACAAACAGCATGGTGGAATGAAGAAGTTAAAATTTCTATCAAAGAAAAGAAGAAATATTTTCATCAGTGGCAAAAGTCCAAATTAGATCAGGACTACATCGAATATAGAAAAGCAAGAGCAAAGAGCAAGAAGAAAGTAAATTCGGCGAAATCAGAATCATGGGCAAACTACGGAGAACAATTAGCAAGGCTATGCACTGATTCACCAGGTCTATTCTACCGAAGCATCAAGGCTATGAGACTGAGAGAAGAGAAATTTAACCCATCAAAGATCATAAACAGCAAGGCTAAAAAAAACCACTCACCAAATCCCAAGATGTTAAAAGAAGATGGCAAGAATATTTTTCTGAATTACTGAATAGTGGACCACAAGAACCAGTGTCTAATAAAATAAAATTTGGACAAGAACAAGAACCTAATATATTAGAATCTGAAGTTGAAAAGATCCTAGAACAAAGCAAAAGAAACAAAGCGGCTGGAACAGATGGTATTACAACAGACATAATACTTGCATGTAAGGCAACAGCAGTAAAATGGCTGACAAGAATATTCAATATGGCCTGGGAGGAAATGAAAGTTTCAGTTGACTGGCAGAGAGCAATTATAGTTCCCATATGGAAGAAGAAAGGTGATAAATGAGATTGTGAAACATACAGAAGTATCTCTTTACAAAGCCATGTAGGAAAGATGTTTGCAAAAATATTAGAACGAAGAGCGAGAGTGATATTAGAACCTCAATTAAGTAACGACCAGTTTGGATTTAGAAAAGGTAAGAGCTGCACTGATGCAATATTTACTCTTAGGCAAATTTGTGAACAGACAATCGAATATAATAAACACCAGAATCTTATATTCATTGATCAAGAGAAGGCTTTTGACAGGGTTAACAGAAATAAACTATGGAACATTCTTGAAGAATATGGTGTACCGGGTCAATTATTGGGAAACATAATGGCTCTCTATCAAAATAGCCAGAGCGCTGTAAGAACAAAGGAAGGTATGACAGACTGATTCCCCATTACATCAGGAGTACGACAAGGATGTGTCCTATCACCCCTACTCTTCATCACATATATGGATAAAATTGCACAGGAGTCAAACCAAAACACAGATATTATAAATGAACTTCTCTTTGCAGATGACCAATGTTTGTTACAAGAAGAAGAACAAAAACTACAACAAATGACATACAATTAGAACAAGTTCAAGAATTCATGTACTTAGAATGCATATTTACAGAAGATGGAAGACTCGATAAAGAGATACAGGCTAGAGTTCAAAAAGCCAATGCAGTCAACTAGCCCCACTTCTTCGTCATCCAAAGATCTTGTTACCAGCCAAACAACGGATGATCAACAGCATTTTCATCCCTATGTTATGTTATCAGTGCCAAACGTGGACAATGAACAAATCACATATGCAAAAAATAACTACGTGTGAAATGCGATGTCTCCGAAGAGTCACCAACAATACACGAAGAGACAGAGTCACAAACGTCAGCATAAGAGACAAAGTTGGAACAAGAGCATGCATGGAACATATTGAAAGACAGAGAATGAAGTGGTTTGGTCATTTAGTAAGAATGCAACCGGATCAGATTGCCTATAAGGCCTTTTACAATAGAACATCGGGAAGAAAGGCCAGAGGAAGACCCAGGAAAAAATGGATAGATGGAGTAGCTGAATACGGCCAGAAGATCCAGAAAACTGTCACTCAAATCACGCGAGAGGCACAAAACAAATATTTTAAACCACGACACTGGGCTGCAACCCGGTAAACGTGAAGAAGACAATAGATAGATAGAAATTAAGAAAAAAGACTTGCTTTAGTAATGCAGAGACTAAACGGCATTAAGAAGCTATGGCATAGCACCTGCAAATAAATGAAAGTGAAAATTTTGAGATCGTACATTTTCTTTCATGGCAACTTATCGATTTGAGTAGCGGATGCAGTCTTTGAAAGAGAAAATCAGAGCTTTTAAACTTAAATGCTTCAGAAAGGTTCTTAGAATACTGTGGACCAAGAAAAAGAAAAATGTCAACATTTTGCATGGCCTGATTATCAAGGAGAATTGGCTCATAAACAGCATCCTGTCCCCCCAAAAAACTAAAATGTTTGAAAGCAGGGAAAAGGGAGTATCTAAATATGTCGATGTGATTAGCACTGAGAGAGAATGAGGGAGGGGGGAAGGGAGAGGTAGGTTATAAAGTGAGAGCTAGGGCTTTTAAGGATATAAATAGTTTGAATATCGGATTAATGATTTGAGTCTTGGTATGTAAAGTTACAGGAGCATTTTAAAGTTGCAGTGTTCACCGAATGGAATTCAGAATGTGTGGATATATAAAGGCTTTCACAACATGGTAAATCCGAAAAAATTCTTGCATTCTATTTTACATTTATTTTCTTGGATGCTAACTGAGCACTTTTTCAAATAGAATTCTATGGAAAAGGTGCCCCTTACAACGTGTTGGTTGGAATAGACTCTACAAAAGCTGTGGCAAAAATGTCATTAGAGCCAGCAGATCTCACTCATGACATAGTAAGTTGTTTGTTGTTTCTTTAGTTTGTCTGTATGCTCTTTTACTGTTGCTGACTTTCTAATACTTAAAGACTGTTTATGTTGGAACCTCCCCCCGGAGGCCATTAGCCTTCAGTGGTGGGGGAGCTTGAAAACCTCAGGGAGCTATGCCAGCGGGAACATATATTCCTAGCAGGGTCACCCAAGCCTGACAGGTTATTGGTGAGGGGCCAGACTAAAGATGGCCCCCTAGTCCTCCAAGCTCAGTGTTAAATACAATGTTACAGAGGAAATAAGTGCTCCAAATGGCCAGCGGTCTTGGGACAGAGTCCTTCTGTCAGTTTGAACAATATGGGCAAAAACTGAAAATAAGCCCATGATGGGAAAACAAATTTACCGGACATCAAAACGAAATTAAGAATCGTTTTCCAGAATGTAAGAATCATGTTTGAAATGGCCAAAACTGCCCAAGTAATTACAGAAATGCAGAACTATAAACTACATATTCTGGGATTCAGTGAAAGCAGGTGGACAGATTTAGGATAATCCCCGGCAGGTACAGGAGATTCCATGATATACTCTGGAAGAGATGATAACCTACATTCTGCAGGCATGGCAATCTTTTTAAAGAAAGGTATACACAAACATCTCATGGAGTGGCATCCAATCAACCTGAGAATTATTACAGCACAATTCAGTGGGAAACATACCACACTTACTATCATCCGACTAAAGCAGCTGAAGACAAAGATAATGAAACATTCTTTAGGAGACTGCAGCAGGTAGTAGATAAAGTACCAGCTCATGATATTCTATGCTTTATGGGAGATCTCAATGCAAAAGTTGAAAACGACAACTTGAACAGAGAATGATCAGTGGGAAAGCAAGGATGTTGTACAATTAATGACAACAGAGAAAGATGAAGCAACTTTGCACAGCAAAAAGACTTGTTATACGAGGAACACTATTTCCTCACAAGAACATAAACAAGCTTACATGGATATTCCCAAATGGAAGAGATGTAAACCAGATTGACCATTTCATGGTGAACAGAAAAAGATGTGGGTCCCTACTTGATGTGCATGTCAAAAGGGGAACAGATGTGGTAGCGATCATCACCTCGTAGTTGCACTGCAACGACTGAAACTCAAAAAAGTGCACATACACGCTCAGACACAGACAGCACACTACAATGTCAACCTATTAGGAGAAAAAGACATTGCCGCTAAATTTAAGAGAAGATTTCAAACCCTATCAAATAAACCAGACACTCCAACTACAATCAGCATTCAAGACAGATGAAACCAGATCAAAGAAAGTTACAAAACAACCAGCAACAAAATTAGGAACCAGGAAGCAACACCACAAAGAATGGATAAGCATTCAAACCATGGACTATATTACCAAGCGGAAAAGGAAATTGTTTCTCATAAATCACATTAAATCAGAACGTCAGAAAGACAAACTAATGTTGAATACAGCAAACTAAATAAAATGGTAAAGAAAATTGCCAGGACTGACAAGAAGAGATTTGTGGAAAATCTAGCAGAAACAGCGGAAAATGCTGCCAAAGCACTTGATCTACAAACCCTACACAAAGTCATGCAACAAATTTGCGGAAGCAGAAACAACTACCACAGCATGCCCAGAAGACAAACAAAACTTGCAGTGGACTACTCACTTCTCTAACCTCCTGAATAGACCTGATCTTGAACATCCCAAAGATGTCCAGCTAGCCTCCACAGACCTTGAAATTAATATTAAACCACCAAGCAAACAAGAAATCCTTAAAGCTATCCAGACTTTAAAGAACAACAAAGCTCCAGGCAAAGACGAACTGCCAGCAGAACTCCTCAAAGTAGATCCCACCACAACTGCCAGCATTCTAGAACCATTGTTCGCGGATATTTGGGAAAAAGAAGTTTTGCCTGATGACTGGACTGTCAAGGAATAATAGTCCAAATCCCCAGAAAAGGAGATTTAATAAACTGCAATAATTGGAGGGGAATTACTCTACTCTCCGTACAAAGCAAAATCTTTTGCAAAATTATCATAATGTGGCTCAAAAAGAAAAGGGGGATAAATGCCTATGAGTAGAACAAGCAGGATTCAGAAAAGGTAGAGGCACATCTTTACCCTACGCAACGTCTTAGAACAATGCAAAGAATGGCAGAGAAGTATATATATTAAAGCGTCCATAGAGGCAGTCTCTGGAAAATATTACGACTTGAAATCCCAGAAAAGATAGTCAACAATTTGCTGTCTTGTATAAAGGCTTTTCTTGCAGTATGAAAAATTACAATACAACTTTCCCAGTAAAGACAGGTGTAAGACAGGGATGTTTTATGTCACCCCTCCTTGTGATTGATTAGATACTAAAGAACACAGTAGACAAGACATTGAGAGACATACAATGGACTCCATTCACCATGTTCAAGAACCTTGAATTTGCAGATTGTATAGCACTCCTATGTTGAGACCTGCTATGGCATAGTGGTTAGACCCTTCTTACCGACTCAATGGTCTTGCCAGATTTTTGTAATTGACATAGGGTTCCCAAGCCGAAAAAATCTAAAATGGGTACCAAAAAATGTCTTGGAAAATAAATTTAGTCGACTTGTGACTACATCACCTGTTGAGTGCTGATTTGTTTAGAGAAAATATACCAGATGTGCCATTTGTGCAAAAAGAGCGTTTATCTTATAAAACTACACACTCTGTCAGTATTGTATTTAATGTTTATGTTTTTAGGCTTTTAAAATTAACTTCATAAAAAAAAATAATCTGTCGCTATAATTATTTTTGTTCAAGCCATGAGCGAATGTCTTGTGCGTAAGTTTTTTCTTTTCAAATATTTTATATATTGATAACATTTAAAGATATTGAAAAATTTATAACTCAGCATGCCCGTATGTTTTTTTATTTACTATTAATGACAATAATCATGAGCGAGGAGTGCAGCAGTTAGTAAGCGAGAAGTAAAGACAAAATAAGGACTGATAGGAATTTTTTCCTTTTTCTGGAAATTCTGCCTGAAACACAATAGTGCTCACAGTAGGAATAATTTGATACTCCTTTTTAGGAAAGGTAATAAATGTCAGTAGCTGTAGGAACATGCAGCAAATTTGTTGAGAAATGCTTTGGTCCTCTAGAAAGAATGCAGCCAGAACAATTACCACAGTGTAGGTGCTGCACATGAAAAGATCTGAAGTGAAATCAAGAGGCCGCCCTAGAAGAAGATGGATTGGTGACATTAAAAAGTTTCTACATTGACATGGAATGACAGTAGCTATTGTTCCTCATCATGCAATAGATCACAAACTGTTCCTGCCCTCAAAGCCTAATGGCAGAAGTAGAAATTGATAATGTGATGATGAAAGAATTTCAGTAAATAAATTTATGAATAGTTATGAATGAAAAGATATAAAATTTTCTACAGAAATGTCTTCCAATTTATGAACAATAAATAACTTGTTTACTCATTGTGCAAGCACCTGAACTACCCATTTAGGGTACCCAAAAAAGTTAGTTGCATATTCTTTACAGGACGTTGCAGAACCAACTCCAGCAATTTTTGGTTGTTGTGGATTTTTTAGACAATTTTACATCCAGTAGTTTGCCACTGTTGTATGAACTTGTCAGCTCTTGGTGCCACTGATAAAACCACCTTAAGACAAATCATCCGCAGCTTGGACCAAACCTGGCATTACAAAGTGCGTTTGCAATGCCTAAGCCACAGGCACTGACTTGGGGTACATAGCCGATGTCATTTCAGCCATTGTATTACTGGAATAAGCAGCATCTACACTTTGTAGCAATTTATGTGTTATGCTTGAAGCTAAGACCTACTTCTGGCATGTTTATTTTGTGTCAAGTGAATAGTGTAAACATTTAAGAGAATCAGTAACAGGGGGTGACTCCTATAGCAGACCAGGACTGATGATGCTGGCAGGTTGTGATTGTCATCGATCACAACCATCACTACATTTATCTGAAACAAGTGCTGTAGAAATCTAGGCCTGAAAGTCTCTCTGTGTGCTTTCATTGCATCTTCAGTCTCCTTCATCCACATTCACAGAGGTCAACCTCTGCCTTGTTTTCTGGAAACTGCATCCTCCATCACCATTCACCCCAGACCACCATGGTGCTTGATATGGCCAAAGTACTGCAGCTTTTGGGAGAGCATGCTGTTTATAAGCCAATTCTCCTTGATGTTCAGGTCATGCAGGATGTCATTGTTCTCTTCATCTTGGTCCCCAGCATCCTGGAATTCTTCTGTCGCATTTCAGTTCAGAATTAACAGATTGAAATGGATTATTGAAGAAGAAACTGAAACATTTCTGGATGTTACTGGAGTACAGTGATGCTTACATACTTGAACTGAACAGGTGCTGAGCATAAATGGCCATAATATTACCTAGAGAATCTTATTTGAAGTGTTACTATTCTTGAATAATTTTTTTTTCTGTTATTCTGAAAAAGATGTTAATTTGTTGTTCATTGTATTTTTTACTCCATGTTTTTACAGTCTGACTTGTCTAGCTCCCAGCTGAAGGCACTGGATGATGTTTTCCATGAGACCTACATGGCCAAGTATCCAGTAGTTGGCTATATGGATTACTTGGTGAAAAAAAAACCAGACAAATTTGCTCATTTGAAGGTTATCAAATCTGAATTATAACAGCTGTTTTTGCTTGTTTTGTGGAAACATGTGACCGAAAATATGTAACTGACTTTGGTAAATAAAACACAAGGTTGCTTCTATTTAGTTTTATAAGATTTCTTTGTTGGAAATGTGTTTCTGAATTTTAATGAACTGCAGTTGATCTCCTGTTCTGTTAAATGTGAGAATCCTGACACTGTTTTTGAGTGGCAATGGTCAAAATCTGTGGTTTATATTCATGTTTAATATACAGGACTCTACAGGATTTGTATCTGTCTGTTGGATCTGGAGAAAAACCTAGTTACATGTGATCTTTGAATTGTGATTTTGACAATCAGATGCTCAAGACAAGGAGGTGTTGCTCCTGGCTAACATTGTTGAGTGCATAGTAAAAAGTGTGACTCTTTTGTGTTTTTCACACAAACAAAATGCAGCGTATCATGAATTAACTGCTTTTTGCTAATGACCAGGCCTTCATAGTATATAGGATATAACATTGCTGTAACTGCTCACATAAATAAATGAAGAATGTAAAAATATTATGGACAACTAAACACCCCCTCACCAAACTATTTTTTTTAACAGCATAAGAGTGTCTCAGTCAGCACAAGGAAACATTTTATACATCACATATTCATCCTAACCATAGGCTCCTAGTGCCAGATATAGTCACTGACAAATACCAAAAAAAAAAGAAAATTATTAGCTATGAACATTAGATGTTTGAGAAAGACTACAAGAGTGACTGGAAAAGATAAAAGTGATGCCATACCTTCAAGGCACATACCAAAAGAAATGGAATTTGGAGCATGAGGTAGACCAAGATAACTGGGAAACTACAATAGTAGGGTGTGTCAAAAAGAAAATTCTAAGCACTAGTGGCTCAACACTGACAGACATATTCTACTGTAAGAATAGTTAGTAACCTCCCTTTGCTCAGTTGTAAAAGACTAGGACACTGAGAAAGGTGGTGAAATCAAAAGTGATATGAACATGTATATAGGTAAACAAATATTTCATATTCTTACTTGACTAGCTACAGTTTTGTGATAATATAGTAACTTAAACTGACAACAAGATGTGATTTCTTTCTGTTTCCTTTCCTGTTGAAGCTAGAAACCATGTAAAACTTTCCTGTTGAAGCTAGAAACCATGTAAAACTTTCCTGTTGAAGCTAGAAACCACGTAAAACTTTCCTGTTGAAGCTAGAAACCACGTAAAACTTTCCCGTTGAAGATAGAAACCATGTAAAACTTTCCTGTTAAAGCTAGAAACCATGTAAAACTTTCCCGTTGAAGATAGAAACCACGTAAAACTTTCCCATTGAAGATAGAAACCATGTAAAACTTTCCCGCTGAAGATAGAAACCACGTAAAACTTTCCCGCTGAAGATAAAAACCATGTAAAACTTTCCCGTTGAAGCTAGAAACCACGTAAAACTTTCCCTTTGAAGCTAGAAAACACGTAAAACTTTCCCGTTGAAGATAGAAACCATGTAAAACTTTCCTGTTGAAGCTAGAAACCATGTAAAACTTTCCCGTTGAAGATAGAAACCATGTAAAACTTTCCCGTTGAAGATAGAAACCATGTAAAACTTTCCCGTTGAAGATAGAAACCATGAGCTATGTAAAATAATGGCCTCAGTGTTTCTTGAGCCAGTGAAGTGCCTTGTAACAGCTAGCTACATCAGGTCAATATTTTATGTTCTTTTGCACTTTGTTTTTAGGCATATTTTACTTATATTTTTAATTTTAAGATTTTTTGATAATTCATTCCAACTGTTTTCAGTCCACTATTTGAAAACAAAATTGAATATTGTGTGTTAAGGTAAAACTATTTCTGTTCAATAAACAGTATGCTACAACAACGGCAGTCAGCAGTTCCTATTTGTGAGAAAGAGAAACAGGTCAGCAAGGCAGAAAGAACCGGGTGTCATGTTGAGTGTTATCTCTAATACCATTCATACCACACTCTAGTAACAAGAAAATAATGTAAGGAAACAGTTTCTAAACATTCTTTTATAATGGAGGTAACAAACCGACAATGCCAAATAAAGCAACAAACACAAATTATTTCACAATTACTTTAAAACTAAGTAGACCCCCTCACCTCCTCCTCCCCGACCCCCCCAAAAAAACATATGCCCACACACACAAAGGCAAAGTCTAGCTCTTACCATACTGAAGGGGAATTGCGTATGAATGTCTTCCACTGTTTCAAGATGCCACAGTAATAAGGACAATTTTACATCAATTGTAAAATCTGGCAAATAAGGTAGTTGGCGAAGAACAGCAACATTCTTGTTGCAGCAGAAATGTCTTTACCAACCACCTTCATGAGTTGTTGTGGCTGGTTTAAGCATTTGGAACAAATAATGTGAAAATCTATCTTCCCCCACCTTCAGTTTCATTTCCGCGAATTGCCTTATAAGTATTCAAATTATAAGCAGTCATGTGGCGAGCAGCACATCTGTCTTGCATTAGCAGACAACAAACAGATCCCATGTTCTATTGGTCAGTTCACACAGTTAAAATATTATCACTTTTGGATTCAAGTCCTCCCTTACATACTGAAAGCGAGCGTACCACAGACCTACATTAGCTTGACACATTAATCAGTACAGCCATTTCTGAAACACCTTTCCTGCCGCAACATTTATTTAAAATATAATAATAAGTGTTCTCAGTTGAAACAGCTTGTCTTAAACATTATGCCTAGTATGCTAATACCTTAAAAATATAACTTGCATGTGAACCAGATTTAAATGAGAGAGAGAGAGAGCAAGTTAGCAGTGGCAGCTTCATTCTCACATGTTGATGCTATCTGGTCCAATGCCAAGATATGAAGATGATTGGAACAGAGAGCAGGATGCAGTGGATGACCAAGTATATCATCTGTCTTGCCTTGCTTGCACAGTCCACTGCATGCTGCAAATAGTTGACTTCCCACCCTTTGACCAGCCAGTTATTTCTCCATATGCATATGTTTAAATGTATGTATGCGTGTAATTATGTGTAGTGCAGAAACTGTATGACGTATGTAAGAATACAAATGAAACTATAATATGAAATATTTATAAACAATCACAGCAATATGTAAATAAATGGCTCGGATTTCCAGGATACATCAACATAGCAAGATTTATAATTCACATTAAGTATGGTAAATTCTCACAGCTTTATCAATGTCCTTTCTACAAACAGGACAGGCATCACGCCTTTCTTGTAAGATCTGTCCACATTCACAGCAGGTCACCATGTGATGGCAAGGAATCAACAGGCAGTCTCGCAGTCTATCCATACAAATGGCACAATCTCTATTCAGGTCACTTGGTATTATCATTGCAGCTAGAGAAAGAAATAGAAAAAAAAAGTCTTTATAAATTCTGCTTTGCTCACAATTACATACAATGGATTTTCTTTCACATAAAATACTAGAACAGACAGGATCAGAAATGACGATATCAGGAAACAAGCTGGAACAGAACCAGTACTAAACATCAAGAGGCAACAGGTCAAGAGGTGTCAAAACTACTACAAGCCAGTACACCATGGACAGCTCTGTCACTCGGACACAACAGAACAGAGCTAAAGGTTACCCAGGCAAGCAACAGATAGATGGAATATCTTACGTTGTGAATACCCACAACTATGTAGCACTTACTCGACACTTCTTCAAAACCTGACTGTAAAAGAGAGAACAGGGCTACAGAAGAAGAAGACATAACATCTTTTCAAATGCAACATAAGCGTGGCTTAAATAAACTATGCATTACCTTTTTGGGCACTTGTATTTTTTAAAGAAACGGATCATATTTCTTCTGTTCTACAAGCAACATCAAACAATATTAAAACAATGGCAACATGATTCAAAATATCATGCATAAATCGTCACATTTCTAATGTTTCAAAGACTTTTTTGCATTCCATAAATGACGATGATACTAAAAGTTTGAAAATGCTTACCCTCTCTTTGTAATATATGTACACTTTCATTATCTGTATGATGCAACGCTGGCACTACACGTGGGATCTGGGTCCCTGATGCTGACAATAGTTGCATTTCTTCTTGTCGAGCTAAACAGAATGATCACATTTTCAGTTTTCTTTTAAAAATTTGGCAAAATAAAATATATATTTTCAGAAACTCTGGCTAACAGACAAAATTTTAGTAGCTAGGTAAAATAGTCAGAAGGAAGCATTTCAAGGAATAATATTTTATGTAATATATCTTTGTCAACTAAGGCTAGAAAGTAGCATCTTAAGAGCAATACAGGGCTGATCCTGACGCATGAAAGTGAATCCAGGACAGCTAAAAAAATATTTGGAAACTGCAGTGATGTGGTTCTATAGGAGAATAATGAGAACACCATGGACATATAAAACAGCATTTTGAAGACGTCTTGAAAGAAATGAAAGCACAAACAGAACTGATCATATGCATCAGAAAAATATAATGTACATTGTTAAAAAAAAAGACTTTAATTTAAAAGTCAAGACCAGCAATGTGCAAGCAGTATTTCAGTTACAGCTAATAAATTTTGACCAGCCGCTACTCCTTAGAAAATTGTTTCATTCATAGTTCTGGTGTTCTCAGTCCTGGGGAGATCTATATTTGACACAGCTTTATTTAATTTTATTAACTTGTTTATTTAATTTGTTCATATTTCTACCCCTTTTTTGTTTTTCATACACCTCCTTACTTATTTCATTCTGTGTTATAGCCCTTCATTTTGATATTTACTCCCATTACATACTTTTTGGTTTCATGTTGATCTTGTTTTTTTTTTTAGAAGCTCTACTGTCTTGTCCGTTGGGTTTTCCAGTCACAATTTGTGTTGTATTTAGTACTCCCCGATAAAGACTTTGGTCGAAATGTTTGGTAGTATTTGTGCACATCTTTTCCATTCTCTCCGCCGAGTGTTCTAGTCACATTTTATGTTGTATCTAGTACTTTATGTCATTTTCTCGACACCCTTTTTTTAAATGCCATAATTTGATACAAGAACATTATCTATCAAAGAAATATAAAAACAGAACTCAAATACAATGGTCTCTCAGAATTTGAATACCTCAAAACTCGAACAACATTTTCATGCCACACAGCTTAGCCATGGGGAACATCTCGCAATTTAGCTGGTCACCTTGTAGCCAATTTGATGAATTAATGCTTTTTTGTTTATTTAATTTTGTTCTATAAAATACTTAGTAAATTAGTTATAGTTGGTAAAACAGGTAATGTTGGAAAATGAAGTAAGAGAAAAGCTGTTAGAGCAACAACTAACTTAAAAGTTCTTATCTCTAAACCTGAAAGTGGTTGTATGCAAACTTGCTACAGTGATTTGCCTAAATCGACTGTTTGTACAATTATTAAAAAAATTAAGCAGCTGTGAAGGAAGCTGATCTAGCAAAAGGGGTTACTACTCTGGCGGCGTCTAGGAGATCAACAGATATGGAAGCGATAGAGAAACTCTTATTAGTCTGCATCAATGAAAAACAGCTTGTAAGGGATGTAATTTCTGAAGGAATCATTTATGAGAAAGCAAAGACCCTACAAGATGATTTGGAAAGAGGATTTTAAAGCCAGCAGCAGTTGGCTGAATAGTTTGACATGTGGAGAATGACTACAATAAGAAACACCAAAAAGGATTGCTGCTGTTATCATGGAATGTGACTCACTTTCCAAACAATAATCTCCCTAAATGCCACTTCCTACATCTAGGTGCTATGTCATTATCAAGGTACAGTAAATACAGTGTTTTAATAACATTTTTAATTTGTAAGGTTTGTATTTAAATAAGACCATCCTGTGTTACTATGTTTAGTGTACTGTATTTAGGAAATACATGTTAAAATTGGAGTCTGCTGGATCCTGGAACAGATTAGTTTAGTTTCCATTATTTTCAATGGGAAAATTCCATTGGAACTTGAACATTTTAAAATTTGAACGCCGTCTTGGATTATGTTCAAATTCTGAAGTACCACTGTATAGTAATGAAAAGCTTGTGTCTTACTGGGAGCTCGTTTGGCAAGCAAAGAATAGGGAGGGTTGACTCGCCGTCCTATGTTACTGAAAATGTTAACTACAAAATCCAGTCAAGAATGGATTAGTCTAAAAAGGACTTAAACACAGCTGACTGAGGACCTATGTCCCACTGGGCTATGAAAGATGACAGATTTGAAGACACACACAAAATACAGTATAAATATAGTAAGGATCAGTAGAAATGTTATATTTATTTTTTAAAGTTTTAAGAATTGCAGAATGAAACCAGAATAATAATCAACCGACAGCAAGCATATATCACACCAGTGAAAACCAATTTTGGTCTATCTGATGATCTCCACACTGTCGCCCTGAAACTACCTTAAAACTAGTAACTTTCCGATGTCACACAATCCTGTAAATGCCAGTGTATCAGCATTTCTGCAGTGACTTATTCTCAAGAAGTTTAGTTAAAATGCCAATGGTTTGATTTGTCCCTACGCTCTGCTTAGAAGGCTAAGATATGAATATATTAACATTTAGCGGGTTTTTCTGTGCAACAAATAGCTATTTAAAGCCACACTGATGTCAAATTTTCCAGTAAGCCACAGTGACAGAGGTCACTACATCATTGACCTATTCTAAAAACAGTGAAGTTAAATGCTAATGGTTCTGTTTGTCCCTATGCTGTGCTTAGAAGGCCCGAATATGAATATGTCAACACTTTGCATTTAGTGTTTTTTTTTCCTGTGAATCAAAGTGCTATTTAATGCCACACTGATATCAGATTATCCAGTAAGCCGCAGTGACAGAGATCACTTACTTCCTTTAATTAATTTTTAATTTCCAGAACAAAATTTCAAATAAATTTAGAAAAAATCAATATTTTTTTTTTTAAAGCATTAGTGACCTGTGTAAATTAAAGAATTCTGCGGAAAGGGGTGTGGTTATTACAGGTAGTTTTTTTTTTAAAGTGTTCCCAGAGTGAAAGGGTTAAAGCTTTAAAGTCACCTGCTGCACACTGCACTACTTTTAAGTCACATCAGTAGTACTGACTGAAGGTGTTTTAAAAAGATTATTGACTGAATCCAATCAATCAGCTTCCACACATTCATACCTGCCTTCCTCTCTTCTCTCTGCTTCTCAGTTAGGATTAATGGTTGTTCTCCTGATCTAAAGAACAGAGTTTTACCCATCCTCTCAATCAATTTTCTCACTGAAAGAGAAACAATATAAAATAACACCATATTTCAACACCACACTAATATTATTGTTTATTGTACATTTAAAGATCATCTTCATCACACATGATTATAAGTGCTCCAATCTCCTCCCGAGTATGTCTCCAAGTGTTTTTAGGCTAAAAATCCCCATTCTGTTCTGGTTACTGTCACAACAGGTAGCTCCTGTTTGGTTTTCTTAACACGCTGCTCCAACCCATGGTATGCAGTCTATTGAGTGAAAAATAATTTTCCTTGAAGCTGAAAACCTCCCAGCATTTAGTCTCTCGTATGGCATTGATGCTGTCTCTCCTGTCCATAGATGGCCCATTCCTGATAGTCTCACAGTGGTTTGTCTCTCGTATGGCACTGATGCTGTCTCTCCTGTCCATAGATGGCCCATTCCTGATAGTCTCACAGTGTTTAGTCTCTCGTATGGCACTGATGCTGTCTCTCCTGTCCATAGATGGCCCATTCCTGATAGTCTCACAGTGTTTAGTCTCTCGTATGGCACTGATGCTGTCTCTCCTGTCCATAGATGGCCCATTCCTGATAGTCTCCCAGCATTTAGTCTCTCGTATGGCACTGATGCTGTCTCTCCTGTCCATAGATGGCCCATTCCTGATAGTCTCACAGTGTTTAGTCTCTCGTATGGCACTGATGCTGTCTCTCCTGTCCATAGATGGCCCATTCCTGATAGTCTCCCAGCATTTAGTCTCTCGCATGGCACTGATGCTGTCTCTCCTGTCCATAGATGGCCCATTCCTGATAGTCTCACAGTGTTTAGTCTCTCGTATGGCACTGATGCTGTCTCTCCTGTCCATAGATGGCCCATTCCTGATAGTTGCACTGCGAGTATGGCACTGATGCTGTCTCTCCTGTCCATAGATGGCCCATTCCTGATAGTCTCCCAGCATTTAGTCTCTCGTATGGCACTGATGATGTCTCTCCTGTCCATAGATGGCCCATTCCTGATAGTCTCACAGTGTTTAGTCTCTCGTATGGCACTGATGCTGTCTCTCCTGTCCATAGATGGCCCATTCCTGATAGTCTCACAGTGTTTAGTCTCTCGTATGGCACTGATGATGTCTCTCCTGTCCATAGATGGCCCATTCCTGATAGTCTCACAGTGTTTAGTCTCTCGTATGGCACTGATGCTGTCTCTCCTGTCCATAGATGGCCCATTCCTGATAGTCTCCCAGCATTTAGTCTCTCGTGTGGCACTGATGCTGTCTCTCCTGTCCATAGATGGCCCATTCCTGATAGTCTCACAGTGTTTAGTCTCTCGTATGGCACTGATGCTGTCTCTCCTGTCCATAGATGGCCCATTCCTGATAGTTGCACTGCGAGTATGGCACTGATGCTGTCTCTCCTGTCCATAGATGGCCCATTCCTGATAGTCTCCCAGCATTTAGTCTCTCGTATGGCACTGATGATGTCTCTCCTGTCCATAGATGGCCCATTCCTGATAGTCTCACAGTGTTTAGTCTCTCGTATGGCACTGATGCTGTCTCTCCTGTCCATAGATGGCCCATTCCTGATAGTCTCACAGTGTTTAGTCTCTCGTATGGCACTGATGATGTCTCTCCTGTCCATAGATGGCCCATTCCTGATAGTTGCACTGCGAGTATGGCCATCGAAAACACTAAAATTAATTCAGGAAGATATAATTTCAAAATTGAAAATTATATTACACTTAAATCAGGGATAGCACAAATGATAACTTATTTTCAAGTAAGAGAAATGTTTAAAAATGAATAGTGAGTTATTGTACAGACTATTAGCACCGAAGCAAAACTGATATCTGGACAAAAACCAACAGATAATATTATGTGATATATAACATGATGTGCCATGCTTGTTTGCACAGCTGACATATATCCTTCCACTCCAGAACAATCTGTACCCTGTTTTCATGATAAATTTCACTGTTGGCCATCATGCATTGCATCTATCCTCTGTCGTTTTTCTTCTTTCAATATTCCTGATTTCTTATGTGCTGAATCCTAAACATTCAATGAAATCATCTACCGTGGACTAATCTGTGTGATATATGAGTAAGGCTATGGACCCTGTGCAAATGTCACCAAGTCTCAGCTCAGTCAAGTGAAACTCCCAACTATACATCCTAGTGGTAGAAGACAAATTCATTGAGATGACAAGATTGTCACTACTATAATAAATGACAACTCTTTACACCTGAGCAAAATAAGGTATCACTAATCAATGTGGCCACAAATTGCTGTCAGAATTAGAGCTCACAAATATATATGAATGTGGAAGTCCAAGGGAAGCCACCATATTATATTCCTATGCATACAGATTTCACATAAAGAAGTGACATATTATGAAATGTCAATGCAGTTATCAGACCTTATATTTTGACATAACATGACAAGTAAGGAAAAAAAAACTTAAAAAGTGAATGTGGTGTTATAGAATGAAACATATATTACATATATGTAATTAAATGATAAAAGTGTATGCATAACTAAGATATAAGTTACTGACAAATCTTCATGCCAGTAGTGCAGAACCAGCCTCTGCATGTTTTGGCTGATGGTTTTTCTAGGCAAATGTATGTTTAGTAGTTTGCCACTGAAGTCAACGGGCGGCTCTCAATACCACTGTTGAAACCAACACAAAGCAGTCTGCTGCCAAACTGCCTGCAACCAGAATAGAACCCGGCACCCTGGCATTGTGAAGCATATTCACAACACCTAAGACACAGACAGAAAGAGGGTATTTTGATTTGTTATTATCCTATTTTTATAGATTTATACAGATACAAGCAATCAGCTACACTTGCACTTTTGGGCTATTGAACCGAGTTTACCCAGGGGCCAAAATATTGAAAATGGGGATTGTCCTGGCTGACCACCATTGTAGAAAGATCATTAGCACAATACAACTGGCAGTGATACGTGGGCTGGATTTGGTCTAGAGGCCACTGGCTGAATCACTCTGTTGTATGCTGAAAGAAAAGCCTGCACCAGTTTCACAGATGAAAACTTTTTTAAGGTCTGCCAAACAGAATGTCTGTTCATCAAACCAAATAGTCACAACTAACATCTTCCAGAAGAATTACCATTCACCCAGTTTTTATGTTATTGAAAAATGATGAATAAAAACCACACCTTTTTCTATGACTGCACTATCAGTGAGCTTCGCTGGGAGAATCTCAATCTCTGGGATACAATAGACAGGAAAGAGAAAACGTAACCCTAAAGTTCTCTGTCAGACACAGAAACAAACTGCATTAAAATGAGTATTTTAATAAATAATGACATTTGCTATTTTTAATACAAATATACCAGTTTAAATTATGTAACAAAATAATAATTAATATTTCAATATAACTAATTTGGTACACTTTTATTATGAAATAATTTATTATGGTGGATAAAACTTTAAAATTTCTATGGCAAGAATGTTTTCAACAATAGAAAACACAGGATTATTAGGCTTCCATGTTAAGAACACAAACTGACATTGAAAGAAGACAGCAGACAAAGGAGTAGCAGAGGAATACTCTGAAATGGATACAAACACTAATAATGAAATATTCTGGAAATGAGACCAAACTAAATGAACAGGAAATAGTCTGATATATTATCTGCTGATCTTCAGGCATCTAATATATAAATGTGCTGTATGTGGAGTTTATCAAACACCCAATGATATGGTTAGGGCTCACACACAAGCAATAGTGGTATGAATGTTTTATCATATGTTATGCAAACAGTAGCATATGCTGATTAGTTATATGACTTTCTTGGTAAAACATTCACCAAAACAATGGACTGTATGACTTGTGTATTTCAGTTAAATTATTATTTTGCATGCTTTGCTACATGAGGGGACTTCAAATGAGAACCTTAATGGTGTGACTGATATTACAATTACCATGCCATGGCTTGTAACCTGCTAGTACTGTTGTTAATGATGTCAAAAGTGTTAAGCATGTGGCATCACAGTGGAGACAAACATGGTAATGTAATAAAGACAGTTTATGATGGTTGCTCCATGTCTGACATGCACCAAAGAAAAGCAGCATTCAGTTACGCATTTTTTTTTCTTTTTAAATCAGTGAAGGGATTAAACCTATAGAAATTCATTGGAGAATGAAGATCCATTATCGTGATGTATGCTAGTCAGTCCCGGAAGTGTCTGAGTGGAGAATGAAGATCCATTATCGTGATGTATGCTAGTCAGTCCAGGAAGTGTCTGAGTGGAGAATGAAGATCCATTATCGTGATGTATGCTAGTCAGTCCAGGAAGTGTCTGAGTGGAGAATGAATATCCATTATCGTGATGTATGCTAGTCAGTCCAGGAAGTGTCTGAGTGGAGAATGAAGTTTTAAAATGATGTGACTTCTGAGACAGACTGTTTACTACTTAGTATGCATATTAAGGCACAGTTATTAAATGCAGGTAACCATGATTCATTGTGAATTATTTTCCCCTTCTTTTTAGTGTGTAATAAAACAAGTAGTTAGGATACAACAAATATAAATTAGTTTGCAATTAAAACAACACTCTTAAAACTGATAACTACCTGCTTATTAACAGCTCGCTCGTTGATCAAGTTGATGTCCAAACGTAAGGTATTACTTGCAATAACGGCATTCTCTTTACAGCAAAGGGATATTTCTGAATTATAATGTAATATGATAAATGATATTCCTATCCACACAAGTCAAGAATAAATATACAATAACCACTTACGTTTATAATAATCTCTGACTCAAATTTAAATGGGTGTTAAAATTCAACAGAAGACTAACTTTGGCCTGAACATTAAGACCCCCCAAAACGAAAGCTGCCCTATGGCTCAGACTTATGAAGAAACTCTCAAGATCAAGCTACACTGCAGATGCTAACACTGAGTGAAAGTACACACAGGTTACATATGACCAAAACTGGAGTATGGCATTTGAGCATACTCCATTTTAGTAAAATCAGATCTTAAGAAATGGACAAAATTCAGAATATTGGTCTCAAAATCATCAATGGAGGCATGAGAAGCACACCAGTCAATGAGATGGAGTAACTTCTGGCTTTCAGAGCTTAAGCCATCTAAGAAGAAAAAGTGTTTAATCTGACAGAAAAACTTAAAGTAAGAACAACAACCCCATGCACAGCATAGCAAACCTACTTTCTAAAGACCCTTCAACATGGGAAATGTCCAGGCATACAACACAAACCTACAAGCTAACTATACAGTGACAATGACAATCCCAGACATAGACAGAAAGGCTGAAAAATGTGGCCTAGTAATGAAAGCAAAGACCCTTGAACATGTCCACAACTATTATCCAAAACTCCATTGGATCCATACATACACTGATGGATCATTGGAGGAAGCAGCGACAATCAGAGGGGCCAGTTCTTTCATTATGCTGCAAGATGGAACCAAGGTGAAAAACGTAATATGCCTCTAGAAAACTTAACCAAGTTCAGAGCAGAGCAAAAATCAATTACTGATTCAACGACAAATGTTCGAGGAAAGAAAAATAAAGTAGCAAAATTGCTTTCCTGTGTGACTGCATGTCTGTCCTCCAGGCAACACGAGACAAGATCCATGAGACAACATGGAGAAAGAACTGCCCTGCCAACCGTTTAAACTCTCAGAAAACAAACATACTGTTCTTCAGTGGATCCGAACCAACTGCAGCATACTAGGAAATAAGTTGGTGGACAGACTTGCAAAGAATGAAACAAAGGAGAAACAACATACCCATTAATTTTCATTGCCAGAAATCAAATTACTTATCAAGGAAAAATAAAAGGAAATATGGAGATAACTAACCATCAGATCCTGTCAGTAGTCTCAAGGACTCGAGAAATCAACATACAACAATTTTCCATCTAAGAACAGGACACTGCAGGCTCAACTACCACATGCTTAAAATAAAGGCTATACACTTCCACAGTGTGCATGTTAGGTGGGACCACAGACATCTGAACACATACACGAAGTATGCAGAGCAAACATGGAGGACCTACAACTAACATGTGAGTTTATAGAGGCACCCCACCTAATGATCTGACCCAAGCATATGAAACCGAACACTGAGAAGAAGAAGAAAAGCAACTCAACCTACAGCATTCTCATTACAAATTATATTCATATTATATTATATTGACTTGTATAACGTGATCCATCAGTTTCACAGCAGTGCTGTCTGTAATGTGGTTTCAAACCCACTATTTTAGTCTAATAACAGAAGCTTGCAGGAATAAAATAACCAAGGAGGACGACATAGGATTTGAAAGCTTGCAAGAGAAAACCTAATTTTAGATCCTGCCAGTGACTAATACTCTGTGTCTACTTCTCTTTCCAAGGCTGATATAGCACAGACAATGTTAGACAACTTACTCTCAAAAATATCTTGCTTCCTCTCCAGGTTTTCTACTATGACCTCAAAGATGAAGTCAGCATCCCTGACTGTCTCTTCCAAGTGACTCATACAGAATACTTGTCCCTGCAACATGTGCCACATTCAAATACTACCATATTTGCAGAGATTTTCAAACATCAAATTTGTCAGTGCTTGTCATTATTAAGAGGAATTTGGAAGCAACAGAGATGGGGTTTCTGAGACGAATGTTACGAATAACTTAGACGATTAGAGTAACTAACAATGATTGTTTGAAAGAAGCTAATGAAAGCAGATCTCTAAATGCAACAATAAGAAAGAGAGAAACACTGTTCTCTGGCCACATAATGAGCAGAGAGACATAAGACAACATTGTGACAACTAGAAAGATCAGTGGAAAAAGAGGTAGAGGCAGACCAAGAGAGATGATGCTGGAGGGGCTGAAACTATGGCATGGATGGATATCAAGAGAGCTCCAGGCAACCAGGGATCGTGATCTGTGGAGATGCATAAGCGCCTATGCCAGTTGGCAGGGCACATGATGATAATGATGATGGGTCATTATTTAAATATTTAACTGTGGTAGTCTTTGTGCCAGTTTACCCTGTCGCAAGTAAATCATGCCCAGGTTTTCTTTAGTGTCTCTACTGTTAACCATCAATGTTTGTCAGTCCCTGCTTAGTCTTCTAGTCTTCCATGTTGGTCCTTTCTAAACCACTGTTGTAGTCACCAGGGTTAAGAGGTTGAGCAGTTTGCTCTTATATTCATTTACTGGATTGTGACATTTGGCTCATCAAGGCAATTTTTTTAAACATATATCTTGGGCATCATCACTAGAGCTACAGATATTATGTAATATTATAGTATATACAAGGTCCGACAATTAAGTAATCTGGTAATCCTAGTTTCAGCTTCATAGCAAACGGGTCACCCCATAGTTGCTCCACTCCTGTGCCAACAAAAAACACATGTAGCTCACAGTGTCACGCCATGCACTCAACTCAGAAGCTGGGCGACGAAACTATATCCTTCCAGTCTACAAATGAAGCAAAAATGCAACGGCCACCGTCTGGCGGGGGAAAAAAAAGGTGGCCGTGCCTAGCGTCCATTTTGATGTGAAGCATTATATGAGGGTTAATAAACGGTCACCCCAGCAGTACCCTCATTATTAGCTGGGGAAGGGACTTAGGACATTACATCCACCAGCAGGTGTCACCACTACAATGACCTGCCTGCCTTCGTTAAGGACTGTTCACCCAACAGCCATGCAGTTCTTTGGCATGAAGGAGACACCTTGAACTTGGGTTTCGGACTGCCGACTCCTTACAAGATGTTATTTTATGTTTTGTTATCACACTTAATGTCACTGCACATTGGGCATACCCATGCGTGCTCAGTTCTCCGAAGCAGCAGCCACTCCAAAGTACTTCTACTAATTGTCCCCATGAGAAGCTGGTTATATCGTCTCCTTTCTCGGCCCCGAAGACGAACGAACGAACGAACTTTATTTTCAAAGGGTCACAAATTGGGCACGCAGGCCCGTCTTACATTCGGCCCTTCCAGTCAACCATCTTTCGCACAGCAGTTGTATTTTACTAATAAAGCATGTTATGATCATATGATGATATGCATATTATGAATATTATAAAAGAACACAAAAGCATGAGTTGTAAAGTGCATGCAAAAACCCGCGCGTGCATACATACACCCACATACACGCGCTCACCCACTCACTTACACACACAAACATGCATGCATACATTACATACATACAAACAAACATGCATACACACATACACACAGGCATACGTACACACAAACATACATACATAGATACAAACATACATTCATACGTAATACAGGCATACACGCATACAGTCATAAATACAGTCATGAATGGAGACACACACATGCACACACAGACACTCCCACAGAGACACACACACACTCAGACAAAAATACAGACACACACACAGACACTTACATATAAACACACACAGGGGAACACACAGCACACATATTTACATTCGTGCTCACACACTGACACACACACCACACATACGCAGACAAACATGCAGACGGCAAAGACGTGCATCACCATGCTTAACTCCCATGTCATGCAATCGTGTTAGTGTTAGGGATTCCTCATTCTCCACTAGCCCAGCTCGTACAGCGTTGACGATATCTGCTCTGTCCATGCTTTTTCCCGCAATCATTAGTGCAGTGCTTGCCAGTTGGTCCGCTCGCTCATTTCCCTTTACGCCTGCATGACCCAGTGTGTAGATCCAGGTTATGGAGGTTAAGTGCGATTTCCGAATGCTTTCTATCCATTCAGAGCGCATACTGCCTGTTGCTATCTTCTGAAGAATATTCATTGAGTCTTAGACAATTACTGCCTGTGTAGTAGTTTGCTCGGATACCCACGCTAAAGCTCTAGAAGCAGCGGCTATTTCCATTGTCATGCTTGAGGTGGTTGTCTGGTAAGCGCCGCTGTCCTCATGTATTGTTTTCCCCCTTCTTTGCGCTGTGTATGCCCATGCTGACCTTGATCCGCGCTTCACGGATCCATCTGTGTAGATGATATCTTCTGGGTCTGAATGCTGATCTATCAATTCCCTTACTTCTGTGTCTACAGCCACAGGAATTTGGTCCCTGCAATACCTTCCAAGTGTGATGACAACCTTAGAGATGCCATGCATGTCTACTGGTGTATTCGTCCATTCTTTTCCGTGACTGACCACGTCTAGGTCACATACCTGCTGGATTAAATCCTCAGCCTTTGCCATCCAAGAGCGGCCTCTTTTGAGACGCGTTCCTTTTGTGTCATGTATAGCTTTGTGCAATGGGCGGTTAACGTCTGCCGATACCCTCATGTAAGCCTTGACGTGTGCCACTTTGTATCTGCTAGTTATCATCGGCAAACCCAGGACATAACGCATGGCGTTGCAGGAGGTGTCTTTTGTGCAGCCGAGTATGAGTCTCATGGCCTCATTTGGACTCGGTCCAGTCTTTCTAGCTGGGTTTTGCTGACAGTGAGGAGGGCAAGACCATAGTCAATGACGCTAAGCACAAGCCCTTGATATAGAAGGAAAAGTAGGCGTTGTTCAATATCAGCTGCTGCTAGCACCTTGAGTGCTGTCAAACCTTTCCTGGCTCTAAATATGATGTTGTCTACGTGGCATTTGTATGACAGGCATCTATCAAATGTCATGCCCAGGTATTTCATGGTGTCCGTTCTCTCGATGTCCACACCACACATGCTTACGACTGGCGTTGGTGTACTTACGATGTGGGTATTCAGAGAGAACCATGTTAAGGAGGCTTTGGACGGGTTCACCTGAGCTCTTGATTCCTGGCACCACTCACTAAGTCTGTCTAGTTCATGTTGTAGTGTGGTTGTAATTTCCTGCCTGTTTTTACCTCGACGGTAAACAAGGATATCATCTGCATACGACATTGTTCTGCCTAGGCCTACGCTTTGTGCACTCGTGACTCCTGCTGTGTACACATTGAAGAGCACAGGTGACAATGGTGATCCCTGGGGCAGACCCATTAGGACGCGTTGAAGTTCGGATGCCCATTCACCACATCGAAGCGACACTGTTCTTTCAAATAGCGCTGCTGCGATCCAGTTGACGAATTTTGTTTTTATCTGCATATCGAACAGCAGTCTGATGAGCATGTTGTATGGGACGCTGTTGTACGCATCTTCTAAGTCAATAGCTGCTGCAGCTATTTCCATTCCCTCCTGGAAACCCTCATGTGTCGTAAGCAAATACTGCAGCATTGCACCATGAATCTCTTCCTGGTCCGTAGCCACCTAGTGTAGCGGGGAATAGGCCACCTGACTCCAATGTTTGGGTCAACGTTCTGGCAACGATTTATTCCATGAGTTTTCATACAGTGTTCTGGAGTGTGATGATTCTGTAGCCATTTATTCTCGTGTGGTCTTTTCCTGGCTTAGGAACCGGTCTGAGGTAGCTGTGGAGCCGGTCATCAGGTAATGAGACTGATTTTATAATGGGCAATATTTAAGTCAAATATTTAAGATCCATTTTAAGTGACTTGGGATCACGACCAGAAATCATGTCTAGGATTGCCCAGACAACATCAGCCCTTGTCAAGAGGCAAACATTATGGATATACCAATAAAATTTCATATAAAACTAAGATTTGATTGCTCAGAGCACTAGCTATTAGTACATTTACAAAAATTTCTTAGCATATCATACAGAGACCACATTACAAATGAAGAGGTTCATCATAAAATTATACAGCGCATTGGCAACTATGAACCTCTTTTGACTACAGTGAAAAGGCAAAAAATGCAATGGTTTGGACATGTAATAAAATCTAACGGCCTCTCAAAAACAATACTGCAGGGCTCAGTAGAGGGAAAGATGAGATGAGGCAGACCAAGAAAGACCTGGTTACAGAACCTGACTGACTGGACATGCCTCAGGCATGCAACAATGACCACCAGGGGTGGAGAGAGATGATCAAACAATCAACGGAAACTGGTGACCCAATGACACGTAGTGTTAAGGGATGATGATGATGATGAATCAGAGGTGCATTGTTACGTAATCAGCATGGAGCAAAAAAGCTAACATTAAATTCTGTTAAAACTCAGAAAAAGCGCCATAGCAACAGTTGAATGGGGATAATTATTTATCCCGCACACAGATTTTCAGTTGGTATTCACAATTCAAAAGTGGCATGAAAATGATTGCTAATGCAATTAGACCTGGACGCCCAATTTCTGTTCGTAATGAGGAATTCATTGCAAAATTCCAAGAACGGATACAAGAAGATCATTGTTCAACTGTGAGGATGATGGTAGATGAATTTGGTGTTAATACAGAGACCATTTGTAAAATTTTAGAGGAAGATTTGGGCAAGAAAAAACTTGCTTGTCTTTTTGTATTCAACACCTGGCAATTTGTTTCCTTCTTCATGACAATGAACCAGCTTAAAGGGTGGTAGTTGTACAGGAATTTGTTTGCCCCAAAACAGATGCGTGTTCTCAACCATCTACCCTATTCTCTGTAATTATTTTCTATTCCCAAAATTAAAGTTGCCATTGATAGAACACATCTTTGACAATATTGCTGGCATTCAAAGAGCTGTAACATCGACTTTAAGGGCCATAAGGATAGAAAAACTACAATGGTCATTCCAGTGTTTGAATCGTGTCACTCGCTGTATCAAGAAGCTTACTTTGAATAAAATACAGGTTATATCTTGAACTATAGATTATTATTGGGGGGGGGGGGGGGGGAGAATTAGTCTCATTACTTAATTGTCAGACCTTGTATATTATAGATAACTCTAACCCTAACAACCCCTTTCCCCCCACCATACACACAATAAACAAAATTTTCTATTTTTGCCTATTAAAGAGTATATTTTTTTCATTGCCAGGTATTAATCTAAAAAAAAAAAGGGCAAAAATTGTGTCTTGGGTCAGAATCTGCACAGAAACACATTTGTTCAAAACTGACCTTGGCTTCCCGGTTACCCCAGCCTAAAATGGGCACTATTTAAAGTCATATAAAGCAAATAAGGTCGACATGATGCTGACAGCATCACACGTCTGGTGCTGACTGGTCTACAAAAACACCAGTCCCATTCAACATATGCCAGATTCACCAGTGGCATGAAAATGGTCTTTAATTATTTTCTCACTTAAACAGTTTCACAATGCTAATGAATATCCCAGGTAGAATGTATACTGTTTCAAACAGTTTCACAATGCTAATGAATATCCCAGGTAGAATGTATACTGTTTCAAACAGTTTCACAATGCTAATGAATATCCCAGGTAGAATGTATACTGTTTCAAACAGTTTCACAATGCTAATGAATATCCCAGGTAGAATGTATACTGTTTCACAGGATGAACAAATGTTTGTCCTATGCTACAATACATGTTATGTCTAGTCTGTTTCATCCCATATCATAATGAAAACATGTGTATTTAGTCTTTCCGCCAGATGTATCTTTACCCACAGATATAGCAACCCAGCAGGGAAAGCACTCTGTCTTTAGTCTTTAGTCCCAATCTGTCTTTAGTCCCAATCTGTTTTTAGTCCCAATTTGTCTTTGGTCCCAATTTGTCTTTAGTCTTTAGTCCCAATTTGTCTTTAGTCTTTTGTCCCAATTTGTCTTCAGTCTTTTGTCCCAATTTGTCTTTAGTCTTAAGTCCAAATTTGTCTTTAGTCCCAATCTGTATAACTCTTGCCAAAGATGTTCAAGCTGAAACTGCTCAATGTTCCAATAGCAAAGTCAGCTTCAGTAGTAGACCAAGGAATAATATATTTATTTTCCAGTCACCTAATCCTTACAGATTTCTTTCTTCTTCCAGAATTGACATGATCAAAACAAAAACACCTACCAGAAAATGTTTTTGTGGCAAAAGTCCTTCTGAATTAAGAAGCTGTACATCGTCCTCTAAAATATCATGTACTTTATTCAGTGCAGCTGTACTGACATCATAGATTTTCACTCTATGACCATGGTAAGCAAATTCCCCTGCAATTTGAATTCATAATGTCACAGGTCATCAGTAAACACCAGTACTTTTAAATATTTATACAAATCTATTATGAGTTATCAACTGGAGCGGAGCAGTCCGGTTGGAATTTCAAGTTCTCTTGGTTCGCTCCTTCCTCAAATGCTACTTCTTAAGAGCTTTCAGTTAAACATTAAATATGTTTTAAAACAAAATATACAGTTGTGGTCCAATAAGTTTGCTTTACAAGATTTCTACAACAATCATCATGTACCCTGAAAGATTGTGTAGGTGCTCATGTCTCTCCACAGATCTCGATCCATGGTATGTTCAATCAATTCCACTGATGATTTTCCACCATACCATCGCTTCAGACCACCAAGCATAATCTTTCTTGGTCTGCCTCTGCCTCTTCTACCAATAACCGAAGAACACCGACTGCTTCTTTCTTATAGTTGTATACACTTTTCTATAATTTCTTGAGCCGTTCAGAGGCAATCGTTGTTGCACGCTGGCTGTCCATGGTATCCACAACATATATCTAAAAAAATAAAAACCTACATCGCCACAGCTTCCATGTTTTTAATTTGTTTTGTTCACACTCCAAAATTCACAGCCACACAGTTCAACATAACATTCAAACGCTCTTTTTCTAATGTTTAACTTTTTGCTGTTCAGAAGTCTGGTGCATTACTGTCTCCCATTACCATTGGTGTTTGCAGATTGTTTTCAAAATGACTGGTTTTCCAATTAATTTTATTAAAAAACTATAAATGAGCGTAGTGTTTTGAAACCTTCGGATATAAATAGTTGCTACACATAAAAAAAGATATACTATGCCAATATATCACATGATTAGGGACATCTTTAATTTTTTGTGGTTATTTATAGAAATTTCAGATGTTCTAAAATCACAATTTTCCCCAAGTTTTTAGTGAAGTTGTTCAATGTCAGTGCAGTAAAATGTTTGGGACATCAGAAAAAGCTCAATGGTAGCACTTTTTTTTTTAAAACAGAGATCGTCATATCTGGAGTACGTATAGTGCATTGCTTTTTTCTTTCTATAAATTCATATGAATAATTTCCATCTTTATTTTCTTTCTTGTTCTTTTCATTATAATTCTAAGCAGAAGTTTAGTGGCACGGTTGATCTGGCTTATTGTACAAACTTCATCATATTCAACTGCACCTGGCCTCTAGGGTAGGGTAATAAATTCTGATTTCAGTATATTCTTAGGCACATCTCCACTACTGAACATCATTCATCTACTGAACATCATTCATCTACTGAACATCATTCATCTACTCAAAATACTTCTAACTCCTCTACCATTTTTTCATCAGATCCAGAAATTTTATTTTTCTTCATATGCTTGACAGCATCAGCAACTTCTTCATTTAATATTGGTGGACCTTTTATGTTACCTTCTACTATTAATTCTTTTCTTTCTCTGTTGTACAACTCCTGTATGTATTAATTCTATCTATTTATAGTTCCTTTTTTCCTTTAAAACTTTTCCTGTCTTTGATTTCAAGCATTCTGTGTAAAATATTGTCTTTCTGCCAGTTAATTCATTGATCTGCTTGTGTATAATTTTTTTTTTAAATCTGGACAATGGGACTGGCTCAAAGAGTTGGAAGAAATCCCTTCTATTTTGTGGGGATTTCAATGAACGGAACAGATCATGGAACAACACTTGGAGAAACAGACAAGGAAATGCTTTAGCAGAGGCTATGGTAGATGCAGACATAGTCTGTATTAATGATGGTAGGCCAGCTAGAATGGCAATGAGACCTGGTGATACAGACACACTTATCAGTTTGGCATTTGTTATCAAGTCAGCAGTGCTGGACACAAAATAGAATGTCCTGGGCAATCATGGCAGTGACCATATGCCATGCTCAGTCTTGATTTCTAAAGCTAGCAAGATCAGAGCTATGAGAACACGCAAGACTTTTAAGTATGAAGAGCCAGTACCCTTCTTGAATGCCTTCGACAGAAGGTATGCAGCAAAACCACCACCTCTGCTTTTGTGCAGCCTCCATGGTGGACCCAAGAAGTAGAACAGGCATGGAGAGCAAAGCCAGCAGCAGTTAAACAATTATAGAAAGTGTGAAAGACACCCCACAGGTTACAAGAAGATGTAGAGAGGCTATAAAGAGTTCAAAAACAAACAGTAGAAAAGTTCAAACGGAGTGCAACAGATGTAAAAAAAGGTTAAATGGGAACATTTTATGAGCGAAATTGGAGAGGAAAAATCACTAGGTAGGTTTCTGAAACTTCACAGAAGGATCGGCCTATCACAACAGGCATTATAAACACTGATAAAGGTATACCAGTGACAACAGACAAAGAGAAAGGAGAAGCATTTTTGGAGAGATTTATAGCCCAGACTGAATATAATGATATGAAGCTTAGAAATTCAGTTAGAGATAATTTGTCTAATACTATAAATGATAATTATCTTCAGGATATCATTAGAGTGGAGATAAGAAAATATATAGTTAGTTAGTCAACAGGTTATCACCATCCCATATCGAACCATCCAGTCCATAAGTGCCTTTGTGTATCGCTTTCAGCATGTAGTGGCTTATGACACCAGTTCTGTGTTGGTTTACTATTCTTCTTTGAGCCCCTATGTAGCGCTCTTGTCTGGCTTTACCCCTTTTCATGTTATGTTCCTTTAGTCTCATCAGTGTTGCAGATTCACAATCATTACTTGATTCATTTAATCAAGCTGCTTCTCTGGGGGCGTTCAGTATATCAGCCCTGTCCATTGCTCATCCGTTTCCCACATGAGCATCACTTGCAAATCTGTCAGCTCCTTCACTGCCCTTTACACTAGAATGCCCCAGAACAAATATGAAGCTGATTTCTGTCAGCCTGGATCTATTCCAGGACTCCACACATTGTTTTCGTATGCAACCCTTCTCGATCTTCTAGAGCATATTCATTGGGTCGTTGAGAAAGTATGCCCAGAGGAAAGTCTGTGTTTCCTGCCAGGCTATTGCTTTAGTTGCTGACATGACCTCCACAGTCAAACTGCCTGTCATTAAGGTTAAGGCACTGCAGTCTTCTTTGACAGTTCTCCCTCTGACCTGAGCCGTAAATGCCCATCAGCTCCTGACATTTCAAATGACAGACCGTCTGTGTAGATGATATCATCACCCTCAAAAGAATTCTCACATTTCAAGGCCTACACTTCTGCTTCCACAACCACTGGGTTTTGTTGTCTACATTCTCTGTTCAGCGCTTGATGCCTACTTCAAAGAAAGTGTACACTCTGGTGGTACATGTACCCATTTTTCCCCAAGTTCTGTTTTTTTGCAGTGGGTGTTGTGTGTCAGCACTAACTCAGAGGTAGGCGCGTGCTGGACAGATCCTTACTCTAGCTTGCATTGTTGGAATCTGATTTGTGTAGGGTTCTAATCACTCTAGGTCTTAAGTGAAGGAACTTGCCAGCTGGTGCTGCAGAATCAGAAGCTCAACAAATGATTCATGACAATTCCCGCCCAGGTGGCTCTGTGTTGAGAGGCAGACGAAGTTCAAGGGGGTTTACAGCACAAGTAAATGGAGTTGCTTAGTGCAGCAAAGCCTGGCATAAGATATGACAATGTCTAGCTTGTGAATGGAGGTGAAGGCAGTCACTGCTGCCTTCTGTCGGCTTAAGAATCAGATGTACACACATGTCATAACTGTAACTGACTCAGAAAGCATGTTGAGAAAGGTGTACTCCATGAAGAGTGGCAAGCATTGCTTCAGAGGTACAGGGTACTTAGCATCTTTTGGATATTTTTTTCAGGGTTAACCAGTGTGTTGAGAAATGAGCAGGCAGATAGACTGGCCAGTTCTGCACCATCTAGATCTTGTCAGGACTCTTTGCGAGTGAGTGAATAGTACAGAGGCATAACAGATCATTATTGTCTAAGGAGAACGGCACTCTGAGAAGTTACCAGGGGATCTGGCCGATGCTCAACACTCAAGGGAAAGGTTAATGGTGCCATTGGAACTGGAACTCTTTGCATGCTGCTGAAGATAGAGACATAATGCTTTTGGGAGTGTGTCCCGACGGCTATGATGACGACTCTTAATTCAAACCTATCTCACACTGGTCATGCTATACAACAATACTGATCTGATAGATTTGTTTTACAAGATTTATAGAATACAGTTAGGGCAGGCAGTGACTAGACACTTGCCTGCATGTTTAAAGATCTTGGGTTCTGAGCTACAATTTAGGGCTTGGGTGATTTCTATATTGACCCAGCATAAAAATGGTACTTTGATATGTCACAAGAAGTATATGTGCCAGTGGATGTTGACAATTTACCAATCAAGTTTCCATAAATTTAAAACTGTTTTCTTCTTTCTGAAGTTTGATGTATCATTGGCATTAAAAAGTTCTTTTATTTTTGTACACAGAACATAATTAATTTTAATGTACATTTCAAGAATAAACAAACTTTATTTTCAAAGAAACCTGATGAGAACAATATGATACAGCTTTCCTGAAAACAACAAGAATGAGTTGTTTGGTTCACAATTATCTGTGTTTAAAAAAAAAGACCAAAACGTATGGAGAACAGAATCAGAGAGTGAGGTGGAAAGGATAGGGAAGATATGAGGTAAGTTGCACTGTGTTGACAGATCACAGGACGACATGACTCAAGTTTGTTTAGTGCATATGCTCTAATGGGGATAAATACAGACAAAGAAAAAGAAGATTAAAATAAAACTATAAACACTGTTAATTATGTAGACCACTATGTCAAAAAAAAAATATTTTACAACCTAAACAATAATCATATTTGAAAAATATGTAGAAATAAATAAAATTAAGAAGCTCAGCATTTGACTAGAACATAATAAATTGACATAGCTTGAAAACCCCAACATCTGACTGTAATTCATGGCAATAACAGATTTCATACTAGATTTTTCACAAGCAAAAGTGAACATAACAGATGTCTGGGACTGATGACACAGAAGCAGCTCAAACAGACTGGATAACCATGATAAAGTACAGTCCCAGACAGAAGAAGCGGAAGTAATAATAAAAACACAGCAGGACAGGCAGATTTCAGATTGAATGACCAAACATTAAACATGTCTAATACCTTTAACACTAAAACACATAAACACAGCACTTGTATACAAGTTAAGACTATCTACTGCAGTGGCACACTGTACTCCAGGGCTATTCAACTGGCCGCCCGCAGGCCACATCTTGCCCACAAAGACCTAGCAAGTGTCCCACAGATCATTACTACTTGTGCTGTATTACTGATCTTTCTATGCTGGCACTCGAGCCTCTGGCCCGTGATGATCCCAATATTGTGGCCTGCGAGTAAACTTAGTTGAATAGCCCTGCTATACACAAATGTAAGAGACTTCTTCGAAGGTCTTGTGTTAAAAGAAGCTTTGAAGCAGTAGTTTTCGCTACCTGTTGCAGAGAAATGTATGTCTATGCTATTTGACAAGCCACATTTTGATGATGATATCTACTGTTACCTGCTATTTTAACACCCATCTGGCCAGCTCCCACCACTGCTATCTGCACCATTTTGGACACCTTTATAAAAATGAATTTAATTAGTAAACATCCTGTTTTCATGACTGAGCTAACAGTAATAGGTAATAAGTCATTTCTAAAATTATGTAGACATTTGAACTTTAAATGATTCTGCACATTCTCATGATATGTTCCAAAAATGTAAATTTTCTTCTTCTTTTTTCACAAGTCTTTCATCATCAGGTTTTGAAGAAACATTGGATGGCCGCCTTAGTCCAACTTTTCTTAATGTTATTTCTTTGAGCAGAATTGTTGGTCCATGCCAGCGTGCTGGGCTTGACATATTTTCAGGGAGATTTTAACCAGGTGGAACTCATCCTACTTGGTGAGCCACAGTCCGGTTAGACTGAGGCCTTACAATCTGAGTTTTCTGGTGTGCACCAGCAGGAGGTGGTTTGACTTGAATGTCCTATGGGTAATTGGTAGGTTAATGATTTTTGTTTTTCACTCTTCCAAAGAAAGAACTTCCAACCCCCAACACTGATGATTCAGTACCAGATGTTTGGAACATCACATTTTTGTTGACTTGGATGTCCTATAGGTCTTTGGAAGGTTAATGATGTTTGTTTTTCACTATTCCAAGAAAAGAACTTCCAACCCCAAACACTGATGATTCAGTGCCAGATGTTTGGAACATCACATGTTTGTTGACTTGGATGTCCTATAGGTCTTTGGCAGGTTAATGATGTTTGTTTTTTACTCTTCCAAGGAAGATCACGAACCAACATCATGCCTTCTTCTAAATAACCTAGTGTACCCTATATTAAAAGGAAATGTATAGCCAGTCCAGGTTTGACTATTGGAGAATATCCTGCTACTCTCTCTGTAAAGAGGTATGTCTTTCATGAAAGCAAAGATATATTTTCTGATAGCAGTTGCGTGAGCAACAGTTTTGTTACTGATCTACATATTTTACAAATTATATCACTTACATCTAAACACTCAGATCTAAATTTAAAACTGATGAGGAGACTAACTCTTTAACTATTTGAGTCCCAAGGAACGCATCATACGTTCATAGGTTCCTACCTAGAAGCCCAATGAACGCATAATGCGCCGATTTGATTACTTTCTTTACTATGCCCTGGGCCTGTGATGCTAAACTCTCTGGGACTCAAAGAGTTCAGGCCTGAGCAATGCTGTGAGTGTTGACTGAGAAGTTATGGTTTGCCCAAACAACACTATCAGTGTTGATTGTGTGTCCCATACATATTGACTCACATACAGCTCCGTATGCGTTTCTAATGTTCGGAACTACTATTAAAATATTCAGGAAAGGTTACTCTAAAATTTTTCTGTATACAAATGTCTTTGTTTGCACACACATAGGCACAGATTGATCCGATTCACTGCTTGTGTCATTATTCAGACATTTGCTATTTAACTGGCCACGGATACCAACGTTCCTAACACAAGCACAGACCAAAAATTGCGCCTTTCTGTGGCTGAAGCTCTGAAATTATATCACATAGATATTTTCTAATTGTGATGATAACGACAGATGAACATTTTTCTTAAGGTGATTCGGACGGTGAATTTACACCAGAGGGAACTGAGTGGTCAGCTGTTTGTTCTGATGAGGTAAACACAAAGGGACCCATTTTATTTGTGAAGGATGTTAAAGTCATTCACATTTGCATTTAAAGGACTGTTTCAGACAGTACCATATTCATACTGTGGCTAAGCTGCATTGAAATCATTGCAGATACAGTCTTTATATAACTACAAAGTTAATATTTTGTGTGTATTGGCCCAGTTTTCTGCCATTTTTTGTTGTTGAAATTTTGTTCAGCATCTATGAGAAGATAGAGCCTCTGAGTTATAAATTAACCCATAAACGCCTCATAAATGTTGAATTTGTTAGAAAAATTAAAACAATTTAAAGTATTATTCTCACATTTGGCTCTTGTTGCCGCAAAACCAGGGTAAGTTAAAGATTTTTAAAGTAAAATTTCATCTTTGTAAACATAACACTTGCTGAATTATTTTCTTCCTACTAACTATAACAGCACTTAAAGTGCAGATTTCCGGCAACTATATCGCCACCGCTGAGAGTATCTTTATACGCTGCAGAGCGGGGCTAAACTAGATGGCTGGGACTCACGAGCAACAGCTTCTGCATCTCCTGCAGCTTTGCTCATGAGACCCAGCCAGCTAGTTTAGCCCCTGCACGCAGCGGCACGGGAGATACTCTCGGCATCGGCGGTATAGTCGCTGGAAGTCCACAATTTACATGTGACTGAGGCCCTGTCAGGGTGTGCTTTTGGCTGCCATAATATGTGGCCGTTATTCGGAGGATAGCCCCCTTCTGCCATTTTGTAAAGGGAAAGTAATGTGAGCTAAGGACTTGAAGGAGTTAAATGAGGCATCCTTGATTCTGACTTTGTTCAGCTATCCATCCAACAATGCAGTTGCACCATTTAAAAAAAATCACTGTTTAAAAAAAAGTAGTTAGTTCGAATCTTTTTACAGGACGTTGCAGAAACGACCACTGGCAAATTGTGGACTGTTTGTGACGTTACTAGGCAAGGCTACATTGATAAGTTTGCCATTGCTACTGAGTACAAGTACGACTACTAAAACGGTCGGCGCTCCATACTATTGTCACTGTGGAAATCAAGGCAATGCTGTCTGCTGTTCCCAATTAAAATCGCCTCCCACTGAAACGGATATTTATTTCGGAATCACAAAGCGCATTCTCAAAGCTTAAGTGCATATTTATTAATTTGTTTTGTTACTACAACTGGTGACCATGATTTCAATATCAACTCTGTCAGTGGCATCTTTCATCTTGTCATCAGTCCAGATTGAATTTAATTGACTTAGTACTGATTTAAGATCTGATAATGCTTTCTTAATGATCCATAATCATACAAGAGCCAGTACATTTAGTTACAGTTACAGTACTATAACTAAAATGTGTGCTCCCAGACCATATCGTTGCTAACCCCTGTTTACCTGAGACCTGTGGAATGTGTGTGGAGTAGTGTTTGTTTACCTTATTACTTCCCGTGCCGTCAACAACAAGCGGCTCCACCCGCCCACAACACAAGAAACGGTGACGAATGACGATACGGAAGCGTTCTGGATTACCTGTTACCTTTTGCTGATGCTCTCTCTAGTCCAGTCATGCTAAGCTAAATATTATGTTGTTGTTTCGGCCCTCCGTTCAGAAAACACAGTGCTTGCATTAAAACCCTTGTTGTGTGGCCCGTGTAATTACATAAACTGAGTGGATGTTCCAGATATTAAAGATTGGGTAAGCTCACTTTTGTTGTCACTGTCAAGCTGAACGCACTGTAGTTAATTTAATTGTATTCAGTCTAATTCTAGTTTTCTAATTGAATCATTCTTGATCTAGACGTCACTGTGCTGGCTTCGTCAACCCTGCGTTTGGACAAGTCGACAAAATATGCGCACTTTATGCAGAAGTCAAGACTGCTTTTAGTGACCATGTTCCAGTTGTAGGAAAAATTAGAATAAAACTAAAGAACATTAGAAAAACACCACAGAACATCAAGTTAAATTTAGGAATTCTTGGAACGGATAAAGAAATTAAGGACCATTACAATGTCACTGTACAAAACCGGTGTAATGGAAATTATACAGACTATTGATGAACAGTGGGATATGTTGCGTGAGTCAATTCAGCAGACATCTAAAGAGACAATCCCACCAACCCATAGTTGCAAAAAAGAAATGGATGTCAACCGAAATTCTGCAGGTGATGGATGAAAGAAGGAAGAAGAAGAATGATAAAGAGGAATACTCTAGCATACAAAAATAAATAGTGAACAAATGCAAAGTGGCTAAAGAAGCTTGGCTGAATCAAATGTGTACAGACATTGGGGAAAATCACGGGAAAGACTCACATTCCATGTACTATGTACCAACAGATAAATATGTTAACAGGAAAGATGACACATAACAGCACTGGATGTTTAAAATCAAAAGATGGTGACTTATTAATGGGACATAGTAATATAATTAACAGATGGACAGAGTATATAGGGGAATTGTGTGATGATAATAGACCAGATGTAGAACTGCAGACCAACAATGATGGTCCACCAATAATGACTGCAGAAGTTGAGGATGCAATACATCATATGAAGAAAGGAAAAGCACCCGGCCAGACAACATCTCACTGGAAGAAATCGAAGCACTGGGAAATTTTGGAACTGAAATAATAACTAAACTTTTAAATAATATTTATAATAGTGGGTATATTCCAAATGACCTTTTAAAATCCATATTTATAGCTCTGCCAAAGAAAGAAACCAGGCACTTTATAATGTGAAGACCATGGCATAATAAGTCATATGAGTCACATGACTAAGATTTTACTGAGAATAATTATGAGAAGAATAAGAAACAAAATTGAACCAGAAATCAGCGATGAACAATGTGGATTTGTAGAAGGAAAAGGTACAAACAATGCCATATACATCCTAAGGACATTGTCAGAAAGAGCTATAGAAGTAAAGACTGATTTGTACTTCTGCTTCATAGACTATACAAAAGCATTTGACTGTGTGAAGCATGAAGAAGTAATCAAACTGTTAGAAAAATTAAACATTGATGGGAAAGATCTATGAATAATAAAGAATATGTATTGGCAGCAAACAGCAGCTATAAAAATTAACAACTGTTTAGGTACATTTCAAAGCATAAAGAGGGGCGTACGACAAGGATGTGTACTATCACTTGATTAGTTTTCAATATACAGTGAATATGTATTGAGATCTTTAATTGATTTTCCTGGAATTGTGGTTGGTGGGCACAATATAAACAATTTACATTATGCTGATGACACAGTCTTGATAGCAACAAGTCAGAAAGAACTACAGGAAATGATAGACATTGTGGCGTTAGAAAGTGGAAGAATGGGCCTCAGTTTGAATAATGAGAAGACAGAAGTAATGGTGGTATCAAAGAAACGAATTATTCCTAAATGTGTAATAAAAATCGATGGTGTTATTTTAGGACAAGTACAGAAATTTAAGTATCTGGGCACATGGATAACATCAGATGGAAGTTTTAATATATGGCTGTGAATCCTGGACAATCAGTAGGAGCCAAACATTTTCTTGAGGCCTCAGAGATGTGGTTTTACAGAAGAATGCTTAGAATACCTTGGACAGCCAAAAAGAGCAACCAAGAGGTTTTGAAAGAGGCAAGAGCCTGAAGACAACTTATCACAGACATCAGAAGGAGACAGTCATAATTTTTCGACCATGTTATGAGAAAAAGAAAATAGAACATGTTGTGACCACTGGAAAGATCTGTGGAAGGAGGAATAGAGAAGACAACGAGAGAAGAGAAGATTCTTGACAGTCTTGTTGCATGGCATGGAGGTGTGTCGGCACACAAACTGATACATGCTGCAGGAGATTGTGGATTATGGAGAGGCATGATCGCCCATGACAGTCGGAAAGGCACCTGATGATGATGATGTAGATATGTGCACTTTAAGCAGTACTGACACTCACATTATGTGACATATATTGAAATGTAAAAACCAACTGCAGGAGTCTGTAGTTCATGTTCAGTCTTTGCCATTAGGAAAAGAAATGTATTTTTGTTGACTCCTCAAATACTGAATGTAAATATTTCAAATAAATTAATGATGTTAATTATTATTAGAACTATGGGGGCGCAGTCGATAAGAAGATTGCTTTCAAATCCAGCTGCAACTCGCTGCAGCCCACAGTTGATGTTCGAAACCAGGTGACTCCCAGGGTTCACCCAGCATCTATGAAATGGGTACTACAGTGATACTCTGGGGTAAATGGAGGAAAGTCGATGTAGCTACAGAGTTACGTGTGAACGGGGACATAGGCTTACAATTCTTATCAGCTATCCTTACTGGTGGCAGAGCACTTATGGTTTTTAACTGTGTGCAATGACACTGGTTCATATCTCCCGACTTTACCTTTTTTTTATTATTAGAATTAATTCTCCAAGATTTAAATTAATGCTTATTAATAAGAATTAGCTGGGAGCTCCCGTGGTGTAACGGCTGGATGCCTGCCTACAGATCACGAGGTCCTAGATGTAAAAAAAAAAAGACTGGCTCCCAGTTCGACCCAGCCTTGAGTGGGTACCAGTTAAACCATATCACCCTCACTCACCGAGTGCCAAATGGTCTATATAATATAGGTCTAGCCCTATATGCCTAATACGCTTGAAGGCGTGGAAAAGGACCTTTAATATTAATTAGCAGTTCATTGCAAGTTAACTAGTTATAAAGTTATTTGTTAAATGTTGAATTAGGAATTGACATTATAGCACTCAGGACACCCCCATAAGCGCTCCGTTCCCATCTTCACCAGAAGAGTTCCAATTCCGGTGGCACCAGTAACTGTCTGATTGTATTTTTTAGTTATTTGAAATATTTGACTGCCTTAACTGAGGCATATAGTTTTTACTTCTCTGTCATCTTCTTGGTCATGGTAATTAACTTCTTTGGTATTCCAAAGTCTTTCATAGCATTCTATGAACTGTTTCTATGTAAACTACCATACACCTTTTTAAAATCCATAAAAACATTATGTACATCTTTTCTATATTCCCAATTTTGCTCTGCTATTTGCTGTAAAATGAATATCTGATCTGTTTTTGACTGTTTTGTCAGAAACCCGCTTGGTCATCTCCCACTATGTCTTCGACACATGGTTTTAGCCTGTTTAACAGTATCTTATAGCCTGTAGATAATAGTGAAATTCCTCTATAATTTTCACACTTATACTTGTTTCCTTTCTTAAAAATGGGTAATAATAAAGACACTTTCCATTCGTGGGGTAATTTCTCCGTCTTCCAAACTAGTTTGATTAATTCACATATCTTTACATGTAATGCATGACCACCTTCTTTTATAAATTCAGCTGCAATTTCATCAGCACCAGTTGCTTTATTGTTTTTAAGCCGTGTTATGACATACAGTACTTCTTCAAAATCAGGCTCTTCAGTATATGCATGTTGGTATCTCTTCCTGTGGATATTGACATAGCAAAGCATTCCAAAATTTTCCACCAAGATGTTCTGCGTAGGTATCAAAAGACTGCTTAAAATTGGTTTAATTTGGAATAAGAGGTTGTTGTTTTTCATAAATTTCTTCTAAAATATGTCTGCGGGTAATTAATTGATCAAAGCAGTTTTTTCTAGATAAAAAAAACCTGCTTGTTCTTCTCTCAGGATTTGTCCATTACCCTTTTAATTTTATTCAGAATTATTTTACAAAAAGTCTCTGACGTTATTGATAACAGAGTAATTCTTTTCAATTGTTACAGTCAGTAAGATTACCCTTCTTTTTGAATGTTATCAGTTATTCTTTTCTTCCTCTAATTTCTGATTTTTTTACTTTACCCATATTCTATTAAACAAATCTTTCACTCAGTTTATGTTTAGATCATCTGCTGCCTTTAGCATTTGTGCACTAATATCATCATCTCCTTCTGCTTTATTGTTTGCTAATGGATTGATTCTTATTTTGTCATCTCACTGATACCATGTTGTAGCCGAGTATCATGGATGGATCGATTGCCTATCTGATTTCCATGTTGTTTATCTCTCCTTCATTTATTTGTTCTTCATTTATTTGTAATATGATCATTTTATCCTCTTCGTCAAAATTCATTGGTTTTCGCGGACATGGTCTATTTAAGGTCTCTTGGAAGCGTTCCTGCCCATCTATTCTTTTACTTGGTATCAGATTAGGCCTACTACCATCCTTAAAATGGGACCATTCAACAGTTTTAAAATACTGTTTAACTGATTTAATGTGTTATAATATATTCTGCTATTGTCACGCTTAGCTGCTCAAAATGCATTCTGCTGTTGCCATTCTTAGCTGCCTTTTCTTGTTCTTTATTTAGCCAACCTATCAACATATGCACTCTTATCTCACCTTGCACAACTTTTTTGTTCTTGTCATCTTCCTTAGCCCTAATTTCTTATTCTGTAGTTTCAGCATTGCAGGTTGTAAGCTTCAGTATTTTTCTTTCCTGAGTACACTGCTTCTAAAATTGTGGTCTTTACATCATTCCATTTGTCCAGAATGCTCTGATCTTCCACCACTTTGGGTGCTTCACATCTGTTTTCAGGTCAAGCTGGATCTCTTCTCTTCTCTTTTACATTGCAAAGTCTTTGACTGATGTTCTTTGTTGTATATTTGGGGGGGGGGGGGGGGGGGGGCAGCGCAGTTTCTAATTTAAGCTTTAATTTTCCAACATATATGATATGGTCACTGCCCTCATCTGCTCCCCTGTATGCTCATACATCCATCATAGAGCTTCTGTATTTGTTGTTTATATGGAGTTTAATGCAAGCTATTAAAACATATACATTCAGCCACATACAATAAAACAAAGTAGGTGATCTGCAATAACCAAGTGGCTAACATGCTTGGCTGTCAGCCACGTAGTCATGTGTTCGATTCCTGATTTTCCTTGAAAATGTATTCTGCCACGTTGACCCAGCCTAAAACAGGTACTATGTCATGTTCTCAGAAGTCCAATCTGCTGATGAGACACTGGCATCAGTCATCAAAGGCAGATTAGTCTAAACAAATATTGGATGGTAACCATGTTCCTGTTGCGCCTCAGCGTGGAAAAAAGAGAGAATCTTATCAGAAGTGAATGATCAATATTTCATACTCAACACTCAGAGTAAAGGCAAGATGGACTTACAACCAGACTGCTAGTGGTACTCTTGGAATAGGAACTCCTCACTGATTGCTGAACATGGGGATAGAGCGACTTATGGGAATGTCCTGAGTGCTGTGATGTCAGATCTTAACTCAGCTGAACTCACAGTGAGTTGCAGTCTTCATTTCATTTTTGCTTGCTGTTGTTTAGGCATGTTTGCCGGTAGTCTGATCCTTTCCTTCTACTTGTGTTATTTTTTAAAATATTAATCTGAATAGGCTAAATATACACCTTTGGGAAAGTCACTGATTTCTGCTTCCTGTTGTAATGTGTAGCCACAACTGCATGGACAGATACTTAAAGGCACACTGGGGTGCTGTATTTGAAACACATGAACTATATAGTTTCCGTCTGATTCATCACTGAGTGTGACAGTGTTTCAGCTTGTTCGCAAGTAGGTCACTTGCGAGACATGTTTACTTTCAGGTTGCTACTTTTATACAGGTGATTTTATGAAGTTCAAACAAGAACATAATGGACCATTACAAAAATATGGTTTCGAAAGCAGAATTCAAAGTGAAAATTAGCAAGCAGTAATAAAAGTGAATAAGTAAATAAAGTAAAAGTTTTATAAAGAATTTATCAGATACATTCATCAACTATAGGTTTTCTGTATGGAGTAATGACAATCCTGGTAACATATCGCAGGTAGATAGAAACTTATGAACTATTAATCCCTTCAGACAGTGTGTTGAAAGTTTGCTGTTTCTTATCTTTCTGTCATCAATGTTTATTTTCTTCACTTACTTTACCTATACATTTTATTGTGTGTTGAATTAAGAATCTACATCATAGCACTTGACACCCTCATAAGCACTCAATCACCATCTTCAGCAGCAAGTGAAGAGTTTAAATTCTGATGGCACCAGTAATTGTCTGATTATATATATCCGTCTCAGTTTTCCCTTGAGTGTTGAAAGGTGGCTAGATCCTCTGGACACTTCTCGCAACGCCATTCTCCTCAGACAGTAATCATCTGTTTGTGCCTCTGTACTGTTCACTCGCTCCCAAAGGCCCTCACAGCATCTAGCTTGTCATACATTAATTCACCACTGAGTGGTGCAGAACCAGCCATTCTGTCTGCCTGCTCATGTCCCAAAACACCAACATAACCCGGACAAAATACCCAAAGGACACTAACTAACTGGGACATCTGAAGCGATGCTTGCCACTCTGCATGGATCATCTATGTCTCCACCTTTCTCAACATCCTCTGTGAATCAGTTGAATTTACGACATGCTTGTACAGCTTATTTTGAAACCAGCATTGACTGCCTCCACCTTCATTCTCAAACTAGATGTTGTGATAATGCCAGACTTTGCTGCACCAAGCATCATCCATTTGGTTTTGCTATGAACCCCCGTGCGCTTCACCTGCCTCTCAACACAGAGCCATCTATATAAATAATCACATCACCCAGGCAGAAACTGTCGTAAATCATTTGTTGAACTTCTGATTATGCAGTACCAGCTGGTCAGTCCCTGCACTCACGACCTAAAGTGATTAGAACCCTTCACAAATCTCATTCTTGCTCAGACACTTTACTTTATTGCAGTACTTTCAAACAATAATTTGTATTGTTTATATTTGTATTATGTAAAAGGACAGGGTTAACATCATTAGCCTCATTTCTCTCATCAGCTGTTGTTCAAGAAGTCCAGCTTTTGACATGTCTATTTTTGAGTCCTACTACTAGGCGCGTCCACTGGGTAGCAGTCATTGAGAGGAGGGCAGCTAGCTGGTGGAATAGCTAGATCTATAAAATACCTCAAAACTCTTGTGACATGGCCATCGGTGGGTAAGAGGCGCAGTTATAACCTCTCCACCCTGCTGCCTTGTAGGGTGTGTCTCTTTAGACAAAGGCTAATGGAGTAAATCATAAACAGACAAGCGGTAGCAAGGGGGAACCACCACTGTATTTTCCCTAGTTAATCAAAGAGACAGTCATAATTTTTTGGTCATGTTATGAGAAAAGGGAACATGGAACATTTTGTGACCACTAGAAAGATCTCTGGAAAAAGAGACAGAGGACGACAGCGTGAAAAGATTCTTGACAGTCCTTTGTCATGGCATTGAGGAGTGTCAACACACAAACTGATAAACACAGATGCAGATTATGGAGAGGCATGGATTACCCACACCAGTCGGCAAGGCACTTGATGATGATGATATTTGAGAGATGGCTGAAATTCTCTGATAACTGTGATTGTCTGTGTAGGTCAATGTGGCCTTGCTGTAAACTGCTTTTAGTGAAGTCTAAAGCCCATTATATTGAGAACTATAGAATTAGCTAAAATAATGATCTAAGAGTGTACTGTCATCCTATGCCCAAACTCCTCCATCAAGTGAATAAGCAGCAACCTAAAATTCAAATTGCCCCATTTATCATCTGATTGCTGAACTCTTTCAGTCCTAAGCATTGAAGGATCTGTGTCCCAGACATTACATCATACATTTTATTACACTCCCCTCGTGTCCCCCCTCCCCGATACCTGTTCAGTTAGAGAATACAGAAGAAGAAACAAAGCTTAGTTTGTAGAGTTAAGTTAAGTCAGAATAAATCATTCAGAATAGTGAAAATTTATGTTAATCTGTTGTGTTTTTGCAGTAGTTAAGCATTATGTCTTTCAAACAACTTCATTAGTTTCTGAACATTCATGTGAGTTGTAAAGAGAGATCTAGAAATGACTAGAAGCATAACTTGTGTTAAGCTGACCGAAGATGAGGTCATGGCCAACACACACATGTTGGCACACAGCCAGCTGATGTTACAATGTAGTCAATACAACATATGTCACAGTGTATGCTGGTGTGTTTGTTGCATAAATTAACAAGCAAATTTAGACTAGAGTAGACGAAATAATGCACATTTTATTGATCATGCAATTGGCTTACGCAGATTAGTAGTGTTAAAAACCCAGGATGGTTTTTATTGGAAGGACCTGAACTGTTGACATCGTCTGAACAGCTTGGTAGTGATGTTAATAAGCTAGGGCAACTGTTGCATCATCAATCTTGTTTTCTAATACTTCTTTATGTCTGTTCTTTATAAACTCTCATGTAATGAGAAAAGAAATGGTGGAAAACATTGTGATGACTGGAAAGATAAAATGTAGTAGAGATACTTGAATCTATTTATGAGTATTCTTCTTGTTAAGCAAAATTTTAATCAATGACATTGAAGATGATGAGAACAAGTAGAATAGTTTTCCAAAGGGAGCACACCTGTTACATGGAGGAAAAAAGGGGGGGGGGGGGGCACGGGTATGGCCGGAAGGGAGGGAGCTACTTCAATTAGATTTGGTGGTTGCTGGGGGGGGGGGGGGGGGGCAATAACTGCTTCGACCAAATGTGGTGGTCGCTGGTTGAGGATGAGGAGAAATTGGCAGCCTCAGATGCAGTAGCCTCAATTGAATTACAGTTGGAGGACATTGAATAAAATAAGACAGCAGGAGATTGGTGGTGGGGGGGGGGGGGGGGGGGGGGGGGGGGGGGGGGGTTGTTAAATCTTTCGCACCTGTTTCATTGTAGTGTAAAATTAGAATTTTTGTGATTGCTTAATCATCCTAATAAACATAGATGTTACATTATAACAAATCAGGTTTATCCTTCTCATCAACATTCATTTACTCATTTACATGTTTTCTTGGGTTCTATTTGAATATTTCTGTACTTTCAAACACTAAGGGAAAGTAGGGCCTGAACCTAAATTTCTGCAATCAACAGTTACTCACAATATGCTTTTCTGAATGAGAGGCGCTGGCTGTACCAACCAATGGATAGGACTTTAATAGCCTTTTCTGCAAGTTGGTAAAATTGAGAGAGGGAGTTTCTCTGAGCAGCAGACGACAGTGTTATACTGTGTTGTAGAGAATCAAAGGAACCATACCTAATTATAGCCAGGGAAAAAAATTTCTCCTTTCCATATCACAAAGCCTGCGCAGTATTCTAGAGACCATATGTTGCCCATACAGCGTGATTCTTGCTTGCTCTGGCTTGTTTACTTTCATAGACTACAAAATTCACAAAAAAAGGTAAAGTCAGGAGATGTGAACCAGTGTCATTGCACACGATTATAAACCATAAGTGCTTTGCCACCAGTACCGACAGCTGATAAAAATTGTCCGCCTGTGTCGCCATCTGCACATAACTCTGTTGCTACAGCAATGTTCCTCCATTTACCCCAGAGTGTCAACTCTGGTACCCATTTCCTAGAGGCTGGGTGAACCCCGGGAGCCGCCTGGTTTCGAACACCGACTGTGGGCTGCAGCGAGTCGCAGCTGGATTTGAAAGCGAGCCTCTTATCGACTGCGCTAACGGGGCACCAGTAGCAGTATTTTCCTGTCATACATGCTACATTTAACAACATCTTAACCCTAGTTTGGGCTTGTTAGAAGAGTGGGGTGGAGTCAACTGTTTGTGTTCGCTACCTTGGCCTGTATTTGAAAGTGACAGGTTGTAAAAACAAATGTTTACATTGTATGTAGCAGACCATTAAGCAGGACAGGTTAGCCACCTAATCTCCATAAACTGTGCACAGATTTGACATAGTGGTAATGCTAAGGGAATATTTCTTTGGTCTGTATTTTATTTGTCAGATCTCACTGATGATTGTGAATAGATCTTTTAAGAAATTTTCAATGAGTTAATCAAATATCTTGGAATTGTATTAGTGTTGGCCATCAGTCTGTTCTTTATAACTTGTGTTGCTTTCAGTTTCTGTTCTTGGTTTGGTGGAATTCTTTCACTGTGTTTTGATGCATGTGGCTTAGCTTGGTTTTGCTTTGTCCCATATGGGACATGCTGCCCTATGTACATGCAGTGTGTTTTATGTGTTCTTAATGCATTTACTTTAGAGAGAGAGAGAGAGATGTTTTGTAAAGGCCATGCCATTTTATGATGAATGTTTGCAAATAGGATATAGTTATAATTTAAGTTTAATTTAATTTAAGTCCTAACCATCTGTGACCTCTTTCATTGCTGGCTTCATTACAGGAAGGACCACCTTTGTCCCGCTCAACCTTGTTATGACTGCCTACGTATGTATTCTAATCTCTTTATACATCTAAGTTAACTAACCTATACAAGAATGTTGTTAATACCTTCTACGCAAATAGCTGATGAAAGTAGAACATATACAACAATGAGAAGGAGACAAAATTCTCTGGTCAAATGATGAGAAAAGGAGCACTGCAGAATATCGTGACGACTGGAACGATCACTGGTGGCAGAGGCAGACCAAGAGAAATGATGGTGGATGGCTTGAGACAGTGGCATTGAGGAATATCATTAGTGGGATTGATCCAGAACGCCAAAGACCGACATCTAGGGAGATGCATGAATGCCTACGCCAGCTGGCAAGGCACCTGATAATGATAATGATGATGATCCTTTACACATGTTTATTATGTGTTGTAGTTTCCTATAAAAGGTTTCACCTTCTTAGCCACTATGATAGGTGCATATATTTGTATTACTGTGATGTAAAATGTATTACTTTAGGTTATGTTATTCTGCTTGATATTGGTCAACATTTGATTATTGACTCCTTAACATTTTAATGTACAAAGAGTCCTAGTCCCCTGAAATTTTCATAATTATTCATCCGCACTATAGAAAGACATCCGTCCGTCACCTCCTTTTTAAACAACACCAGTTTGTGTGCTGTTTGCCTGTTGTAGACTTTGAGCTCATGAGTGAGTTCATTCAGTTTTTACATGTGTGCTTTTTGTCATGTTTCATTCGATAATTATATTCTTTACAACTGTTTATTAGATTGTGTGCTAACATGTGTATCCAAGAATGCTGTATATGCTTCATAAAAATAGTCTTAAAGATGTCTACAGGCCAAACTTAATTTCACCATGTTCTAGCCATTTGTCTCTCTCTTAAAAGTAACTGGTCACCCCCAAAAAGCCTCATACAAAAGCTACTCTTGATGACTGTCAGGGATCTTTGAAAAACCTGCACATGCACAACCAGTAATGGAGTCTGAAACTGAATTCTTGACCTTCAGAGCACAAGGTGAACAATTTAACAACTCTGCTACAGAGTGTCTCTTCCCTCCCCATTGACTGGGAAATAAACCCAGGTCATCTGTATGACAGGTGAGTATTCTACTATTTGACCTCTAATGACAGTAAATATTCTTGCAGTTATATAACATCTGTGTTAATAACACAGGTTTCTTGTATACATTTGTTTTTAGCAAATATATATTATTAGGTTACAAATTCCTGAGACAGAGTAAACAAGCCTTTGACCGGCAGATATCCATGATTAGAGCTGGTCATGTCGGACTGAACATCTCTTGTAACAAGTACACTGAACCATTCAAGTCTACCAGAGAAGCAATGTTTCTTTTATGCTCATACTTAGTTAGAAATTCAGGTAACAGTACTCAGGAAAAGATAAGGTGTTTTATTTTGCTTTACAATAATTCAAACAAATTTGGAACAATGTGCACTTAATTATAAGTCTCTAAAGGTTTATATATCAAAGGCAGAAGTAATATTAGAATTGCTGCAATAAATAACATTACAGTTTAGAAATTCAATTGTCAGACAATCTTAATGAGTACATTTTTTCTCTCTTTCCATTCAGACAAATAAGAGGACAGGGCAGAGTATAATGAACAAAATGGCAGCAGTTAATGGAGATGCAGTCTTTGGTGAAGCTCACAAAATCCGAGCAGAGGAATCACAGAAGGCTGTCACAAGCTTTATGGGAATGTATTTAATTGTTGCCTTCACTGTTGCCTTTTCCTGGCTACTTGGGTACTTTGACTTTTCATTTCTGTGGGTGTTCATTAGTATTGCATCGTTATTCATTGTTTGGAAGACCAAAATTGGAAAAGTTATCGCCCAACATTTAAGCAATGAAGAAGCAACTCTCTACAGGAAAAGGGCTTTTCGACAGAATGAAACGGCAGAGTGGTTTAACTTTTTGTTAAACAGATGGTAAGTGTTGTGACAGATTTGAGATTTCATTATTATAATCTTCATTTCCAGGCATACTGCAAATGATACTGTCCACTGCATTACAATATTTGTTTCATATCTGGCACAGTTCATAGAGTGCTGCTGTTAGATGTTTGTAGTTTTTGCTCGTTACTGTTATAATCGCTAAATATGCCTTTGTGAAAAGAGCCATGTATTTATTTTTCTTTATTGACAGAATTTCTGATGCTGCACTTTTCAGAGCAGGGAGCTGCCATGTTGTGGTGGCTGAATGCTTGCCTGTGGATCCAAAGGTCTTGGGTTTAAATCTGCAGGTTCCTAGGTCTACCCAGCCCTAAATGGGTACCAGGTGAAGTCCTGGGAAGTAAAGGCAGCCGGCAAGATGTTGACCACAGCACCCATTGAGCCCAGTTAGTCGGTATACAAATGTAAGTCGAGCCTGATATGCCTAATGTGCCAGTGGCATGTAAAGGGACCTTGACTTATGTGTTTACCTCCTGTCGCGCGCCCACGTGGGTAAATACACTGATATAGTGAGGGTGTGGGTTTGAACCTTAACAATGCCCACCCACGTGAGAAACTGGACTATTATCTAAGCTATGTTGATCCTAGACAGTCCTGGATAGCCAAGAAAACATGAAATGAAAGTTGCTGTACTTGTATCCACAGGAGTAGGAGAAGGGATAGATAGATAACTGGATACACCCACTGTGATATAATCCAGGTGCTCATTTAACCCCTCCGACTGCTCTCCTCTCCTGGCATTACTTAAAAGCCCCCATCAAGTGATTTAAATATTTGTTAGCTGAAGTAAACTAATATGCACAAAGACACTTGAACCTAAGTACACAATTTACTCAAATATCATGAAACTCATCATACATGATTTATTTAATAAATCTGACTAAAATAAAATGAACTTGTTTAGGCTAGTAGAGTTGGGATGATGTTATAGATGACATTAAAGTTGTACATAACTTAGCTCATCAGGACAGTTCTCGGCTTGAGACCCTGCCTATCCTTTCCAGTTTGTCGTCCTCACTGCTTTCTGCAGGTCGTTACACTCGACGGTCGGCAAATAATGGATGCCTACTAGTCCCTGCCCAATGTGGGAACTGGAGAATGAAGAAACAAGCGCATATTTGTAGTATCTGCTCTAGATGTACACTAAGCATGTATATTATACTAACATCAAGCATGTTTATTTAAATAAAACATTTCATCTCTCCCTCATGCTCACATTCACTCCTGTCCAATTTGGAAGGGCTTATGTCTCACATTCCAACTGTTACATCTTCTGCCTTCCTCTACACGTCCTGTAATGATAGTCAAGTCTTCTACGTCAGGTGCCATCTCTCGTACAGACTCAAAATGACAATCAGTCAGACAGAACCAGTTCTGGAATCTATGCTTGGAACAATCGACGCGCCCAGAATGCTAACAATAGTTCTGGGGCGAATCAAATAACAAATCTCGTGGATTTACTCTCCGGGATCAATCTCCGCATTAGCCTCCCGAGAGTTAAACACATTTCAGTGTGCTAGCTGTATGTAATACAGATTCACATTAACCACACGTGAAAAGATTGCCAAAGTTATCTTCACGCTTGTGATTTTCAAAAACATGATAGTTCATTAAATTTCAATGGCAACAACAACATTTAGGTTTTACAACATTGAAACACATGTGCACGAAAAACATTCATGACACTATCAAATAGGATATAAAGCAATGTGACAGTGCCCTACGAGAATGAAGAAATGTCCGCCTAGGAGTACTACAAAGTGATGAAGACACACACTTGAGTAAAAAGACAGTTAGAACTCTATCATAAAATATAGATTTGAACCTAATTTCGATCTTACCTGGAAAAATGAAACCACAATGCCAAAAGTTCTGTCTCAAGCTTAGGTTAAGCCCAACAGATGGCATGTGCTCGACAGGATCTCATTTACCAGACCTATAGTTCACCCCTTTATAACTTTTATCAAGCTCCTCCTACATTACGCCTAAAATCATTCTCATTCAGGGATATCACAGCTCCTCCCTGTGGGTGTATATTCACTGTCAGTCAGTGACTGTACAACAATTGTTTGAATTCCCACGCTAGGATCTCCTGGTTCAATTAAGCTGGTCAAAGCTAATAAGACAAGTAACACCTCCAGTCTACTTCACCTGTCATCACAATAAAATCCGACTTTGTCAATTCTTCTGCCAACACTTTCCGCACACTGTGTCAATAGTGACGATCTGACCGGCAATCCAGTTTAGGTAACCTCAGGGGGAGATAGTTAGTTAGTTAGTTAGTTAGTTGGGTTATCATCATTGCACTCCGGACATGTCCATAGGTGCTCAGATCCTCCCCTCAGTATGAATCCCAACGTCCGATGGCTAATAGTACCAGTTCTATGTTGATTAACAAGTCTTCTGACGTGTCCGGTGTGCGTCTCGTTTTTTGCTGTGCCGATCTTAATTCCCAAGTCTGCCATTCTGGCGAGTGATGTGGATTCACTGCCACCAAAGTCCTCTATCCTTCCCATTTCTCTGAGGGCATTGATAATATCAGCATGATCCATAGGCCGACCGTCGGTAGTGATAGCGGATCCAGCCAACCTGTCAGCTCTCTCATTTCCATCGACGCCTGCGTGTCCCGGAAAAAAAATAAAGGTGACTCCTCGCACAGTGGACTTCTGAATTGATTCAAGCCATTGTCTTCGCACTGAACCTGCCTGAACCCTCCGGATCATACTCATTGAATCACTGAGTATACATATGTGGGTGTATTTTTGTGTTTCAAGCCAGGCAAACGCTTGCGTCACTGCCATCACCTCCATCGTCATGCTGCTGGTTGTCATGGAGAAGGCGCCGTTGGCTTCTTTGACTGTTCTGCCCGCTGAGCGTGCTGTAAATGCCCATGCGCTTCTTCTTTGGCGTATAACTGATCCGTCTGTATAGATTAGTGCATCTGCTTCGTCTGAATTTTCACCGATGAGAGCGTTGACCTCTGCATTAACAGCAACAGGATTATCTTCTCTACATCGCCTGTTGAGTGTGACAATACAGGAAAATGTACAAATAAACGCCTGAGGCACAGGTATCCATTCTGCACCAGGTATGATGTCGGTTAGGCTGCATATTTGCCTAATAACATCTTCTGCCCGACCTAGCCACGATTTTCCCCTCTTCAGTCTGTCGCCCTTTTCACTAAGGGGAGATAATGGCAATTTCAGGGGGAGATAATGGCAATTAGCCCTTGTTATCTGTTCCTGAAGATCTGGCAGGGGGAATAACTATCTGACACCAACAAATGGTGTGCAAATCTCCAGTCAGTAAGTCTGCTTGGTCAGTCTTATCTCTGTACCTCAACACTTAACGTCTGGGAAAAAGTTTTAGTGTGTGATATCGCCAACATCCCAGGAGAATTAAATGCTTGTTTATTTCGCCTACTTAGATTAAGGATGTATCCAAATCCCTATTTGTCTGTATACTTCAAAATACATACAAATAAAAGTAGGTTGAGGAAAGTCATTCTGAAGTCACCGCGCGTATTGTCACAGAGCCTCCCCTTAAGTTCGGTCACCCTGACCGCACATCTGCACGCTCTGTGGCTTCCAAGAATTTCAAGTCCTCCTTTGTATAACTGCCCATAAGTTTTCTGTTTCCAGTATTCTTTATGGCAGTGGGAATTCCTGCACTCGTCTGCAGATATCCCATGTCCTTTCATCCAGGATAATTCATTACTGTCATTGATCCTGGTAATGAGCGGGTATTCCAAGCAGTCGCTCGGTAATGTCCCTTTGTCCGGAGGTTCCTCCTTCCATCGGATAATCAAAGATCCATGCTTTGTCAACGGGACTCCTCTGCGCCGTTGACTGACAACCTCTGTGCGTTTCCTCACTTCGCCGCGCCCTATCTGCCTAGGGAGAGCCTGAAGTGTTCTACTAAAAGGATTAGTCGCAGTCAGGTTGGATCCTCTTCTCCTCAGTCTACAGATCTTTGAAAAATCTGTTACAAATCTCCTCTTAAAACGAGGGATTTCTTCACTCATCATGATCCCATGAAGTGAGTGCCACTTACCACTAACCGTTTCTTTGAAGAGTGTCCATTTGTTTCCTCTTCGGTGCATTCTGTCTTTACCTTGCCAAATTGTCAGGGTGGAATTGTCTTTAACAAAGATCAGTCCAGAGTCAGAGCACGAAATCAAGTCAGGGTATACAGTCAAATCAGTAAAAAACTCAGGGTTTCCTGTAGACTGTAAGGTGGGATTTCTTCGCAATGAAGTTTCCAACACCAGCTGAGATATTCCTGTCACTTCCTTCGAAGCAAAGAGTACTACAAGACCAGAATGTTGGGATTCCCTACTACTCACGGCTTGTTCCGCTTCAGGGTCCTTCATCAGAAGTATCCCTGTCACCCCAGCTGTACAAGGCAGCAGAGACAAGTTGTCTCCCTGCTTAGAAGAAGTATTTTCTTCTTCGATAATGGCAAACACTTCTGTTTGTCCATTATCAGAGCGCACAGGACTTGCAGAAATGTCCTGTTTATGTCGAGTCTCTAAGATCGTCAAGACGTCCAGAGAACTCTCCTCCTCATCTGCTATATTCACATTGGTCTGGCTTTCATATGCCAAGTCCAGTGAAAGCAAATCAGGAGGTGTGTTGCCGCCATCGCAGTCAACTCCTTCGGGTGTAAAGTCAGAACTAACACATTCCATTAGGCATGCGGCCGCATCCAAGGAAATAGGGGACACAGGTTCAGCGTTATTCCCTACATCAGTCTGCTTTAATTCCTCTTCTTGCATGAAGGGACCAAAGGGGATATGGGAGTTGGGTAAGTCTTTGCCCTCGTCCTCATTAATGTCTGGTGTGGCAGTCGAACCGCTATGTCTACGGTTACAACCGTTATCACGCTTGTCACTATTGTCAGGTTCGCTCTCATTTATCTCGTCTGAGGTAATGGGAGTAAGGGGTTCCAGCAATGTAGATCTGGTCCCTTTAGAAGATTTCTGCTTCTTGTTCCATCTTTTCCTTTTAGGCTTAAGAATGGAGGTAAAGGGGTCCAGCAATGTAGATCTGGATATCCCTAAAGAAGAGTTCTTCTTATTGCCTCTTTTCTCTGTATGAATAAGAGGTGTGAGATACTGTCCTCCGGTTTTTATGTTTTCTTCCTTAGCTGTTGAAGCTGGCCAAGGAGTGCACACCTCAATAGTTAGATAGTGGGCCCCCACCATATCTGCTTGAGTTTCAGCCTGAGGTCATGGTTTTTCCTCGCATATACTCGCAGTTTCCTCAACGCTAATGTTTTCTGCTTGCTGTTTTATCCTATCTTTTTCTGCCCTCTCAAGTAGCAGTTTTCGATGAATTTCTTCACTCTTACGCCGCATCCTTTCAGCAAATCCTTCCTGAATACACTCTATCTCTCTTTCTAATTCTTCTCTTATAAGCTGTATGTCTCTTTCATACTCTACTTTTCTTAGCTGTTCCTCTCTTTCATACTCTTCTTTCCTAAGCTGTTCCTGCCTATTATATTCTTCTATCTCCAACTGGCGCTTTTTCTCTGCAGCATTACGGGCAACCATATAATCAAAAGTATCCATCTGGCATTTAATATATGTTTCTAACTGTGCCCCTACTCTACCCTCAGCTATCCCGAATTTCCTTACATCTTTTTGGTACTCGGTACGTAAGTCCATTCTCTATCTATCAGGTCTATCCAGAAATAAATATGATACTCCCTCGAGTCAGGATAAGAAGGATATGTCAGAGCAAAGTACAGTGAACTTGGCACCAGAGGAGACTATGACAGCCGCACAAAGATGTATATGATGCAAAGCAGCCTACCAGATTAACAGCCTATAGAATACTATAGCAGCAAAAGGATAAACCTATAAATGATCAAAGCGATGTTACACTCAGTCACTAATTATTAATCTCAATGATATGATGTCAGCATGTAATATGTTCTACAATCTATATCAAATGAAATATGCAAGCAAAAAAAAATCATCAATTCATCAACTATAACTAAGCACTATAGATTAAACATTAATCAATGTTCATGCAATGTTCAATGATAGACAGTTAACTCATATGATTTCATCAATTAATTACTTTTACAGTTATTATAATTTAATCTTCCCAGTTACCAATTACTAAGTATAATTTTAGTCTAAGAACTGGATGAAGAGTTAAAATGAAATCTATGAAATTAAACTTCTTTTTCGTTAGTCTAGGGTCTGCCGGGTTTGATCGCTGGCGGGACGCCACTTGTGTCAGGTTTTAATTCTAGAGAGCGACACAATTGTTACGTGATGTTATAAACCCCGAGACGAGATACCCAATTGTCGCGCGCCCACGTGGGTAAATACACTGATATAGTGAGGGTGTGGGTTTGAACCTTAACAATGCCCACCCACGTGAGAAACTGGACTATTATCTAAGCTATGTTGATCCTAGACAGTCCTGGATAGCCAAGAAAACAGCGAGTGGCTCGTTCCATGAAATGAAAGTTGCTGTACTTGTATCCACAGGAGTAGGAGAAGGGATAGATAGATAACTGGATACACCCACTGTGATATAATCCAGGTGCTCATTTAACCCCTCCGACTGCTCTCCTCTCCTGGCATTACTTAAAAGCCCCCATCAAGTGATTTAAATATTTGTTAGCTGAAGTAAACTAATATGCACAAAGACACTTGAACCTAAGTACACAATTTACTCAACTATCATGAAACTCATCACACATGATTTATTTAATAAATCTGACTAAAATAAAATGAACTTGTTTAGGCTAGTAGAGTTGGGATGATGTTATAGATGACATTAAAGTTGTACATAACTTAGCTCATCAGGACAGTTCTCGGCTTGAGACCCTGCCTATCTTTTCCAGTTTGTCGTCCTCACTGCTTTCTGCAGGTCGTTACACTCGACGGTCGGCAAATAATGGATGCCTACTAGTCCCTGCCCAATGTGGGAACTGGAGAATGAAGAAACAAGCGCATATTTGTAGTATCTGCTCTAGATGTACACTAAGCATGTATATTATACTAACATCAAGCATGTTTATTTAAATAAAACATTTCATCTCTCCCTCATGCTCACATTCACTCCTGTCCAATTTGGAAGGGCTTATGTCTCACATTTCAACTGTTACATCTTCTGCCTTCCTTTACACGTCCTGTAATGATAGTCAAGTCTTCTACGTCAGGTGCCATCTCTCGTACAGACTCAAAATGACAATCAGTCAGACAGAACCAGTTCTGGAATCTATGCTTGGAACAATCGACGCGCCCAGAATGCTAACAATAGTTCTGGGGCGAATCAAATAACAAATCTCGTGGATTTACTCTCCGGGATCAATCTCCGCATTAGCCTCCCGAGAGTTAAACACATTTCAGTGTGTTAGCTGTATGTAATACAGATTCACATTAACCACACGTGAAAAGATTGCCAAAGTTATCTTCACGCTTGTGATTTCAAAAACATGATAGTTCATTAAATTTCAATGGCAACAACAACATTTAGGTTTTACAACATTGAAACACATGTGCACGAAAAACATTCATGACACTATCAAATAGGATATAAAGTAATGTGACAGTGCCCTACGAGAATGAAGAAATGTCCGCCTAGGAGTACTACAAAGTGATGAAGACACACACTTGAGTAAAAAGACAGTTAGAACTCTATCATAAAATATAGATTTGAACCTAATTTCGATCTTACCTGGAAAAATGAAACCACAATGCCAAAAGTTCTGTCTCAAGCTTAGGTTAAGCCCAACAGATGGCATGTGCTCGACAGGATCTCATTTACCAGACCTATAGTTCACCCCTTTATAACGTTTATCAAGCTCCTCCTACATTACGCCTAAAATCATTCTCATTCAGGGATATCACAGCTCCTCCCTGTGGGTGTATATTCACTGTCAGTCAGTGACTGTACAACAATTGTTTGAATTCCCACGCTAGGATCTCCTGGTTCAATTAAGCTGGTCAAAGCTAATAAGACAAGTAACACCTCCAGTCTACTTCACCTGTCATCACAATAAAATCCGACTTTGTCAATTCTTCTGCCAACACTTTCCGCTCACTGTGTCAATAGTGACGATCTGACCGGCAATCCAGTTTAGGTAACCTCAGGGGGAGATAATGGCAATTAGCCCTTGTTATCTGTTCCTGAAGATCTGGCAGGGGGAATAACTATCTGACACCAACAAATGGTGTGCAAATCTCCAGTCAGTAAGTCTGCTTGGTCAGTCTTATCTCTGTACCTCAACACTTAACGTCTGGGAAAAAGTTTTAGTGTGTGATATCGCCAACATCCCAGGAGAATTAAATGCTTGTTTATTTTGCCTACTTAGATTAAGGATGTATCCAAATCCCTATTTGTCTGTATACTTCAAAATACATACAAATAAAAGTAGGTTGAGGAAAGTCATTCTGAAGTCACCGCGCGTATTGTCACACCTCCCCTTGTCTCGGCTTTGAAGTTGCTTGAGAATTGTGCAGTTGCTACTATTTTCTTTGCTCTCAATTTTAATATTCCAAATTTCTTCATCTTTGGTTTCTGTTCAGTTTTTCTGTTCGCTGTATCTATCCATGGGTACATGTGCACTTTGGTCGTACTTATCTATGTTGTTGACAGTTGTTTTTTCTTCTTTTTTTGCTGAATTCTGGGCATTCTTTTTCTCAAAACCTAGGATATTTCTGTCATCTCAGACTGAAATTGTTGACTCCAGACTGGGAACCTTTGTGCAGTGCAGAGGTATATGCAAGGGAGAATAAACGCTCAACAAACTTTTCCTGTTGCCATAACCCTCATGTCAGTAGCTGAAGTATTGTCGTAAGCGTAGTTGGTAGAATGTATCCTCGCCTAGAGATCCCCTATAATCCCTCCTAAATTAATGGTTGACAGGGCTGGAAATAAAATTGTCTAGGGTACATTTTTTTTCCCTGAGTTCATAGAAAGGAAGGGAATTCAATACAATCTGATAACTCAGATAACTATACGAATAGGGTGAATCCCCGAAAAATGACTGAATAGATATTAATTTTTCCAAAAAAAAATTGTGAATACCCAAAGTTCAAACAGTCATAATTGAACTCAAAGGAATCAGGGAGTAAAATACTTCATCAAACAAGAAATTCAAACAGATACCAATTGACATAATCAGATAGTTGGGTTTTACCAAAATAAACAAAGTCATTGACACAGCCCAACCCAGAACATCCCTTTCAGCTATTGAACAACTCAAAGAAAACATCATTTAACACCAAAGCAATCCAAATCAATCTCAAACGTCACTCAGCTTTAAGTTCATTCGGGTGGAATACAGCATTACTTGGTGAATGGAACAATATAACTTGCAACTTTAGTNTGTACAACAATTGTTTGAATTCCCACGCTAGGATCTCCTGGTTCAATTAAGCTGGTCAAAGCTAATAAGACAAGTAACACCTCCAGTCTACTTCACCTGTCATCACAATAAAATCCGACTTTGTCAATTCTTCTGCCAACACTTTCCGCTCACTGTGTCAATAGTGACGATCTGACCGGCAATCCAGTTTAGGTAACCTCAGGGGGAGATAATGGCAATTAGCCCTTGTTATCTGTTCCTGAAGATCTGGCAGGGGGAATAACTATCTGACACCAACAAATGGTGTGCAAATCTCCAGTCAGTAAGTCTGCTTGGTCAGTCTTATCTCTGTACCTCAACACTTAACGTCTGGGAAAAGTTTTAGTGTGTGATATCGCCAACATCCCAGGAGAATTAAATGCTTGTTTATTTTGCCTACTTAGATTAAGGATGTATCCAAATCCCTATTTGTCTGTATACTTCAAAATACATACAAATAAAAGTAGGTTGAGGAAAGTCATTCTGAAGTCACCGCGCGTATTGTCACACCTCCCCTTGTCTCGGCTTTGAAGTTGCTTGAGAATTGTGCAGTTGCTACTATTTTCTTTGCTCTCAATTTTAATATTCCAAATTTCTTCATCTTTGGTTTCTGTTCAGTTTTTCTGTTCGCTGTATCTATCCATGGGTACATGTGCACTTTGGTCGTACTTATCTATGTTGTTGACAGTTGTTTTTTCTTCTTTTTTTGCTGAATTCTGGGCATTCTTTTTCTCAAAACCTAGGATATTTCTGTCATCTCAGACTGAAATTGTTGACTCCAGACTGGGAACCTTTGTGCAGTGCAGAGGTATATGCAAGGGAGAATAAACGCTCAACAAACTTTTCCTGTTGCCATAACCCTCATGTCAGTAGCTGAAGTATTGTCGTAAGCGTAGTTGGTAGAATGTATCCTCGCCTAGAGATCCCCTATAATCCCTCCTAAATTAATGGTTGACAGGGCTGGAAATAAAATTGTCTAGGGTACATTTTTTTTTCCCTGAGTTCATAGAAAGGAAGGGAATTCAATACAATCTGATAACTCAGATAACTATACGAATAGGGTGAATCCCCGAAAAAAATGACTGAATAGATATTAATTTTTCCAAAAAAAAATTGTGAATACCCAAAGTTCAAACAGTCATAATTGAACTCAAAGGAATCAGGGAGTAAAATACTTCATCAAACAAGAAATTCAAACAGATACCAATTGACATAATCAGATAGTTGGGTTTTACCAAAATAAACAAAGTCATTGACACAGCCCAACCCAGAACATCCCTTTCAGCTATTGAACAACTCAAAGAAAACATCATTTAACACCAAAGCAATCCAAATCAATCTCAAACGTCACTCAGCTTTAAGTTCATTCGGGTGGAATACAGCATTACTTGGTGAATGGAACAATATAACTTGCAACTTTAGTAGCTCTCGGCTGTCCTTAATGTGTAGACTGTTTAGTTAAATTCACATCTCAGTTCTCTTCATTCTACAGTGTTGGCAATCTAGGGTGGTTATAGGGAACCTGGAAAATGCATCAATTGTTCTTGGGGTGAGGATTATGCTAAAAATTCTGTGGCGGGTAGAAGTGTTGCCATGTTTGTGGTGTTATCAGAGTATTAGGGAAAAGAGCAAGGTATTACATACACTGACTTTCTCCATGAGCATAAATAACATAAATTATTAACCTCCCTAACATTTTCTGATATTGCTGTATACATACACAATGCTTTGCACTATCATATGAAACTCGACATAATGTAGCAGACAAACGCTCACATAAGGATGGGACAGTCATGAGTTCGAGTCTTGACAGACCCAGGCCGACTTCGCCTTGAATGGACACCAGGTATAGTCATGGGAAGTAAAGGTGGCTGGTGTGATGTTGAGCACATCAACGCACAAGTGCCAGTTGGTCTATAAAATACATGCCAGCCCCATATGCCTATACAAGTGACCACATCAACGCACAAGTGCCAGTTGGTCTATAAAATACATGCCAGCCCTATATGCCTATACAACTGACCACATCAACACACAGGTGCCAGTTGGTCTATAAAATACATGCCAGCCCTATATGCCTATACAAGTGACCACATCAACACACAGGTGCCAGTTGGTCTATAAAATACATGCCAGCCCTATATGCCTATACAACTGACCACATCAACACACAGGTGCCAGTTGGTCTATAAAATACATGCCTGCCCTATATGCCTATACAACTGACCACATCAACACACAGGTGCCAGTTGGTCTATAAAATACATGCCTGCCCTATATGCCTATACAACTGACCACATCAACACACAGGTGCCAGTTGGTCTATAAAATACATGCCTGCCTTATATGCCTATACAACTGACCGTATCAACACACAGGTGCCAGTTGGTCTATAAAATACATGCCTGCCCTATATGCCAATACAACTGACGACATCAACACACAGGTGCCAGTTGGTCTATAAAATACATGCCAGCCCTATATGCCTATACAACTGACCGCATCAACACACAGGTGCCAGTTGGTCTATAAAATACATGCCAGCCCTATATGCCTATACAAGTGACCACATCAACACACAGATGCCAGTTGGTCTATAAAATACATGCCTGCCCTATATGCCAATACAACTGACGACATCAACACACAGATGCCAGTTGGTCTATACAATACATGCCTGCCCTATATGCCAATACAACTGACGACATCAACACACAGGTGCCAGTTGGTCTATAAAATACATGCCAGCCCTATATGCCTATACAAGTGACCACATCAACACACAGATGCCAGTTGGTCTATAAAATACATGCCTGCCCTATATGCCAATACAACTGACGACATCAACACACAGATGCCAGTTGGTCTATACAATACATGCCTGCCCTATATGCCAATACAACTGACGACATGACAAAGGGCCCTTCCCTTTTACTCAATTTTAATGCTTCATAACATCATAAAAATATGCAGTGTGGGGTATATACTATTGATGATACAGCATGTCACAGGATGATGGTTTATGATGTCAGATTATTACGCAAGGATATCAACTGAGTATTCTCAGAATAGATGACAAGGTGATAGAGGGTTCAATAATAAATTGTCCTAACCTTCAATAGTAACATAAGGAACCTCCTAATATGTAAGAACTAGTAAGTGGTTACTCTTGTCCAATGGACAAGTATCAAGATTGATGAAGTCACGGAACATTCATATAAAGAATCAAAGAATGGTAGGATCCCGTTTTTCTGCTAAGCCCATGTAAAGGCTGGGATGGTCATTTGGTGTATCAAAGAATGACTAGATCTAGGGGTTTTGTCTCCTAGTAGCAACTAAGAAAACTTCATAAGTTATGTGCTTCTTAACGCCGTCGTACATTTACCGCTATTCCCGCTTCTATATTTATTTAAAGTGCGCAATTGTTTTAACCAAAAGAGATGCAATAAACTCTTGCCAGGCTGAAATATTCCGTTGGTTTGTCACTGTATTTACATATCTCAACAGTCTAAAAAGCAAAAATGCTTAAAGTTTAGACAGAATTAGTGATTGGATCCTTTTTTGTGCTACATCAGTAATTTACCAGTCGTTTCCCTTTATATATAATTAGTAACTGGCGAAAAACTACTTTCCATCAGCCTTCAAAATTACTATTGTATCCTCATTTAAAATGTGAATTGTTAAGGCAGTAACTATAGACCTGTCTCCTCATTATCATCACTGTCAAAACCACTAGAAAAACACATTCACAAAAATTAGATTTCATTTTTTAGATCACAAAAAACATTTGACAACTAGTCAGTGTTTTCATCAAAGTATTTTTGACTTACGACATTAACAACCATAATAGAAAACTGGCATCTGAGTATTAAAGAAAAATTGTGGAGTTGTATTTATAGACTGTAGAAAAGTGTTTAATATTATAGACTACACTGTTCTCATTACTAGAAACAATGAAAGTTAGCTCTGCTTTTTTAACATTAATAAAATCCTTTCTGTTAAATAGGAATACAAGGAGTTTTATACAATAAATCCCCGCCACAGGCTGTTGTTTTAAATATTGCAGGACTCCAGGACTGTATTCTTGGCCAACTGTTGTTTGCTATTTATATAAGTGATCTTCTCTTATAACTGTCGTCATCTTTGATTTATTCACTGATGACTGTATAGTCTGTGTAAGTGCTCAGACTTGTAATGTTTTAGAATCATCTTTGCAACCAGAATTAAACAATGTTGTTGAATGAAGTTGTGCAACCACATACAAATTAACATTAGTAAATCACAATCTATGTTTACAACAGCAAACAAAAACTATACTCATTAAATTCACATATTTCAGCTCTACACCGAAAACAACCCAGTGGAGATTAAGCAGTCATGTACAGGACCTGGGTGAGCCCAGGACCAGAGCATCATGTATCTGCTCTTCATTTATGGAAGCCTCCTGGGATGGCAGGGAAATGCCCTTGATCTGCCCCTGCCTTCTCCTGAGAGCTGACCAGTCTACTTGATGTTGCCCTAAAGGGCTTCTCTAGGGGCAGCATCTACAAGGAGGACACCACACTACTGAGGCAAAATCATGTCCCACGAAACATTGGCAACAGTCCTCCTAGAGACAGGAATGATGTTTTCCATCGAAGTCGGAGCACATCTGCCCGAGAGGCAGGGAACAAGCAGTGCACACCAATAAGACAGTAAAAGGGATGTACACGCAAAACTCAGGTCCTGGTACAAAGACAAAATCCAAAAAGATGAACAACCGGGACTTTTCATTGGAATTCACAGCCGGTGAAAAAGAAGAAGATTTCTGGGCCCTAACCCACACTGTGATTCTGTGTATTCTCTGCTAAAATTTGCAACCTCTTCAGGACAACAGAAGCAAAGAATTTCCCCACATTAACTCAACACAGAGATGCTGCCATAGTTGTTGCAATTGCTTCTGTCTCCCTTGTTTTTATAGAGCGTTATAATGTTGGCATCTCCCATGTTCTGACTCACTGATTTTTCTTGCCAACATTGTCAGATGATCTTGTGCAGCTCAGGAAGAATAGCATCCTTTGAGCATTTTTAGGATCTCAGACGGGAAACCCTCCTCTCCTGGGGCCTTCTCTGAGGAAAGCTCATCAACTGTTTCACCAATTTCTGTGATGAAGGGTTCCATGTCTAGTTCGTCTATGGTTCGCCCATTTTTTTTAAAGCTTCTTCACACACATAGGTACTAGTAGTGTACAGCTCTGAGTAATGCTCCACAACAGCATTCCAGCTCCTTTGTGCAATCCTTTATGATCTCGTCCATGGCTGATTTGAGAGGGGCAGTCTTTCTTTTTAATAGTCCGATAGCCTTCTTGATGCCATCATTCATTCCCCTTATAATGCCAGTAATTGCTGGTTTGTATCTGTTCACTAAGTTTGAGCCAGTAACCATTAGCACAGTGCCGTGCAGTTTTCTGGAATCTTTACCAAATGGACCTGAACAGTTGCAGATTTCTATTATTCAGCTGGATTTTATATGCCAGTAAAGCCTTTTCTTTTCCTCTATTATTAGCGACATCTTTTCCCTGTGAGCCTCAAACCAGTCCAGTGATTTAATTTGTCTCTCACCGTACACAGTCATGACAAAATCATATAGAACATGTTTAGGATGTTTCCATTTGTTGCTAGCATTTGCGTTTAGTGGGCCAGGCAAAGCTGTGTTTAGGATTTTTTAAAATTCTACTTTTGCTCAGGGGCCAAAATGCTAAAAAATGGGGATCGTCATGGGCCAGAGGCCTAAAGCCCAACACAGAAAATTCAGTCTTCTTCTCTTCCCTCTCTTCCGCCTTTTACCCCAGCAAGATATTGGGGAAGATGTAAGGATCATTTGTGCGCTTTTTCAAATGCATTGTACAAGTTGGTGTTAATTTCTGTTAGGTTGCTCCTGATGATGTCACTCCATCTCCTACGTGGTCTTCCCCTTGCTCTGTGTTCATTATATTTCTTCATTAAATCAATATAAATGGCATTGATCAGCCGGCCAGTTGCTAGGCCTCTGCTAGCCAAATGTGGCCCTAGGACCGCCAGTTGAATCGCCCTGCTGTAGGGCATCAGCATACACATTTAAACGGGACAGTTCATTATTAATGATTGCAATTTTCCTAGCATTGCTCATGTGCCCCAGATCTTCCAGAATACCAGGTGTCATGGTCCTCACATTCTATGTGCCCAGCTAAAGCCGGGATTCTGATTTTTTTCTGTGGGTACAAGGGTTACGATCCGTATGTCAGATTATGCCCTAAGCCCTGTGCACCCGGCAAGGCAAATGGATCATTGCGGGACAACACCTTACTGACTGGGACTGTCCAGCTGAGGCGGGCGGCAGCTGTCCAGTGAGACAACGATGGTCTCTCCTACTATTGGAAACAAACCCTTTCGCCTTGCTCTACACAGATTGAGCTCAGGCTTATAATTGGTGACTGCTGCTTCCCATGTTGTGTTGAAGCTGTTAAGCATCGCTGGATTGACCTCTCCAGGGCACAGGTCTGGGCATTTTGGTTTGGAGTACAGACTGTTGCCAAGGCAGCAGGGTTCCCCTCTCTACATCACTGGTGATACCAAAGGAAAGGCAAGAGCCAATACAACTTGGAATAATACTGTAAACAATGCTGAACCACCTTTGGGATTCCAGCTCTGGATTTTAAGTACTTCCCTTTCCAGCATGTCTAAAGGCGTGAAAAATGGTCTTGCAACAGAATGATAATTTTTATTGATAATTTCAGGTCCTCTTCCTCTTCCCCAAACATCATATCCTGTTCCTTAGACTGTTATTTGTGTGTGTGTGTGTGGTTTAGTACAGATCAAAATTTGTAATGATCTAATCCTGTTATTACTTGTGTAACCTTACAGGTGGGTTTTCTCTTCAAGCAACATTGAAGAGTTAGTGAAGAAACATTTTAATGATCGGCTGTGGGACATTCGACCTAATTTTGTTGGTAAGTGCTCACAAGCAGTGCTCTTGATTTATCTGGGACTTCCCCCGACTTTAACTCTTTTGCCACAGTAAACATTTAAAGTAAAATCCAGTCAACTGAAATTTAAGAAGAAGAAAAGTGGAAAGGGGGGGGGGGGAGGTTAAATCCTTTTGGGGGGGGGGGGGGGGGGGGGGGGGGGGGGGGGGGGGAATATAGGTTGCTTATACATTTTCAAATTTTAGTTTCAAAAATGCTTACATGCATTGAAACAAATCTTTGGTTTTTTTTAAATTTTTTAATGTATGATAGGAAGTAATCATTAAACACAAACAGTGCAGATAATTCAAAAATATCTTTTGCTTTGGACTGAAAAATCTCATACAGTGACTCATACATGACTTTTGACCCCAGATTACTATTACCCTTGGGAAGGACAACTGTTTGCAATCCATTATTTGATGGGTGGCAGTTGCTATTGTCATTCTATGTAAATGTAGAAGGTCTTTAACATCATCAGTCTGTGATCTCCCAGGTTGACCTCTTGCTTTCACAAATCTTTTTTAAGTGTAGCACATTTGTTGGTGGTTGGTGTAGCTGCATTCTAATGAGTGACCAGACCATTTGATCTCCTGTTGCTCACTTAATCTGAGGTGTTGTTCTCACGCACGGTGTTGTTCTCACACACGGTGTTGTTCTCACGCACGGTGTTGTTCTCACACACGGTGTTGTTCTCACAATCTTGTCTGATGTTGTTTTGTCTCAGATTGGTAAATTGGTAGCTTTTCTCAGGCATCTTATTTCATACCAGCTGTACCTGGCCATGCGTTGCTGTGGCCAGAATGGTAGAAAAGAAAGAAAATAGAAAGCGCATGTGTCTAATCTGGTTAATATCGGTCATTGCACAGATACAGAGATAGTCTGATATGCCGACTATAGAACAAGCAACATGTAAGTGAATGTATATATTAGTGGTCGATTAAAGTGCATTGTTAGAGTGAAAAAAAAATAGATTATTTGTTTATCGCAGGCTATAGCATCTGTTGTGCTTAAACAGCTGAAAGTAAAGCTTACTATTATATCTCTAAATTACCAACAAACTGGCCCAAAAAAATTAGAATTGCAGAGGAAGCGGTATTAAAATATGAATATTTAAGAAATGAGAAGTGTCAAATAAAGTTTGAAGCTCTCATCTAACAGTGTGTGTCATAACCCCCCCACCCCCAATCATATCATCCTCTCTAAAGGATGGGAAAGTCATCGCCTGACGAAATATTATAATTAAATTGAGCTTGGCACCCAGATTAAAGGGGGTAGCATTGATCTGTACCGAGAAGTAAAAGTAGCCAGTGTAACAGTAACTTCTGTTTGTGCAGGTCGGTGTAGCCAGAGGAGTTAGCGCCACATGCTGTTGCCACAGACTGTTTAGTGTTATTGTGCCCCAACAAAGAAAAATAAAAAAAACCCACAGTAATATTCCGTTAATTTAAAAAAAAAAAACTATACTCACAAATAGCGCAAATAAAAACCCGCACCTGTCATCTCCCCCTCTCCGAAGGGACGATTTTTAAATGACCTTGGCATCCGTGTCGATCCAAACCAAACTGGACTGTAAGCCATCTTAGTTAACAGTCTCTGTCATCATTGAATAGTTTTTGATCGAGTGAAGCGTCACGGGAAGGCTAAATGGGACTTTACTGAAATCGGATGTCTTTGGGCGAAAGGCGCATATATCGCAGCCTAGCTGTAAACCACAACACAACGTGCCAACGGCCCTTTTGAGGAAAAAAAGTAATCGAACACCGGTCAACCACGTGAAGGGCTGATTACTTACAACTATACTACCGAAGACTGAAGAGTTTGAGTCCGATATCGGAGCCTAGCTATAAACCACAACAAAACGTGCCAACCGCCCTCTCAAGGGTGAACGAAGATTACCCGTGACATGACCAACATTACATCGCCGCTATCGCAGCCTAGCTGTAAACCACAAAACAACATGCCAACCACCCTCTCAAGGGCGAACAAAGATTACCCGTGACATGACCAACATCACGTCGCTGCTATGACAGGCTAGCTGTCAACCCCCAAACCGAGTGGGAAAAAGGCGTAGATATCACAGCGTAGCTGTAAACCACAACACAACGTGCTAGCTGCCTAATTAAGGGCAAAAACAAAAAAAACTCTATTATCATCCAGCGGCGCATTGATCACCGGTCACCGGTATAACCTGCAGAATATACAACTACGCTACCAAGGACTCAAGCATTTAGTAGAAATTAAATTATATAATAATGCAGGGGCACAATTAAGGTAAACAGTCAGTGGCGACACCATGCAGCGCTAACTCCTCTGGCTACACCGACCTACACAGACAGAAGTGACAGTGCGTATTCAAATGCAACGCTGTGTGACAATATGAAAGAAATAGTTGGAGACTGTTGGCAGACTGACGAAGATGGGTGAGGTCTACAGCTGCCAATGGGATGTCTATGAAAACCCAAGCTAAAGTTAGCGAAAACCCAAGAAAAACAAAAGCACACAAAAAAAAGAACACGAAAACAAAATGCCAAGATTGATAAATTTATTTTAACGACGAACAATTTACCCACTGTTATGTAAGTAGATAAGGATATAGTAAAACAACAAAGCAAACAACGCTGCAAAATATATAGTAAAACAACAAAGCAAACAACGCTGCAAACTGTGAACCCAAGGCATCATATAAATATCTGGATCATGGGGGAAAAGGCACTTATTGCCGGCCCTGTTTAGCAGTCAAAAATAGTCAATCAAGTAAAAACAAATCCAGGCCGGCAATGAAGCAAATAATGATTTGAGCATTGCTGGAGCTACATCGTTCATGGTTTGTTTCTGATATGAAAACGCATTGAGTCAAAGGCAACACTGTGTGAAAATGTGAAAACAATCCGTTCAGTAGTCTATAGGTAACGACCACAGAAAATTAATATGTTTATTAATATAGATTTTATTTGTCCAAGTATGGCAGTGGTACCACAGTGTTGGTATCAGTTTGCCGTTTAAAATCTGTTTCTTGGGTCATACTTAAATTTGAAAGTCTTAATAACGATGTAAGATTTTGTATGTGCACTGGATACTGACGTCTTATTTCTACTTCCTGATCTATTTTTGATTTATTTCAAATAAATACACACAATAATTTTGTATTTGTTTTGTTAAAATACCTACAGATAGCTTGGAACTGGTTGCCTTTAATGTTGGTGAGCAGACACCAAATATTAAGAACCTTAGAACATTTGAATGTTCTGAAAGCACTCCTGGCAGCCTTCAGCCCATTTCCTGGTTCAATGTCCACCGCCCACCTGCTGGCCTGGATAAATTATCCTCCTATCAGGTAAGTTTTATTTCTGAACATCTAGTCTTCAGATTGTTTGTATTATCCAACCAGTCTTGCTTTCTGAAACATATTAGGTGCAGAAGAAACATTTTCTGCTCCTAAAGTGTGTGGTCTATTTCTATAGGCATCTGCCTCATGCAACTTATCATTTTTTGCTAGTTTTCCCAGTTCACTTTTGAATATTTCTGGTCCATTATTTTTTATCTGCTCTATTTTATTTATTTCATAACATTCATGGAATTCCAGTTGGCATTAGTTGGGTCACTTACCATTGAAGTGTTTTCTGTGTGTTTACATTGGTTAAGAAATCTTTTAAAGTAAACTTTGTCAGCACATATGCTGAGAATATCACAGTGAACAAACATGTTTTTCCTCTCGGCAGCCGTATAGCCAGGATGAATAACTGCTGAAAGACACTGACGAAAGCGGGTAATATTGAGCAGAGAGCTATGCATTATGTATCTATATTGCCTTTCATAAAATAGAGGTTAATACCAGGGCTTTCTTCTGTCAGTTGTAGGCAGTATCAGCATCCCCACCCCCCTTTTTTTTTAACCCCAACAGTACAGTAATAGTTTGTTGTGAGTACCAGCACTTTTTTTTTAGACACCTTGTAATGAGTACCAGCGCTTTTTTTTTATAGGCAAAAAAAGTGGCCTGGGTAAACCTAGTGTCATGGCAGATACTTCCAGGGTGTATTGTCTTAAATCATCACAACTTGTAGTTCTTGACATGATTTTGGGTGGGCCTTGTTTCCTTCCTCTTTCTTTTCCAGACAGTTAACATATTTCTGATTATTGCTTTGTACCTATTATTTAAAGACCAATTTGAGCTTCACCACTACTGGTGATTGAACCTGAACCACTGTCTTGAAAGGCAAACACAATAATCACTGTGCCAGTATGCTGCTGTCTTTTAGAACATTCATTATTCATTAACCACTGTGCCAGTGTGACTGCTGTCTTTCAGAACATTCATTATTCATTAACCACTGTGCCAGTGTGACTGCTGTCTTTCAGAACATTCATTATTCATTAACCACTATGCCATTGTGACTGCTGTCTTTTAGAACATTCATTATTCATTAACCACTGTGCCAGTATGCTGCTGTCTTTCAGAACATTCATTATTCATTAATCACTGTGCCAGTGTGACTCCTATTTTTCATAACATTCATCAGCTTTAACTAATTGCAAATATGTTTCAAGCAGAATATGTATTACAGGGACATAGTTTTTAACTGCTTTTTTTAATCAAATATCAGTTGTTGAGCAAACACATGTTTGAATCATGACTCTCAAGTCACCTCATGTGGAGCAATAATTGCACTCAGTAAATCTAGAAGTAGACCCTTTCCTGACCACATGGATTGCAGTTTCATTGAATGATAAAGATGTCACTTTAGGGATAGTTGGGAGCAGGGGGTATGGTGACTTAAATCACAGGCTTGATGGAAAGTTAAGTATGTTTTGCTGTGATTAAATGGGTACCCTCAACTTGGGTGCTGGTAAGTTCTGTGCCGGTTGTAAGGAACCCCATCTAAGACTCCCACCACACGACTACTTCAGTCAACATAGATAATCACCAATATCAGCCTAAACCGAGCTGGCAGGGAATCTTGAGATGCAGTAACAAGAAGGCCTCTTGCACTCATCAGACAACCCCCAGTGCATGGATCATAGACTGGTGTACATTAGAAGCTTTTTTCGAAAATGAGTGTAGTCTTCTGGCTGAGGCTCCTACTAAATGACACATTTTGATTCAATCTCTGTTGGCAGTGAGCCCTACTGAATGACACATTTTGATTCAATCTCTGTTGGCAGTGAGCCCTACTGAATGACACATTTTGATTCAATCTCTGTTGGCAGTGAGCCCTACTAAATGACACATTTTGATTCAATCTCTGTTGGCAGTGAGCCCTACTGAATGACACATTTTGATTCAATCTCTGTTGGCAGTGAGCCCTACTAAATGACACATTTTGATTCAATCTCTGTTGGCAGGGAGTCCTGCTAAATGCAACTTAGGTCAATTTTCCTCCATCGGATGTCCTCCTAAATGACAGCCAAGATTAAGACGGCTGTCATCCAAAGATCTTGATGACACAAAAGATTCAGATGTCAACTTGCACTGACCTCACTTGTCAGAATGTCATGAATGACCATAAGGAAAAACCATGCCTGATGCATGTTACCCATGTACATCATGTAAAGGCAGTACGCAGTAAGTCACTCAGCTGAATGATGGTGAAGACATTGGAAGCAGGTAGTTGCTGACTTAGATTTACAAGTGTTACACAGAAACATTAGAAATGAGCTCATTTAATCAGAATAGTTAATTATATTCAACCATCTCTTTAATTGTCAATTTAGGTCGTTGTGGAAGCTGATATTAACACAATGTCTGATGACTTCAAAATGATCTTCAGAGGCCGTGTTGGTTCTTCCAGGTTTGCATCGTGTTTTCTGCTTTCATAAATGTATTTTTTAATGGTTTAAAAAAAATGGGTAATGTTGTAATTGAAAATTAGACTGCTGAAATAAAATATTTATCACAAGTACAATCAGAGTACAAGGGACAACAAGACTTAGACCACAAATAATTACACACAATAAGGACAAAAAAGAAAGTAGGGAACATTTAATACAAAGGAATAATAAGGAAACATTCAAATACTTCAGAAATGACCAAACAACAGAAGAAGGGCTCAGAAGAAAAGAAACCACAAAACCCATAACAGGACCAAGGCCCAGACCTGGACAAGCAAAAAGGGACACTCAAACACAGCTAGGGACACTAAGCCATTTAACATGGCACACATACCCAATTTAAGCCAATAATAGTTGGCGTAAAAAGCCAAGTCGCAATTATAACCCAAAGCTTCTTCTTCAGAAGAGCTAGTTGAACGTGACTATTTTTGTTTTGTTTTCACAAGGGAGGTAAATCAGTGCCTTAAAAATCTAATCTTTCCTGATCGTTTGACTCATTCAGCATCATTGTGTTAGTTTGAAATATTTTACAGGTGTCCAGCAACTATGTCATCATTACCAGCAGTTATACAGTGACTGCAGGTAGGAACAGAACAGACAACCACACCACAGACACAGTATAAACACAGTTATTATCATGTCATTATGCATCCTAAAATGTCTGTGGGATTGGTTTGTGTTGTTTTGTTTTTTGTATGAAGATATTTTTATGTTTATTATTTCAAGCAAATTGATCAAAAGAATAAATGCATATTTTTTTCACAGAGAATACATTTAGGTAAATGTTTTGCAGATGGATTGTTTCGTGTTCCTTATCAGGATACATAACTGCATGAACTATGTTTGAGAAATGCACATGATTTGAATAACTTTAGCTTGTGATTGCCTGCTTCTAAATTTGTAGCAAGTTTTTAATGTCTAATTGCATTTTTAGATATTTTTTTTTGATAGTCAGAAATTATTTATTATTTATTGGTTAGTTTACAGTTTTAAAGCAAACTTCAGTGCTTAGAAAAGGTTTACCTATTTCTTTTACTATTCCTTGAAAAAATTGACAGTATTAACTTGAATGAAAATTAAAAGCATTCCTAATGAAAAAGTAAAAATGTTTTTTTCCACTTATAAATTATTGAAAACATAAAAGCTTGTTTTGAAATTACGTTAATGCAAAACGAAAATATTTTTCTTTCTGAAATTATGTACCTACCCAAAATAAGTACGAGTCCACACACAAACAGTCATGCATGCACTCTTTTACTGGAAGAGTTTATATCAGTAAAAAAATTTTGTTTGGAGCATATGTTTCACTTGTTCTTGACTTGTCACTTTACAGGAAACTATATTCACTTGAATAAATAGCATTTTTTTTTCCTGCAGTAAAAACAACAAGCCTGCAGTGTTGACATGAAGGATCATATTTAGTCATGCTTCATCAGCTTATTCTAATATGTTTTTTAGCAGTAGCGTATTGTTCACCATGCAGCTTTAATAATTGCTCATGTTGTTCCAGGTTTTTTGTCATGTGACTGATGAATTGCAGTATTGTTACAGAAATCTGACTTGCCTGAATAGACTCACTTTAAACAAAGCATTGCTTGTATAAACTAGCATTTCATGAAATTATAAGACAGATTACCTCAGCATGTGATACTTGAATGGCTTGTCTGATTTCCTTGCATGTAGATCCAAATAACTGTAAAGTACCATTTCTACAGAGTGCTGCTTTCACTAGACTTAAATTGTACTAGAAACTAAGAAACATATGTAACACAAAATGAAAATGTATGATGTCATGGTTCATTTATTGTTGCTGTTTGCAAAATTCATATATGATCTGGCAAAATTGCACTGCTGTCTGGTCACCAGATGGCAGTGCACCCATCATTTTGTTTAGCTAGTGAAAGGTGTTTGGTTACATATGCAGCATGGCGTAAAGACTAAACAGTAAGTTATGTTTTAACTCGAAAAAAGTACTTTTAAGGCAAATTTAGTTGATGATGATGAGACACACTGATATGGATCAGGTTTATCTTGTGCAGAGATATTCAGATGGTATTCACAATTCAAAACTGGCATGGAAATGACTAGGGTTATAGCTGGGCTGGGATGCCAAGTTTCTGTTCTTAATGAGGAAATCATTGCCAAAATCAGAGAATGGATATGTGAACATCTTTGTCAGACTTTGAGAATGAAATCAGATAAATTTGATGTGAAGTGAGAGAAGATTTTAGTAGAAGATTTGGGAAAGAAAAACTATGCTTCCCAGTTTGTACCATTTGTTTTGTTTTTTTCTCTGGTGAAAAAAAAATAAGTGTAAATTGAGAACATGAAAAATGGTTTTGTTTAAAAAGAGGAGTTACAGTGCATTAGTGCTTCTATATTTTCATATTTTCTCAGCAACAGATGCCAAAAGAGTTCTGGAATGAACTCTGGTATGTGCCTCATATTCTGGTGTTCATTACCTCTATTATATCATTTATCCAACCAGCTCTTTGGGTGTGGCCTTATACTTGTTTGTCTTTGTAACTGAGTGATATTCTTTCTGTGGAATACTATTTGGTAATCATGATACACATCAGACCATTTTACTTCCCTTTTTGTTTTTACAAGTCAGAAATTAATATTCCAGTTTTTTCCCCTTCTGGTATCACAGGCTAGCCTGCTATAAAATTATGTTAATCCTCTTTGCTGATGTAGAAGCACAGGAAAAAACACATGTATTTCCTAAGTATTCGTTTGACTCTGTGGTCACAAGGTTAGGTTTATGGTGGAGTAACTTGTCGCTTATCCAGTCTCCAGGGCTAAATATTCTGTCCTGTCACTTGATATGATGGTTTTCTTGTATTTGTATTAAATTTTACCGTCTAATGAAATTATGCTTCACTTATTATGACTCTTATTTGCAGTAAGTTTTGATTTCACTTGAATTCATTGTTGCTGTGTCTTTTTGCGTGATCATCTTATTTGTGTGTGTGTGTGTGTGTGTGCTTGCTTTGGGGAGGGGGGGGGGGGGGGGGGGGGGTTACATTACTTGTTATCCTGTAATTGCGACATGTGCTGTTGAAATAGCCTGTGAGCAGTTGTATATTTTCTAAAACAACCATGAGTTTTTGATCAACAACAAAAAAGGTGGAACACCAGTCATTACCATTATTAGTTTATCCTCAAGCCTGCAAATGCACTTGTAAATATTACATTGAAGAAAGCACAATAAAGATAAAAATGGTGACAAAAGTGTGAACTGCACAAGTCAGACATGTAGAGAAATAGATCAGCATTTATATCAGGATAAATGAACTCACTATGAAAACACATATCACAGTTAAACAGATAAATCTAGAAGTGAGAAATGAGTCAGGTTACTGAACCAGATGCAGCAGTAAATTAAATGATTCAGTGTTTTCATATCATGGACAGACTAGAATGTTAAATCTCTTCCACAAAAAAAGAATATAAGCTATTTTTCTTAAAAAATAGCAAAATCATAAAATACTACTAATTGCGGAGAATCAGATATAAACATTTAACAGCAAAAAAAAAGTAAAGGACCCTTTTCCACGCCTTAAGGCGTATAGGGCATATAGGGCTAGACCTATATTTTTATAGACCAATTGGCACAAGGTGGGTGATGTACATTTAATAGTATAATTTATTATCTCCAGTCTGTGAAGTTATCAGGGAGAAATAACAGAAAGATTGATTAGAAATACTTCTGAATTACTATAAAAAGCTAGCTTCTAAGTTAACGACAATTATAATTTTTTTGAAATAAAACTGCACATCGATACTTATCAAGAAATGAAAGGGTCCCTTTTTTTAAAATCTTGTTGATTCATAAATGAATTGAATGTTGGATGCTCTAGTGGATAAATAATTGTCTTCAAGGAAAAATGTGACAGTTTCCTCCATTGAAAGATATCAGAAAGAATCTGCAAGTAATAAACCTATTGCCAACACTGTTAATTATCTTCATAGGCAACTTTTAAAAGCTATCATCAGTATCCACTGATGCTGCTATCATTGTTACTTAGCCTTTCTCTGATTATTATACTTGAATTGCTGAAGTCAAAAGCGGGAAATTATAAAGTCAGTGAGTAAACCATAACCTGATGTTATGTAACCTGACATGTTTAAACCCCTGACTTTTCACTTTGTTAACCATATCGAAAAATGACATTCTTACACTGGACAGTACTCCACTACCAGGTCAGACTACAGTACCACATACCTGAAACTAAACCTCGACAAAATAAAAATAATATATACAGTTAGAGAATAAAACCCCCCAAAAAACCCGGTCAGTGAAAAAAAAAAAAAAAACATTCAGAAATTCACTAAGCAGTCATAGGTAGAACACATCTACTTTTCTTTTGGAATACAGAAGGAGTATATTTACAACAAAATGAATGGAAATCTTCAGAAACTGGACAAAATGCTACAAGTTTTTACATGGTTATTGAAGAGTGCAAATTTAACCTTGATGGAAGCACCAGCAGGACTACGACATCTACATTAGAAATTAGAAAATCATTTTGACTGAAAAATGGAGACTCAGCGACCCACACAGAAGTTATTTTGCTGTTTTTTTTTTTTGTATTGCTGTTATTTCTTTCTGTAACAGAGTCAAATATTTGTTATGTTATGTTACTATTTTTCCATATTGAGCTATGGGTTATATTTTTCTTGACAAGTCCTAATCTGAGGCTTGGATCTTTGTACTTACTTTCCAAAAAATTTTTCTGTTGCTTGATTGATTTTTCGCTTTAATTAATTTATTTTTTCTATCTTAAATTCAGTATTGTTCTTCTTTATTTTGTATACATATATAGTTGATCTAATTCTCCTTCACAGGTTTTTGTATTTCATTTCTACTTAGACGTTGTTGTTGTTGAATAATTTGCTAATGTGTGGCCTTTTGGCTTAGAAAAATGTGAAAATCCAATCTTTATCATTCTTAGATTCAATTTCTGCAGTATGTGATTTTGAAAAATAATTCTTCTAGCTCTTAAAAAGTGGCAGAGTTACACAATTGGGGCTTCACCGAGGACAGCAGTAGATGCGTGGCAACCATCCTCCATTGTGTAGACGGCACAGTTGAAAATAAAATAACAAATGTTCCAACTTTATTCCTGCTTTCAAAATTGTGTGTTTATACAAATCCATTCCTTTTCAACACATATTGTTTCTTCTGAGAGTTGTTGGAAATCAGAATTTTCTGTCTTCACAAAGCATCATCTTTTCTTTTCTTACACTTCTTCTTCAGCATTCTGAGCCCTTGAGGTCCATTGTTGCAGATATTACCTACCTCTGTTCATCTGTGTGAGTGCTTGCTCAGAGTGTTTGTAGGTCTGCTTGAATATAATCTTTTCACCGTTTCGTCTTTGAAAAGATATCTAAGCATCAGATTATGCAGTGCTGTGATGGGGTGGGGGTGAGGGGGTTGTCCCAAGTGCTGTGATGTCGATTCTTAATTCATTATTCATTCAAGCTTCAGATTATGATGGATTTAAACATATAATCAACCAGTACAGAATATTATTGTTTAAAATGTATTTACATTCAGTTTTTCTGTTTCTACTTATTTATGCTGTAATGTGTGGTCCAAATCTTCATTTGGTTTTGGAACATTTCTGGCATAATTCAATTATATCTAGGTTCATCTGGGTAATATTTGACATCACAGCACTCAGGACAAACCCAGATTAGCTCCGTCTCCCTCCTCAACAGACAGAAAAGATTATTCACACTGATGGTACATGTTTTCATCTGGTTAACTAGTCGTCTTGTCTCGCCTCTGAGTCTTGAGAGGTGCCCAGAGCCCACAGCCACTCCTCGCTGTATCATTCTCTTGAGGTAGGGGTTTTCAGTATGTTCTATTTCACCTGTTACCTTGACCTACAGGTTTGAGATCACCCTGCCTTGTGCACTTGCGTAAACCCAAAAATGGCTTCATTCCAGCCAGCTTGTCTGCCTGCTCATTCCCAAACACACCTGAATAGCCTGGGCAAAATATCCATGTGGCTTTCACCATCTGCAACCTCTGGATTATTCAATTATATTTTGTTTTTGGCTCATATAAAATCAATCTTGCATCAAATTATTCAGTTTATGTTAACTCTGTGTTTTTTTGTTTAAAAAGGTGTTTGTTATGAGTAGATCTTGATATGTGTATTTCATTGAAATTTTCAGCGCATTTACGGCGCCTTGTCCTGTTTGAGTGGACGTTACTATTACATGTATGTAGAGCAAGTGAAGAAGATCACAGCTCAAAAACACACACTCCATGACAAAATCAAGAATCCTGTAATGACATTTTTACATACAACTTGCCGCAGGTGTGACTGTTGTCGCTAATGCCGGACACAACGCAACATATTAAAAGCACAGCCCATAATTACTACAATGACCTGGAGCAGATAGATATCTTGCAGTGTAACAGACTTTTGTGCTGCTTTAGAAGTGATTATTATATGTCCAAGTGAAATACACCCGATAAAAGCAGAGTCATGGCTCATTAGCAAAAACACAGCAATACCCCACCATATTGGAAAACAAGTTTGGTAAGAGGAGTTATCTATGGAAGTCAAAGAAAGTTAAAACTAGTACTAAATTTAAAATATTTAACTGTAATGTCAAATCAGTACTTCTATTTGGAGTGGAAACATGGAGAGCAACTAAAACACTTACTTATAAACTATTAACATTCTTTAACTGGTGCCTGTGCATCACAACAGAGGTATGTGAGTGGTATGATAGAATCACTAATGTAGAGCTTTCAGGAAGAACTAAAATTCCAGTGAAGTTAACAAGAGGAGCTGGACAAAGTGAGAGCTGCATGTGATAGCAAAGGGTTGGTTGGGGATTTTTTTTGGGTTGGGCGGGGTGGGGGGGGGGGGTATTGCTCCACTCCAATAAGGGATAAAGAGCAGAAGAACACACAGAAGAAGAAGCAGAAAAGGAAGAAAAAATCATGATCCATGTCTAAGGAAGGAACCCACAAACATTCAAGCTTTAGATGATTTAGAGAAATATGAGGTCAGCAGAAATATGGATTTGAATCTCGAGTCAATCAGTTGGGTACAGCAAACAGTGTATTTTGTAGCAAGTATTATCATGGAGGTATATAGTAGACAACATTTCTTTATTTATTTCATCTTCCATGGCTTCTAGTCTGTGACTTCTACATTGTTTTTCTGGCTAATACTTGCTGCTTGTTTAATACCTTGTTTGTACAATATCCTGTCTGTTTAATACACTTTTTGTATCCACGAAGTTGGTTTACCATTGTGGCAGCTGATGACAGTAACTGGTTTCAGGCTTCTTGATAAAGAGGACAAACTGAAATATGTTCTCTAACATTTAAAGCCTATCTTGTATTGTTGTTGGCACCTTTCCAGACAGTAGTATTATATTGTGTAGCACAGGACCTTCAGCCCATGGTCACCTCTCAAAGCTTGGGCAGCATTGTAGAAATAATGTGTTGCCCATGCAGTGATCCCTCTGTCTGCTTGCTAAAACTCTAAATAGAAAGATAACACCAATATGTTTGTAAAAATATTTAATAAATAATCTTTTCTGCGGAAGCTGTAAAATAAGAATTGCAGTGATCTGTCTATCATAGCTTTCAAGCACTCCTCCTAAACCAGCTCCAAACCAAGGCTAAGAGCCTTGTCTGCCCAGCATATTGTTATTTTCAGACTGCATTTCTTCTCCTAGGATAAGGCTGATATTCTCCTCCAATGTGCTGCTCTGCCCAAAGGTGTTGTCACAATGTAGCATATTAGATTTCATCACCCAACTGCTGAGATGAGTGCTTGGTGTAACACTGTAAGCTGTGGATTTCTTTGAAATTTTTTTTGGTTCTTTTGTGCTGCCACATGTTGACTGCACTGAAATGGTGGATGGCTGATTACGTTCATAATAGCATGTACTTTCACAGGTATAATGCCAGCTTTCGTAAAGGACCATTTGCGCCATCAGTGAGCTGCAATTCTTGTATGAGACCATTTTTGTTGGCACATCTAACAGCCGCCTTATGCATTTTTTCTTGCGTTTGCAAGCTTTAGGATCTTACTGGGACTGACAAATTGTTTACTAGTTTTCAAATTGGACAGTGAATGGCGTATTGTGTGATTTCCACTGGCACAGGAACGGAGCAGCCCATCTGCAATGATGTTGGAACCTTGACTAATGACTAATGAGGATATCAGGTTCTGCAAACGCTGTCCAGCATTAAGTGGTAACAGAGAACAGGTAGTACCAACTCCTGCTGACTTCGTCATATGATGTTGTTGAGTATGCTGCAGGATTGATAAGTCTGTCAGGTTTTTTGTTTATAAGTCAGTAAGCCACAGATGATGTTAGTCACATTTGTAAAATGTTGACTGGATCTCTGCAGTTTAAGATGAGTTTACTTACTTCCTTATTTGATGCTGCTTCCCGAATTTAAATCACAGATAACTACTTTTAACTGAATTGATAGGAAATTTATGAGACCTTGAAAAGCATTTTCTTAACCATTTTGTTCAAAAAAGCAGTTATGACTTATGTATATCAAACTAATCAGTACAAGATGGATGCCATACTTTGACCCACAGTTTGACTCAGTATAATGTTTAGTCATATAGGCACTGGTGTGATCATGGCTTATCTTTGCCCTCTTGTGGAGCATTATCTACCCTGATATGTGACTGGCAAATCAGAGAAGCATTATTTATGGTGATAAAGTTTACTGAAGATTAAATACTCTACTTCAGGATTGCAAGAGAATCTGAATAAATCCACATAAAGCAGGTAGATAAGCAGAGGCCAGTCTTGGGAAACACAAATATACTCATAATGAGCATGTTGCTTGTCCATGGGGCTATGGAACGTGGTATAGCTATCCCCAACCTCTTTATTAATGTTTGTGTATTTCTGCTTTCTGTAGGGTAAGTGTGGGCTTTGATCTCGTGGTGGAAGACTTACATTTAAGTGGAACCGTTCAGGCAGTGTTTTGCTTATCCATGGATGTACCTTTTCCACATGTGACAAAAGCAACAATTTCATTCAAAGAAAGGTAATGTCTTTGTTATCTGTTGTCTTATTTACTTTTTTTGCCATTAAAGCCATCACAGTTTTTCTCTCATGACCTGTTCATTTTCTCAGACATGGAACAATGCACATGGGGACACCAGAAGGCATACTAGTGTTAAAAAGAGAACATTAGACAAAGAAAAACACATATAGCACCTCATGAAATGATAGAGAAAGTTACAAAACAAATTTAACAGGCTGATACAAATAATACTTGGTGATGCTGATGGTTTTCTCTATTTGTGTGTGTTGTGTGTGTGCGTGCGTGCGTGTGTGCATGCGTGCGCGCATACGCGATCATGCTTGAGCAACAAATGGGAACTTGTTGACAAATGTTTTGTAACATTATACTGAGAGATCTGTGCTGATATGTTGTTGAGTTGACTAAAAATTGTCATTAAGGTGTTCTTGTATCTTCAGACCAGATGTCACATTCAATATTCGTATGCTGAAAGCCTTGAGTTTGATGGAAATACCTCTCTTGAAATCCTGGATACACAACAATGTTATGGAGGGACTTACAAAAGGTTAATATTTTAAACATTTTTTTCCATAAGTTACACATTGTAATATGCAGAAATTATATTGAAAACTCAATGGTTTAAGCATTTGCCTGCTGGCTTTACGACCTAACTGAGGTAGGATTTTTGTGTGTGACCACATGCATTTATGTGACACAGCTTCATGGAATGAGTGCTAGAACATTTCTTGGCAGTCAGGTGATCACCATTACACTTCCCTAGTGGGGGAACGATTGATGGCTTCCTGCCCTAGAGATGGCTGACTATTGCTGTAATAGTGTTAATCTACACATTTGTACAAAAATGAAAGTTTCACAAATATTACTCATAAATCCATTGGGGGGTGTTTAGGCAACAGTTTACATAAAAAACTGTCAGTGTCAGTGAGATGGGGCCAGATTGCCATTTACACACAAAGGAGAATAAGTAAATCATTATGTGATTAACTCTAGTCCCAGTTGGTTTTGCTGCTTAAGAGAGTATGAAGCTTAAGATATTTTGTAATAATTCACTCATATGTATATGTTAAAAAAGGGGAAAAAACAAAAGATTACAGGCTCACAAATTACCTCAAGAAGTATGAAGTAGGCAGTAATTAACTTGGACAGAAAAATGACACTCAGCAATTGAATCATGAAAAGCTCAGGAGCCCTGCATAGAGTGACAGTTACTTTGGACCAAATGTGTTGGGAATAGAAGGCTGAGGAAACTGAAGCATTGGTACAGGAACTGATCAATGACAATTCACTTCGAACTGATATCATTATAAACACTGATGAGATAAAACAAATGGATAGGTTTCAGTGCAGAGACAAATGGAAGATGCTTTGAAAAAAAAAAAAAAAATCACAACATCTAGCATATGAATGGAGGTGGAAGCAGTAATGGCAGCTTTTTTAAATGGCTGGAGAGTAATACAGTTTGACATGCTATAATTATAACTGACTTGCACAGCATGCTTTGGAAAATAAAAACTGGTGACTTCTGCTCAGAGTGGCTTGTGTTACTTGATAACACTCTGATAAGAAGCTGATTATCGATTTTGTGCCTAGGATATTTGTGTACGTACTAGTGAGCTAGTTAATAGATTAACTGCAGCTCTCTCTTTGAGCAGTGAGCTAGCGTATAGATTAACTGCAGCTCTCTCTTTGAGCAGGGAGCTAGCTTATAGATTAACTGCAGCTCTCTCTTTGAGCAGTGAGCTAGCTTATAGATTAACTGCAGCTCTCTCTTTGAGCAGTGAGCTAGCGTATAGATTAACTGCAGCTCTCTCTTTGAGCAGGGAGCTAGCGTATAGATTAACTGCAGCTCTCTCTTTGAGCAGTGAGCTAGCTTATAGATTAACTGCAGCTCTCTCTTTGAGCAGTGAGCTAGCGTATAGATTAACTGCAGCTCTCTCTTTGAGCAGTGAGCTAGCTTATAGATTAACTGCAGCTACCTCTCTGAGCAGTGAGCTAGCTTATAGATTAACTGCAGCTACCTCTCTGAGCAGTGAGCTAGCTTATAGATTAACTGCAGCTCTCTCTCTCTTTGAGCAGGGAGCTAGCTTATAGATTAACTGCAGCTCTCTCTTTGAGCAGTGAGCTAGCGTATAGATTAACTGCAGCTCTCTCTTTGAGCAGTGAGCTAGCTTATAGATTAACTGCAGCTCTCTCTTTGAGCAGTGAGCTAGTGTATAGATTAACTGCAGCTCTCTCTTTGAGCAGTGAGCTAGCGTATAGATTAACTGCAGCTCTCTCTTTGAGCAGGGAGCTAGCTTATAGATTAACTGCAGCTCTCTCTTTGAGCAGTGAGCTAGCTTATAGATTAACTGCAGCTCTCTCTTTGAGCAGTGAGCTAGCGTATAGATTAACTGCAGCTCTCTCTCTCTTTGAGCAGTGAGCTAGCTTATAGATTAACTGCAGCTCTCTCTTTGAGCAGGGAGCTAGCTTATAGATTAACTGCAGCTCTCTCTTTGAGCAGTGAGCTAGCGTTTGATTAACTGCAGCTCTCTCTCTCTTTGAGCAGGGAGCTAGCTTATAGATTAACTGCAGCTCTCTCTCTCTCTCTTTGAGCAGGGAGCTAGCTTATAGATTAACTGCAGCTCTCTCTTTGAGCAAAGAGCTAGATTATAGATTAACTGCAGCTCTCTCTTTGAGCAGTGAGCTAGTGTATAGATTAACTGCAGCTCTCTCTTTGAGCAGTGAGCTAGCTTATAGATTAACTGCAGCTCTCTCTTTGAGCAGTGAGCTAGCTTATAGATTAACTGCAGCTCTCTCTTTGAGCAGTGAGCTAGCGTATAGATTAACTGCAGCTCTCTCTTTGAGCAGGGAGCTAGCGTATAGATTAACTGCAGCTCTCTCTTTGAGCAGTGAGCTAGCTTATAGATTAACTGCAGCTCTCTCTTTGAGCAGTGAGCTAGCGTATAGATTAACTGCAGCTCTCTCTTTGAGCAGTGAGCTAGCTTATAGATTAACTGCAGCTACCTCTCTGAGCAGTGAGCTAGCTTATAGATTAACTGCAGCTACCTCTCTGAGCAGTGAGCTAGCTTATAGATTAACTGCAGCTCTCTCTCTCTTTGAGCAGGGAGCAAGCTTATAGATTAACTGCAGCTCTCTCTTTGAGCAGTGAGCTAGCGTATAGATTAACTGCAGCTCTCTCTTTGAGCAGTGAGCTAGCTTATAGATTAACTGCAGCTCTCTCTTTGAGCAGTGAGCTAGTGTATAGATTAACTGCAGCTCTCTCTTTGAGCAGTGAGCTAGCGTATAGATTAACTGCAGCTCTCTCTTTGAGCAGGGAGCTAGCTTATAGATTAACTGCAGCGCTCTCTTTGAGCAGTGAGCTAGCTTATAGATTAACTGCAGCTCTCTCTTTGAGCAGTGAGCTAGCGTATAGATTAACTGCAGCTCTCTCTCTCTCTTTGAGCAGTGAGCTAGCTTATAGATTAACTGCAGCTCTCTCTTTGAGCAGGGAGCTAGCTTATAGATTAACTGCAGCTCTCTCTTTGAGCAGTGAGCTAGCGTTTGATTAACTGCAGCTCTCTCTCTCTCTTTGAGCAGGGAGCTAGCTTATAGATTAACTGCAGCTCTCTCTCTCTCTCTCTCTTTGAGCAGGGAGCTAGCTTATAGATTAACTGCAGCTCTCTCTTTGAGCAGGGAGCTAGCTTATAGATTAACTGCAGCTCTCTCTTTGAGCAGTGAGCTAGTGTATAGATTAACTGCAGCTCTCTCTTTGAGCAGTGAGCTAGCTTATAGATTAACTGCAGCTCTCTCTCTCTTTGAGCAGGGAGCTAGGGTATAGATTAACTGCAGCTCTCTCTCTCTCTCTCTCTTTGAGCAGGGAGCTAGCTTATAGATTAACTGCAGCTCTCTCTTTGAGCAGTGAGCTAGCGTATAGATTAACTGCAGCTCTCTCTCTCTCTTTGAGCAGTGAGCTAGCGTTTGATTAACTGCAGCTCTCTCTCTCTTTGAGCAGGGAGCTAGGGTATAGATTAACTGCAGCTCTCTCTCTCTCTCTCTCTTTGAGCAGGGAGCTAGCTTATAGATTAACTGCAGCTCTCTCTTTGAGCAGTGAGCTAGCGTATAGATTAACTGCAGCTCTCTCTCTCTTTGAGCAGTGAGCTAGCTTATAGATTAACTGCAGCTCTCTCTTTGAGCAGGGAGCTAGCTTATAGATTAACTGCAGCTCTCTCTTTGAGCAGGGAGCTAGCTTATAGATTAACTGCAGCTCTCTCTTTGAGCAGGGAGCTAGCTTATAGATTAACTGCAGCTCTCTCTCTCTTTGAGCAGTGAGCTAGCTTATAGATTAACTGCAACTACCTCTCTGACTTTATGATGTCGTGGAACAGGTTTCTTTTTCACACACTATGGTGGTGTGTGTGTTTAAATTCTCCCTCCTGATACAAGTGAGAAACCGAGTCAGCTGAAAGAGAAACCTGTTCTATATTGAACATTTAATACCTTTTGGTATGTTTTAGTAATCTTCCAAAAAACTATTCTCCCCCCCCCCCTTTCAAAAAAAAAAACATTTTGGCAGCCCTGATTGTGACAGACCAATTTTTTTTATACAGATGGATAAAAGTGAGATCTGATGCACGTATTTGTTTATCCTCAGCTATGGTGGATCCAGCCAGTGTGGATATACAGATTGAGAAAGTTGGCCCCACTCTTATGGGACAGAATGCTTCCAAAAAAGTCAAAGGTAGCCTCAGTCTTTTAGTTTGATTTAAAAAAAAAATGATTTTTTGTTTGTTTCCCTGTTTTTTAGTCAACTGTGTTTTTAATACCAGAAGGAGTTGATTTGAAAAATAATCTAATGTACAATATATATTTTGATAAGTATTCCATGTACATATAGTCTCCAGGTATACTACATGGTATAGCCTGTCTCAAACAGATCTCAGTTCGAAGTGACAGATCTATGCTAACCCCTTCATTGTACATTGTGCAGATTTAACTGTAGTTTAATACCAATGCTGTTGTGATAATAGCAAAGAAAATCTCATCATCATCAGATGCATTCTCCAAATTGAAGCTTGATCATGAAGAATTATTCCTCTGTGTGCCCTGTGTATTTGGTTCCTTTTCTAGTTATGTGCATGGTCTCTTTGTTATCTAATACTCCATTGAGGAGCCACCAGTGTGTCTGACTCCCAGAATGTGCTTTTTTTAGAACAGTCTTTCCCAAACTCTCTCTCTCTCTCTCTCTCTCTCTCTCTGTGTGTGCGTGCGTGCGTGCCTGCCTGCCTGCCTGCCTGCCTTTTCTTGTTGTTGAGAGACTCCAACATTTGCTGAGAGACTCCAACATCTGCTGAGAGACTCCAACATTTGCTGAGAGACTCCAACATCTGCTGAGAGGCTCCAACATCTGCTGAGAGACTCCAACATCTGCTGAGACTCCAACATTTGCTGAGAGACTCCAACATCTGCTGAGAGACTCCAACATTTGCTGAGAGACTCCAATATTTGCTGAGAGACTCCAACATTTGCTGAGAGACTCCAACATCTGCTGAGAGACTCCAACATCTGCTGAGAGACTCCAACATCTGCTGAGAGACTCCAACATTTGCTGAGAGACTCCAACATCTGCTGAGAGGCCCCAACATCTGCTGAGAGGCCCCAACATCTGCTGAGAGGCCCCAACATCTGCTGAGAGGCCTCAACATCTGCTGAGAGACTTCAACTTCTGCTGAGAAACCCTAACATCTGCTAAGAGAAAATTAAGCAAATGGATGAGTCCCAAGTACAATAAGGTTAACTAGTTTAACATGTAATAAGGGGGCCGTGTTAGCGCAGTCGATAAGAGGCTCGCTTTCAAATCCAGCTGCGACTCGCTGCAGCCCACAGTCGGTGTTCGAAACCGGGCAGCTCCCGGGGTTCACCCAGCCTCTAGGAAATGGGTACCAGAGTTGACACTCTGGGGTAAATGGAGGAACAATGCTGTAGCAACAGAGTTATGTGCAGATGGCGACACCGGCGGACAATTCTTATCAGCTGTCCGTACTGGTGGCAGAGCAATAATGGTTTATAACCGTGTGCAATGATGCTGGTTCACATCTCCCGACTTTACCTTTACATGTAATTTAAATTTCTTAATTACTGGATAAATCCATAAAACCTTTGTGGATCAACATACAGTAGAACCTCGCTTAACGAGCACCTTTCATAACAAGTAATTCGCATAACGAGCCAAACAAATTGTTAAAAAATATCTTGCTTAATGAACGACGTTTCGCATAACGAGTGGCGAGGAGAAGAGAAGTCCTGAATTGTGCGCATGTTACATCAGTCTGTGTTTAACACTCGTTCCAGTAGCATCGTATTGTTGCTTGTGATCACACATTTTCTCAAACTTTTGTTATATTGTGATTTATGTACATGAATCCTCTAGGCCTACAAGATGACCTCTCTGAAGAATTAAGTTCATCAAGATCCAGTTTCTGCCTCCGAACACCACTCCGTTACTCCAGCCCATGACCAGCAAGTTACTTCTAACTTTAAGAAGCTCTACACTAAAGCACTCTTTGAGAATTGTTTTCAGGGGACTGTAGGGATCAACCTCACTCTCAGTTTTGGAAAAACCACTTCCACATCGCCTGCCTCAGGATGATTGACAAGGCGAGGGAAGAGGTTACTAAGAGAACCCTAACTTCTGCTTGGAAGAAGCTTTGGCCAGAGAGCGTTGTCGATTTGTGACTTTGAGAGGTTCGAGACAGTACCTGTAGTCAACGAGATTGTGTCTTTGGCCACTTTCATGGAGGTGGATAACAGTGATATCGAAGAGCTTGTGGAAGAGCACAGCCAAGAGCTGACCTCCCAAGAGCTTATGGAGTTGTATTGTTTTTCACAGCAAGAAGTTTTGGGAGAAAGTTTGTCAGAGGAGGAGGAGGAGGTAACAGAAAAGCAAATTTGAAGCGTCAGCAAAAACAAATGTGTCTGGACATCTTTCTAGTAAAAAAAAAATAATTTGCTATGTATCATAATTATTTCGACTTTTTTTGTCAGCTAATCGAATTCGCATTCCAGGTGGGTTCATTCCGCATTTGAAGAAAAGTTGAAGAGGATTCACTCTCCTTAACAATATGGATAACATTTTCTTTGAATAAACGTTTTACATAGCATATTGTATTTTTTCGACATGGAACGCATTATCGTATTTTACATTAATTTATATGAGAAACATGGTTTCGCATAACAAGTGTTTCGCTCAACGAGTATGATTCTGGAACGAATTATGCTCGTTAAGCAAGGTTCCACTGTACTATATAAAGGGTGGAAACGAAAAAATTGAAAAAAGAATCACATATTTATAGTTTTTAAATTCTTTGCTGGTCTTGTTTGTTTTATACTGTCTGTTGAAGATAAATCTGTGACAATTATCAACATTTCAGTTAAGCAGAACACATAATCTCTTTTCTGGCAACTTTCAGCTCAAGGAGTGCTGACTGTTCATATCAAGGGCTATCCACCAAGAAATGCTAGTAAGCAAATCTTTTATTGCCAGTATGGCACTTGTTTTATGTTGTAATTGGTTTAGTTGTTCTCTATATTTCCACTCCATACAGCAGTATTGATTTCACATATGGCCATTTCAACAAAACATCTTTTTGTGGTCAAAGGGAGTGAAAGCAGTTCATTCTTTGCACCTGTTGTAATATGCAATTACCTCATCTCTTTAAATAAAACTGACTATTGGGAATATGGTTTTATTAATCTATAATGTAAAAAAGTCATTATAAAGTAAAGGACCCTTTTCCACGCCATGAGGCATATAGGGCTTTTAGGGCTAGCCCTATATTTTTATAGACCAATCGGCACAAGATGGGTGATGGGGTTGGCATCACACCGGCCGCCTTTACTTCCCGGGACTGCATCTGGTACCCACTCAAGGCTGGGTCAACCTGGGAGCCAAGGTCATTTTTGAAAAAAGTGAACCCACAACCTTCCAATCCGTGGCGAGCATCTAGCCACTCGGCAACGGCAACTCCCAATCTATAAAGATGCAGTTGTTATCAGACTTGCCTGTCTGCTTGGTGGTCAGAGGTTTCAGCCTTACTAAGACTCCACATTTCTTCTGCTTTTTTTTTTCTTTCTTAGGGTGGAAGTTCAGAAAATTAACATGATGTGTTTCTTTTAGTTTACTCTGGGTATGCTAAATTAAAGCATTTTACATTGCAGTATTTTTTATCTGAAGTGAACGCAGATCAGAACTTATGTTCATTTTTGTGTGAAGTATAATAGTCTAATATTACAGTACAATACAGTCTAATATTACAGTACAATACAGTCTAATATTACAGTACAATACAGTCTAATATTACCGTACAATACAGTCTAATATTACCGTACAATACAGTCTAATATTACAGTACAATACAGTCTAATATTACAGTACAATACAGTCTAATATTACAGTACAATACAGTCTAATATTACAGTACAATACAGTCTAATATTACAGTACAATACAGTCTAATATTATAGTACAATCCAGTCTAATATTACAGTACAATACAGTCTAATATTACAGTACAATGCAGTCTAATATTACAGTACAATACAGTCTAATATTACAGTACAGTACAGTATAATAAAACTGGTATTGATCTTTGTGAAGCTCCAGAAGACATTCGATACACTGTTCTCAACATCGGTCCACGCAAGCGGCAGACACATGAAGTTCCAGCAACTGAAGAATGGGATGATGTGTGTTCATTCTTCATTTACAACTTGGCTACAGAAAAGGTGAATTAAATTCATCATCATCAGTTTCCACTTCTGCAGTTGAGTGTTGTGGGGAGGAACAGTTAACGATCCATTGTTTGATGGGCAGCAATGGCTATTTTCATTCTGTGTCGATGTAAAAGCTCTTTAATGTCATCAGTCCGTATCCTCCTAGGCCGACCTCTTGCTGTCACTTTATATTTTTTCATTGTAGTGCCTGCATTGGTAGTAGTTCTGGTTGCATTCTTACTAGATGACCAGACCATTTTATCTTCTGTTGCTCAATGAATTTGCTGCATGCTGTTGTTCCTACTGTCTGTCTGATATGCCTCGGATATGTTGGCAGCTTTTTTCTGGCATCTCATTTCACATATGTTAATTTTACGTAGGTTAGCCTTTCATAATGTCCAAGTCTGGCACTGGTAGCACAGTTCTGGTATGAAAATGCTGTTTATGATCTGTTTCTTGGCGCTCATACATACGGTCAAATATCTTAGTAATACTGTCAGCTGGTATATAAGTTCACAGGCTCGTTGGCATCTTGTTTCTATTTCCCTGTCTTTTCTCATGTTATCCAAGAATATACTTCTTAGATATTATTAAATTTTTTAACTTTATCTCATGTTTGCTTTTTTTCGTAGCTGTTGTTGTTCACTTTTTTTATGCATTGTATGCATTTCCTATATTTACAGAGTTGATAGCATGGACTTTTCCTTTAATTTCCTCCAATATCAGTTGAACAAATGCATTTACTTTGAATATATTGTTGTGTTGCATTGATTTTAACACGTTTATTAGATGTAAATAATCATCATCATCATTCCAACTGACTTTTGCCTCCTCACAGCCATTAGAATTTTTATTAGCATTGGTTACTTTATGTAATTTATGGAAAAGATGGTTTTAATTACTTTTTATTACACTGGTAGTTTACCCTGGTCTTATGTTTTCTTTTGTTGTTGTTGTTATTGTTAATATGATTTAATTCCTCTATCCTTCAACTAGCTAGGGGACAGAGAGTTCATAGCACCCTTGACTTGCTGAGGTTACTTGCTTCACATACTTTTAGTTATAATCGAATTAGCTTCCAGTTAATGGTAATATATTTGTATGCTGGTCTAGTTTCTGTACTGTGAATGTTTTGTTCATGTAGATCAGAGTCAAGAGCAAGTGTATGCGGTTGATCACCAGCACTACTTTGGAACAAAATGAGATCAATTTGTCTTCATTTCCATTACAAGTGCAGCCTGAGTAAGTTTTGTGTGTTCACACATGCTGTGTTAGACGTCACCTTATTTATGTCTTTAACAGGTGTCGTCACAAACATCTGCTGAGAGATAGAGCACAAAGGTATGTATCAGTGACACTGATTCTGTGAATCAGCCATTTCTTATAGTAAACAACTTTAAAATCTCATTCCCTCTGTTTCCCCATCGTGCGGTGTCCATGGCTTAGGCATTGCGAGATCGACTCATAATTCCAGTATACCATGATCGAAACCCACTGCTGGCTGCGTGGATTTTTATTATGGTATAAGGCATTGCAGGTCGACCCAGCCTAAAATGGGTACCAGGATGACTGTCCTGGGGAAGTAAAGACAGCTAGCGTAATGCTGACCACATTACCCACCTTGTGCCGATGGTCTGTAAAAATATGAGTTCTTTTCCCATATTTTACTTACATCCACACACGTCGACTATTGTTCCACAGTTTGCGATGGTTGTGCCAAATCAAATTTTAAAAGACTAGGTTTCCTTCAAAATCGTGTTGTACGCTTCGTTTCAGATAGAAAACATGTACAAAAAATCATCTCTATAGACATCTAAAACTTCTACCATTTATTAAACATTTAATTTTTAACAAGGCTAAATTTAATGTATCTCAAAAAACTCCAAACTACCTTTTCGGGTTGTTTAATTCCAAGCGACTAAGTTTATTACATTTGCCTAAACTTAGAAAAGATTTTTTTAAAAACAAGTTTAGCATATTCTGCTGCTTATTTATGAAACCAGCTTACACTTGATCTGAAAATTAGAAAGTGTTCCTATTCATTAAATCGCAAACTTTTTCAGTTCTTGCTTTCAAATGGTTATATGCCACCTTAAATGTAATTATTTATATATTTTGTATTATCAGTTTATAATTAAATAAGGTGTGTATGATGTGTATGTATGCATGTTTGTGTGACATGCAAATGTGTAGTATATATGTGTGGTTTGTGTGTGAGTGTGTCTCTGTGTGGGTGTGTCTGTTTGTGTCTACATGAATGTGTCTGTGTCTGCGTGTCTGTGTTTGTATGTGTGTGCCTTGCTTTGTTTGTGTCTATGTCTGTATGTTTCTGTGTGTGTCTCTGTATGTGTGTCTATGTGAGTGTCTTCTGTGTGTGTCTATGTTTGTCTGTGTGTGTATATGTCTGTGTATATGTCTGTGTGTTTGTCTGTGTGTGTGTGTGTGTGTGTGTTCATATTTGTCTCCATGTGTACGTATGCGTGTGTGTTTGCATGTGTGTCTGTGAGTGTTTGTGTGTGTTTGTTTATGTGTATGTGTGTGTCTGCATGTGTTAGTGCATGTGTGTCTATGTGTAGGTGTCTGTGTGTGTGTCTGAGTGTGTGTCTGAAAGTTTGTGTGTGGGTGTGTCTGTGTGTGTTTAGGTGTATTTGTTTGTATGTGTGCTTGCATGTGTGTGTTTCTATGTCTGTCTCTGTGTGTATTTATCTGTTTGTCTCTGTGTTTGTCTGTGTGTGTGTGTGTGTCTGCATGTGTGTATGCATGTGTTTCTGTGTGTGTGTGCATGTCTCTGTGTGTGTATGTGTGCATGTATCTGTATGTGTGTGTGCGTGTGTATTTGAATGTACCTGTGTGTGTGTATGTCTGCGTGTGTTTCTGCAAGTGTGTGTGTGTGTGTGTGTGTTTGGAACGAGGCAGGTTGCAGAAGCTGCTGGATCAGAAGAGCAGTGCTCTATCTGTCCGCCTGTCAGAGCTTCCCTCCTAGACCAGCAACCAACCAAGGCGAAGGGCCTGGTCTGCCCTGCCATAACAAAAAGTTTTCAGGTTGCATTTCCTCTTCCTAGGATAAGGCTAGTATCCTCTCCAATGCGCTCCTCTGCACGAAGCCGTTGGCACAATAGGGGATGTTGGGTTAGTATACGCCGCCCAACATTTGGCGGAACAGAAAACAGGTGGTACCGGCTATTGTTATACGGTAGCTCAGTCATATCTAACCAAGACCTGTTGTTTAAATGCTGTCCCTACTTTCTGATGTAACTATTCTTTTACTTCATCTTATTTCACATTTGCTATCTTGATAAGATCTAGGGTTCTTTAAAAATAAATTTTATCAATTTCTTTCACTGTTTCTTTAACGTGAGATGATTGCTGAGTCTGTCACAACTTCACCAGACCCCAGTTGCCCAGGCCATTTAGGGACTAGATTACCAAATGTGATTTATGTTGTAGAGTAAAATATGACTATTTGTGTTACCTTGTCATTTGTGGCAGTTTCTGCTGATAGAATGTGTATTTATTGTTTTTAGCTGTAAAAGCAAGAGTAAGTAAAGGAACCTTTCCTTTTCTGTTGATATATTGGGGGTTTTTCTTACCTTTCCTATCACCACACAACACTAATAGGTGATAAACACTGACAACCAATATGGACAACATTCCTTTTGCCTTCACTCTAGATTTGTCTTTCTTTGATATGCAAATGTTGTTTCAGGTGTGAGACTACAGTTGAGTGTAAAGATGGATCAAAACTCAAATTCACAATGAAATACACATCATTACCCGTGGTCACTCTGACAGATGTAGAATCTCCAGTTGCATGCAAGGTCACAAGTGGTAAGACTGTTTCATAATAAACCATAGAAATAGCCCTCATACATGTGGGTGGGTCAAGTATCATACATGTGGGTGGGTCAGGTATCATACATGTGGGTGGGTCAAGTATCATACATGTGGGTGGGTCAAGTATCATACATGTGGGTGGGTCAGGTATCATACATGTGGGTGGGTCAAGTATCATACATGTGGGTGGGTCAAGTATCATACATGTGGGTGGGTCAGGTATCATACATGTGGGTGGGTCAAGTATCATACATGTGGGTGGGTCCGGTATCATACATGTGGGTGGGTCCAGTATCATACATGTGGGTGGGTCAAGTATCATACATGTGGGTGGGTCAAGTATCATACATGTGGGTGGGTCAAGTATCATACATGTGGGTGGGTCAAGTATCATACATGTGGGTGGGTCAAGTATCATACATGTGGGTGGGTCAGGTATCATACATGTGGGTGGGTCAAGTATCATACATGTGGGTGGGTCCGGTATCATACATGTGGGTGGGTCCAGTATCATACATGTGGGTTGGTCAGGTATCATACATGTGGGTGGGTCAGGTATCCTACATGTGGGTGGGTCAGGTATCATACATGTGGGTGGGTCAGGTATCATACATGTGGGTGGGTCAGGTAAATGTCTGTCTGAACCTTTAGGTGAAAATGTGAGGCAGAAGAACTCAGGGTACTGAGATTCTGTCATGCAGGCTGAGATGGATGCTCCTTACTAAATGATTATGAATCTTAAACTTCAGTACTAAAGGTGCAGATTTTCTTTCAAACTCTACAATTAGTTTATATATGTTCCAGAACACATTTGGCAATATGTTATTCCAGATGTGGCAAACTGCCCGGATGTGTTATTCCAGATGTGGCAAACTGCCCGGATGTGTTATTCCAGATGTGGCAAACTGCCCGGATGTGTTATTCCAGATGTGGCAAACTGCCCGGATGTGTTATTCCAGATGTGGCAAACTGCCCGGATGTGTTATTCCAGATGTGGCAAACTGCCCGGATGTGTTATTCCAGATGTGGCAAACTGCCCGGATGTGTTATTCCAGATGTGGCAAACTGCCCAGATGTGTTATTCCAGATGTGGCAAACTGCCCGGATGTGTTATTAGAGAAGCTAAAAATTAAGACACTGTGAAAAAAAATGTACATCATAAGAATCAGTTAGCCTGATTCTGACTTTAGCTGCAAAATGCAAACAAATAATCAAACAGTCTACTTTGGGAGATAAAAGGAAAAAAAGGAAGCAGACACTGATAATTGTAGAAATCCACTGAAAGCCTGTCAGTGCTCCATTAAACAGACCAAACTGCTGGACAGTTTTAATTGCTTTGTCCAAACCATGACATCAGTTTCCATTGTAAGTTTGCTTCTACATCAAGAAAAAGGGATTATAACTACAGACAAAGATGACAGTCGCATATGATAGGGACTTGAGTGACTAGTGTTTTCACTATACACTATGTTTTTTCGATTTTCCTCTGTGGTACCTTGTCCTGGCCACCTTATTTCTTGAATCACTGTTATATCCATTCTGTAATCTGACAACTCACTGGTTAGTTCTTCAGATGCTTCAGCTCCATAAAGGGTTCATACACTCCATGTTCCAAATCTCAAAAAGCCTTTAATGTTCCAGTTTTATTGGGGTGTCGGCCCCACACTTCAACCTCCAACCTGGAGGACCAGGATGTCTTTGTCTGTTCTCTACCCTTGACCTTTCAGGCTTGGGAGGCTCAGCTTTTAGCTTGGCTACTGCTGGCACAACTCTTAAGGTCATTGAGAAACACAAGCTCCCCCACCACGGCAAGATGGAGACACCTTAGGGAGAAAAACCAAGTTTCTTAGCAATAGAAAAAAATCTATATTTAATTTGAGCCAGATTAGTTCGATTCACTGTATGAATGTTTACAGAAGTACTTGCCTCTGAGCCTAGGGTATGAATCACATGTCTAGCCTTCCTGGATACGATTGGACAGTTAGTGGGAACATGTGCTTGTTGTACGTGTTGAAATACCCTAAGCTGTTAAATGTTTTCAAAAAGTTTACTATGTGTGGGGACAGGAATACTTTTAGAGATTTTCTTGGATAATGACAGAATCCATTTTTTTCAAAACAAGGACTATAGAGAAATCATTGTAAACAAGGCTGTTGGAATGACATCATTAGTTGACATTAGCACTGTCTTAGGACTAAAGAGAAATCGTTGTAAACAAGGCTGTTGGAGTGACAACATTAGTTCACATTAGCACCTGCCTTAGGACTAAAGAAAAATTGTTGTAAAAAAGGCTGTTGGAGTGACATCATTAGTTGACATTAGCACCTGCATTAGGACTAAAGAGAAGTTGTTGTAAACAAGGCTGTTGGAGTGACATCATTAGATGACATCAGCACCTGACTTAGGACTAAGGAGAAATCATTGTAAACAAGGCTGTTGGAGTGACATCATTAGATGACATCAGCACCTGACTTAGGACTAAAGAGAAATCATTGTAAACAAGGTTGTTGGAGTGACATCATTATGTGACATCAGCACCTGACTTAGGACTAAAGAGAAATCATTGTAAACAAGGCTGTTGGAGTGACATCAGCACCTGACTTAGGACTAAAGAGAAATCATTGTAAACAAGGCTGTTGGAGTGACATCATTAGTTGATATTAGCACCTGTCTTAGGACTTTACTAATCTGATGATCATGATGATATCACACTGATATAATGTAATATTGGTGGCATGAAACAAGCTCCTTTTCATTGCCTTATTATCTAGAGCCCGTATTCCTTGGTAAGGTTCAGACCAGCTTTGGCCAAGCATTGAACTAATTCTCTCAGACTTTTAGCCTAGGCACTAGCCATGATACCTGCATGTACATTTATAGCAAATATGAAAGCACTTACAAAAGTCAATATTTTGACTAGTTACGCAGTTTTATTTCCATATGAATGTGATATTGTGACATTTATCTGATCATACATTCAGATTACCTCTACACTGCATACTCTCAAGTTAATGTCAATGTTTTTCAGTGGCTGGAGTCATGTATGTGTGCATACATGGGGCCACCAACGTCCTGGTGGCTGATAAAACCGGAGCGTCTGACCCATACTGTGTTTTGTTCTGTAATAGGAAAAGGGTAACAATTGGTATCTCTTCCTCTGTCTTTTCCTCCCTCTTTCTTCCCTCCATCTCTCTTTCTCTCTCCCCTATATCTCCCTTCTTTTTCCCTCCTTTTCTCTCTCTCTCTCTCTCTCTCTCTCTCTCTCTCTCTCTCTCTCTCTCTCTCTCTCTCTCTCTCTCTCTCTCTCTCTCTCTCTCTCTCTCTCTCTCTCTCTCTTGAACCATTTTTGTTTTCTCCCTCCTGCATGCATCCCACCACCCCAATCCCTTTTCTCACAGATATACAGGTCATTTGATCTGGCGTTTTTATATAAAGACACCTATGGTTGAAGTGTTTTTTATATTTTTTATATTTACCTTATTGAATTGTTTTAACTAAAGAGATATATGAAATAGCCCTGGAAAGACTATACATTTATACCATTTATCATGAGTAGTCAAACACTATTATATGTATTGTGGAACTTATCCTTGTGGACTGTAGAAATAATCACATTCAATCTTTCAAACAAATCAGTCAAAAACAAGTACCATTTCCGCAAGAAAGGTTAGCTGCACTTGATCTCTGCTGCTGTCCCTCTGGTTGTAAACTCTATACTTCATCTTTTTTTTTTTCACTTTTACATTGTCTCCTGTGGATTGCCTAGTTGTTGTTTTTCTCTCCAGTATAGTTTTCATTGGAATGTGATATATTTTATTGTGGCCAAAATGTTTGAAATCTGTTTCACCATTTGTCTGGGAGTAATGTGATTTCTGTGAATGTTCGATAAATGCCCACCCATCTTTCTTTATTTCTACAGTTTGATGGTATTAAGTATTTTTTCCAACTGCTAGTATACGGTTTATAATCCAGTATAAAAGTAAAGACTGTTTTAAGCAGTCTCCATTTTCTACTAATAGTTTTTTTCCTACATTGGATGTGACCAAGAAATTATATTTAATCTCTGGGTTAGATATGCACCTGGCAGATTAGCATTTTACACAGGACACTAATACATTTAAAAAACACATTAGGTACTTACATTTTTCTCAAATTGTAAAAATATATAAAGATTAGCGTGAAGGGAGTAGTCAATAAACATGATCAGAATGAAGTATTAAATGGAATCCTTTCCCTGAGGCCTAGAAAAGTTAGTATTGGGTGACTCATGTCAGGATCCCATGGCCTCTATCACTTTCAGGAAACTTTTACTTCAATGTGCTTTATACAAGTCATTTGGGAAACCCCATTAATGCTATTTTTAGGTAATATATTTAGAATCGGTGCTCCTGAATATTGTGCAGGTGCAGACAGAACCAGTGGTAGTTAACTACATTTTCTGAGAACAGATCACTGTAGACATGTCAATGCATCAGCATTACAAGGATTGTGTCACAGCCAGTCTTCTTAAATATAAGATGGTAATTAGAATTGTGAGCACTGATATGTTTATTACTACATACAGGTTCTGACAACTCCTTTCGTACCACGCACAAGAAATCCTCGCTGGGAGTCTTGGGTGGAATTTTTCGTTGCAGATTATACTCAAGTAAGTACCTTGAGTTACATGATATTTTCTCTGTTTATGTGTATTCATTTTTATAACTGCTTTTCTATTTTTTTTTAAAATGTAAGTTCCATGTCTTTTGCACAGTTCTGTCAGCTTTGAATAGTTATGTAAATATTAAAGATTAGTTGGTTATATATTTAACAGAGATTTTGTTTAGGACGGTGAACTGCTGCTTTTAATATATTTGTGTGTGATTGGTAGGAGTGATTGTGTGTTACAGACTCAGAATTGTCTTCTGTGAGTCACTTTAAAAATGTCCTACAATGACTTACTGAATTTGTGCTGCTGTGCTTTCTGATCTTTATTCCTTTATTCCACAGAGTCCCTTGTCATTCTTTGTGTATGACTGGGATGGTACCAACACATTAAATGATGACTTCCTTGGATCGACTCACATTAGTTTGTCAGAAGTCAGTATATTGCTGTATGTTAAAATAGACATATTTTGCTATATGTGTGTTACTTTATTGTTTTGTCTGGTAAAAACTTTCATCTAATACATACCTTTTTTTTTTGCCAGAATGGATTTATAATACTGTGCACTGTTTAGAATATCTGGTCAAAGGATATTGACATTTGCAGATGAAATTCTTCTTTCATACAGCCAGGGACGCAGTAGGCAACAGGCAGCTCAAGAGCTACAGGCACACTGTAGACAAGGTGACAGACTAGTGTACAGAAATGGGTGCTGTCATCAACCCAGAAAAGGCAGTTGTTTTATGATGCTCTGTATACAAAAGAATTGTAAGAGCTGATATCCCAAGCTTGCTATTCATTTCAACTAGAGCATCAGAACAGCATCTGTGACGCCTGTTTGGGTGCACAGCTATTTAATCCTACTACCTAGACCAGGCAAAGATCATTCTAGACTCAGCGGTTTCAGGATTATCACACTACATAATGCTTTTTGGCAGGGTGCTAGAAGAGTTATTACTGTTGAACTGCAAACATTTTTTAAAAGAGAAAAGCTCCTGCCATGAGGACTTTTGCTTTTGATGTATATGAAGGGTTTCAGAATAGACAGGAGACAGTAGTGGCATCAGTTGATCTTGAGGATGCCTTCAATAGAGTCAGATATGATGTTCTGATATCTGCTTTCATAGAAAAGATCAAGGAAAAGATACCTGGTCAAATGCAGCCATTTTTGCTTTTGATGTATATGAAGGGTTTCAGAATAGACAGGAGACAATAGTGGCAGCAGTTGATCTTGGGCATGCCTACAATAGAGTCAGATATGATGTTTTGATATCTGCTCTTATGGAAAATGGGATCTATCCCTGGCTGGTGAAATGGAAAGCAGTTGTCCTTCATTCAGATAGTGCTTTCCTTCTGGACCTCAGAGCCATGTAATATCATCTCTGGATGACCACAAGGCTCTACAGTTTCACAAGTGCATTAATGTGCATACTGGCAAGATTGCAGAATTTGAAGCTCCAGGTGTGTGTAGGATATTGACATTTGCTGATGATGTTCTTGCATATAGGTAGGGGCAGGGGGACAATAAGCAACAGACTGCCCAAGAGCTACAGGTAACAGTGGACAAGTTGACTGGCTGGTGTGCGGAGATGGGGCTGTCATTAAACCACAAAATGTGGCTGTTCTGTGGTGTTCTCTGGACACCAAGATTGTCAGGGCCAATGTTCCAAGCATCACAGTTAATGATAGTAACATTAAAAGAGCAGCAAATTTAAATACCTAGGTTTCCATTTTGATAGAAGCTTATCCTTCATGGACCATGTGGAGGCTGTTGCAGGAAAGTGCCAAAAAGACAATACATTAAAGATTACGGCATCAATGGACATGAACAAAGAATGCTGATTAAACTTACAGAATGAAGCCATGCGGGTGATTGTGAGATGCACAAGAGATATCCGAGTAGTATGAACGCAATATATACTTGCACTACCGACTATTACAGATAGTCTCAAAGTGATGCAAGCGAAGTCCTACCTCAGAGTAGTTGCAGACAAGAAACACCTCTTGCAAGAAGCTGTAGATAGAGCTGAGGGTCACCGTCTGAAAAAAGAAAGATCTTGGACAGCACAGGGAGAAGACACAGATCTGTGTGCAAGCTTGAAAATATTTGTCGAGGAGAGAAGTGGGTCAAAGTGGCTGAGCGACATTTGTAGGGTTAGGTCAGGAGTACAGGGACTGGCCAGTAGATGCTGCACAACCAGAAATTCAAAAACAGATTCATGACAATTCCTGCTGAGGAGATGTGATTATCTTACTGATTGCTCTGTGTTGGAAGGCAGAAGAAGTGTATGGGGGTAAATAGCAAAAGCATATAAATTTCACTTAGTGCAGCAGAGCACTGGCATATAATATCACAACATTTAGTTTGAGAATGGAGGCGGAGTCAGTCACTGCAGCTTTTTGCAGGCTTGAAAACCTACTTACACATGTGTTGTAATTGTGAGTGACTTACAAAACATATTGAGAAAGTTAGAGAGGTATACTATTTGCAGAGTGGTAAGCATCGTCAAAGTTTAGAATCCTCTGGATTCTTTTCTCCAAATATGCATGTGTGTTGGAAAATTAAAAGGCAGATAGACTGGCTGGTTCTGCTGCACTTGGTGGTGAATTGATGCATGACATTCTAGATGATGTAACAGTATTTTGAGAACATTTGAACAGTTTAGAAGCACAAATAGATCATCACAGTCTGAGGAGAATGGTGCTGCCAGAAGTGACCAGAGGATCTGGCCAACGCAGAATACTGAAGGATAGGCGAAAGAGATATTCGAGTGCAACCAGACTGTTACTGATGAGGTCAGAATTAGAACTCGTTTTCTTTTGAAGATGGGGATGGAGCACTTTTGAGAATATCTGGAGTGCTGTGATGTTGATTCCTAATTCAACATTCTACATATAATATATGTTTTTCACAATTTTTCATCTAAGAAATTTTAAAGGCTAGCAATGTGCATCCTGGTTGGCCCTCAAAGGAAGGCAGAGGCAGAACATGAGCATTCCCCTCTATGCAAGAAGGCTTTCATAACAGTCGGTGCACTGGTACAGAACTTACCTAGGGGATCTTCACATCCAGCACTTTACTGCTTAACCTACCTTATGTCTGTATATTGAGCCTTCATTTCATCAAGAGCTGTGAGATGAGAAGGCAGCAGTCTGCAGAGAGACTTTTGTGACCACATCACGTGTGGGCTTGTATGAATGCGTAAAACACATATTTTCATTTAATATTTTTGTCTGAGAGTACCTGAATGACACTGACCTAATGGCAGCATATTTCTTGATTTGTTTTTCAGTCTCAAACAGAAGTAATCAAGAGGACCTTGACACTTGGCTACAACAAACCAGAAGAAGGATTTATACAGGACAAAAAATGTGGGCAGATCACTGTGTCAGTCATCTTCAGACCAGTTCCATCAGTAGCTGAATCAGGTAAAAATAAAGTCACCAGTTGTGTATTATCACATACATGACTTCTCTGTGTAATTTTCCATAAATAGTCCTTGCCACACACTGTCATACTGTTTGTCCTGACCAGTTCAGGAGGTATTTATTCTATTTTAAATTACCTGTTGCCATGTTGTTTGTTTATCACCTGTAATAGTGTTAATGTTGATCTCCCTCTTCTTCTCTTTCTAGTGCCTGTCCTAGAGCAGCTATCATGACTCTCCAGTTCTCTAAAATCTGATGTTTAGATGAAGTTTTGTGTGATTATATTATTAGTATATTGTTTGTTCCCTAGCTGTTCTACTTTTCACATATATTTCAATGTATTCTTGTGCAAGATACTTCAGGTCAAAAGAGGTGTCGCCAAACATGAACTCAATACAGGTAGCCAAAGAAGAATAGTAAACAAACACAGAACTGGTGTTTTCAGTTGTCAAATGCTGAGGGATATACTGAAGATGGGATCCGAGCGTTTATGGACTTGTCCGATGTGCACTGAGAATAATCTGTTGATTAACTAACTAACTTTGTGCTAGATGTTATTGTTGTTATCCTTAATGTGTTTAAGTGACAACTTGTAGATAGTATTTCCTGTATTAATGTATTAAATCATAAATTAAAGACTTGCAGAAACTATTGCTGTCTATGTAAATGAGAATGGTATATATACCTATAAATGAAGTATGAGACAGATGTAATATTGATTAAAAAAACATTTCATCGTTATCATCAGCGTCCACTGTTGTTAAGTGTAGTGGGTAGGAACAGTTTTCCATCCATTGACAATCCATTGCATGATGGGTAGCAATGGCTATTGTCATTCTGTGTCCATGTAGAAGGTCTTTAATGTCATCAGTCCATGTTCTCCTAGGGCAGCCTCTTGCTTTCATATTAAATCTCTTCATGCATAGCGCCTGTGTTGGTAGCTGTGGCTAAATTCTAAAAAGATGACCAAACCATCTGATCTTATGTTTCTCAATGAATGTGCTGCATGGTGTTGTTGTCAGGCATCTCATTTCACAGGTGTTAATTTTACATATGTGAGCCTTTGATAATGTCCAAGTTTGGCATTGTTAGCACAGTGTTGGTCTGAATATGCTGTTTTATAACATCTGTCTTGGTGGTCATACTTATGTTTAGATGTTTTAAAAATGCGGTCATTTGATATATAAGTGATTAGCTGTTTGGCATCTTATTTCTGTTTCCCAATCTATTCTCCTATCCTCAGAGAAATACTTCCTAGTCATTTAAATTCTTTATCTTGCTTCAGACAAGTACCATTCAACCCTAAATATAGCTAGTAATTCCACTGACCTTCATTACTTGGGGTTTTGTTGTATTTACCTTCATATTATATCTTCTGTTTGAACTTAGTCTGTTCAAATGGTCCTGTGGTCTATTCCCTTCATTGTAGAACAGCCGCTAATCATCTGTAAATATAGCTTTTTCATTGTGTGTATTCTTCCTCTAGAGAGTACAGTTCTAGTGTTTCTATATTTTCTGGGTCAACTGCCTAATTGCTCGCTATTTAGATATTCTGTCTGTGTAAGTATTAGAAAGGTCAGATCACATATGTCTGCCTCATGCCTGTATTGACTGTGAACATATCATTTATGTGTTCTTGTGTTCTCACTGTGCTTTTTGAAGGGTGGTACATAGCCATGATGTTTCCAAATTGTTACTATCAGTGCCTGCTTCTGGTCAGGTGGAATTTTCCTTTCTTCCCACGCTGTATTGAAAATTCTTGTTAAGCATTTGATGTCACTTTTACCACATGCTTGGAAAGGCTTCTTTAGTTATTCCATCTAAACCAGGTGCTTTGTTTTTAGGGTGCTTCTTACAACAGATTTTACTTCTGATGTTAAAAAGTTTGGTTCATGTTGGTTACTGCTGCACAAAGCTGATGTTATCTACCTTGTTTTCAGGCTTGGATAGCTCTTTAACCCTTTCGCTGCTGCGCCCTCCGCCAGCCAACGTAACCACTGTGCTAAGCCAGGCGAGAGCTAATCTTTCCCCCTGTGCTGAATACCGTTTTTTCCTTCAAAAGCAGAAGACGCGCTTGCGGCACGGGGTAAAAATTGTACACCTAAAATAAAAAATCGTTGAAGGCGTGTGGTTGAACTTTGCGCTGACAAGTCAGACGCGCTATTACTACGCCGTGAAAACTCATTAACAAAAAGAAAACACTACAAACTTACAAAGCAAACACAAAACACTTTAGTAAGCAAATACATGGTTTTTATTATTATTAATAATATCTTTGTGTGTGAAATATTTCCAAACAAGGTGCGACACACAATGCCAAATCACATTCCTTGCACATGTATCTGGTTTTCCGTCGTTTTTTGCTTTTTGCGCATACCACACACTTTCTGGTTGGGAATTTTTTCTGCGATGTTACCGTCTCTATTATTGAAGGGAAATGCCTTTGTACTAAACGAAGTGGCAGATCTTCACTTTTTTGTCCTCCTACACTTTTTCTCTTTTCCTTAAATTTAAAATTTGCATTTAAAAAAATTAATTTAAAAAAAAAAAACGGTACGTAGGGGTTGAACGCTGGACCTTTCGATTATAAGGCAGACATGATACCAACTACACTAGAAATTCACATGAAACTATGAACTGAAAAAAAAGACCAGTATTGTACACTTTAATAGACAAACACATTTATGTCAGTTGTATAGTATATAATTAACATTAATATTAATCATCACGTCAGTACGTGACCATATCTTTTTTTGATTATTTTGGATCCGTTTCAAATCCAGTCGATGTAGATAGCTAGATCATATGGTCACTGGTCAGTCTTGTTCACAGCCAGAAGTACACGTGTCCGCCGGCGTGCCGCGAAGATAACCAAGCTCATATAACTCACACGTTTCAAAGTGATCCTTACTACTACTCCTTAAAAGAAACTCAATTAATTCTTCTTTATTTAAACAAATGTTCTTGTTATTTTGTATTTAAAAAAAAAAAAATTAGACTAACGCAAAACCAGAAATATATTTCAGGGCAAAAAAATTACCGCTCACCGACAATGCTTCTATGGTAACAAAGAAACAGGATAACGTGAAACGCATCTAAATACGCCTAAACTCACTTGATAAGGGTTTTAATTGTATGTAAACGGGTCAGTTTGATCAGATTAAGTTAATGTGTATTGCTATTTCACCCCTAAGAATTACTGTCCTTAGCAATCTATAAAAAAATGTCCAGGACGAGATATCTCGTCCTTAGCAGTGAGGGCACAGAAAATTGCAGCCGAGTTATCTCGTTTTTAGCAGTCTGCCGGGCAGACGAGTTATCTCGTCCATAGCAGCGAAAGGGTTAAAATGCTGTGTCCATCTTGTTAGGCTCAGGTTTGGATTAAATACAGGATTGCCTCTCTTGTTGTCTCTTGCTCTCATATTTTTAACTCATTTGTAAAATTCTGTAGAGAAACCTATTAAATGTGGCTATCTGCTTTCCATACTTTTTTTTCCATGATTCTTTAGAAACCCTGGTCATTTTTGTTGCATCTCTTTTTGTTAATCTATTTGTAGTGTAATAATTTTCACATTTTTTTTTTTGTGTATGCTGGAAAATTTTTTGTATTTTTTAATATTTTCCAGCATACAGTTCCTCATCATTTATCTTCTCCCTACTTTTTTGGGTTTTACATTTATAGTTTAAGAGCAGATTTTTAGCAAATTTGAACTTTTAAAAATAAACATTAAACAATTTTCATATAATAAAATTAATTTATATTAGTTAAAATTCGGTAGACTGAAGCTCAGATTAATTGTTTTTATATTTTTACAGAGAAGTTTCGTGAGATCATGAAAAGTTACAAACCAAATAATTATCTGTACAGAGAAGACTTGATGTCTCCGAGCTCAGTGGTAAGTGTCGCACACAAGTCATGTCATTACAGCTTGTGCTTCACTTTCATACTTAAAACTTTATATTCCATCTGGCATTTAAAGTGGTGTGTTGTGGAAAAACTGATTTCTGATGGATCGCTGGGTTTGTAACCTCTGGGCTGCTATCTAAAGTTCACCATACCGTCCTGAGAGTTAAAAAACTCAATATGGATTGAAGACCAACACGGTAAATTCCAGATAGCCCTTTCTGCCTTCAAAGGGCCAGCTTTGATTTTGTGCTATTTGTTTAAGTGTATACCATAGTTTGCTACATACAGCATTGTAGTCTGCAGATTATAGATGCTTAATTGATGTTGATTCCATCAGTACTAGAAAGTTAGCAACAGGCAAGATTCGGCAGCTTTACAGGTCTTCTGTTTTGAAGAATTAAAGCTAAGCACTAATCTATTCTTTGTTATATACTTAAATGAAAAAGAAAGATTCATTTGGTAATACAATTTTAATAAATTAACTTAGGATGAAAAATTAGCATGAAGAGAGAAGGGGTGTAATGAAAAACTGTATACTCATATGTTGTTTCTCCATTGGTGAAGCACTGTCCATGAAAACAGAAATAATGCTCTGGAGACTATAAATGAACAGTGTATTCTTGTCAGCACAGGCAGTGATAGATTCTGTGGAAGGTTTTCATATGTGGAGAAGTATGATTGCTAATGTTAGTCAGTAAGGCACTTGATGATGACAGTGTATGTTCAGTGTTCGTATCCAAGAAATGTTCCATCTATTTTAATGTAAAGATGCTGTCCCAGGATTATCCCACCTATTTTAATGTGGACTTGCTGTCTATTAAAAACTTCAGTTTTCTGGCTTCAGTTGATGACCCCAAACAAGGGAAATCACAGTCCAGTCCACTATTCTAGGGGTGTTGTGTGGTGTCAGAGTTTATGATGTCATCATTCTGTATTTTTTTTACATCATCATTCTCACTGTGTGGTTTTTTTTGGGGCCTGGCATTGGTGTTAGAAGAAATGGATATTTCCTGCACTGTAACCTCTTGCATTCTGCAAAATATTTCCCTGGAAATTTGGTGGCAGACAGGAGCAGAAATTAATTGGGGGGGGGGGGGGGGGGGGCTATCACGATGATCTGCGAAGATAAATCCATTGAACTTTGCTCCACATTTACCTAGTGCAAGCTAAATGCCACTGGTCACTCTCCAACACTGTCCACGGCTTGGTGATCCAAATATAGTCATCATAGACATACCCCTGAAATTGGTTGTCTAAGCTTCTGCCGTATCCAGTGGCACCAATCCCTGCCACGCGGTCCTTTACCCGCCTCCTTCCGCAAAGACATCAGTCATTACTTCTTGACATTAGTGCGGATGAGATGTCAGATAAAATTGTGGCTTGCCAGGCAGATTTCCCTCTACCTTGGAAAGTGTTATCTTTCTTGTATGTTCCCTAAACTGTATAAAAGATCATTATGATCTCAATGTGTACGCACACCTGTAACAGAATGACCTTTTTGACCCATAACATTGTCAATACGTTACCATTTACAATACACATATTACCATTCAGTTACCTATTACTAATCTTCATTTATTTAATTAATAACCACACCCAGTTCAACAACATGACTACATATAACATCATGGTAAACCTTAAGAATATTTGTATTATTATAGTCAACCTTTCACTCATCCATGTGTTCCAATTGATTATACTTTCACTTCTCTTTCAGTCTTAACCCTACCAGACCTGAGGCCCTGAACCTAACTGTCCCTATAACCCGAGCTTCTGGGCATTACCATGAAAAAACCAACACGATATACACAAATATTAGTTACATGCAAACGAGTGGCTATGCTGAAACTTGGAGACATTGTAGAAAATAGGCTTACCTTTTATCTAGTGCCAATATTCCACCTTTGTGTGCGAATTCACTCATCAGCTTTGTTTCACAAAGTGAACACCAGATGTTGCCGTTTGATGGACACACCCCCTTCTGCTATTATCGACCTATTTCAAGATTTATAATTTTCAAGATTTTCCTCATCATTCGCGCTCTCACTGACAGTGTCACTTCAAGAACGTATTCTTTATGAAATTATCACAGATAATGAATATATATATATATCACAGAGTCTGAATAAACCAAAGTAACGATCACCTGTTGGACTGTGAAAAGCCTAGAACTTGGTTCATCAGCCGCTCGTTTCATTGTGAATTTTCAGCATTTTTCCATGTTAAACAACACAAATATAATCCAAACCCATGTGGGCAGACATTTGCAATGTCTAACAAAGAGATTGATAACGATTGGGTGGTTATTTTTAGTCCGTGACGCATCGTTTTCCCGTACTATGCAAAAAGCCAAAAATTAGGGCCAGCAGTATAGAGACAGGTTAAGAAATTCCAGGTAAACTGGGCCAGCGGTCTGGTAGGGTTAATTATTTTAACTATCATTGTTAAAGTCCTTGGAGTTCTACGTTGACTGGTGGTTCTGAAGTTCTCTGAAAGACTCATGGTCCCATATTTATGTTTTTTTCTCATTTCGAAATGTCAGGAATGTCACTTGTTGAATTTCTTCTAGTCATTTTGCTAACTTCTGCAGGTTTTTAACACAGCTAGTCAAACACTGACCTCCTTTTGAACAGCATAAAGGAAATATAAAATGTAATATTGTCTGTCCAAAAGCACAGTGAAGATCAAAATCTGTTCTTGAATTTAAAGAAAACGCAAATAATGTCCACAGATAAAACTGGCTGTCACCCAAAAGTAACAATAATTGATGAAGAAATTGAAAGTGTCACAAACTTTGAATATCTAGGCTCTTTAATACATAGCAATGGAGACCGTTGACAGAAATTAAAAGGAGGATGGCCATAGCAATGCAAAGATTAAACAGCATTAAACGTCTATGGTTAAGCACCAGCATGGAGATGAAAATTAGAATTTTGAGAGCATGCATCTGTCCTGTAGCAACATATGGATGTGAGTCATGGACTATCTACCAGTCCTTAAGAAAGAGTATAGGGGCTTTTGAGCTGAAATGCTGTAGAAAGATTCTCAGAATATCTTGGACAAAGAAGAGGAGAAATACTGACATCTTGAAAGATCTTAACAAGGAAGATTAGCTAATAAACTGCATCCTGTATTAAAAGCTGAAATATTTTGGTCATATCAAGCACCACGACGGATTGGAACAAATAATAGCAGAAGGCTTAGTACCCGAAAGGGGGGCACAGGCAGACCAGCATGAAGATGGGCACGGGATATAAGTGACTCCTTGAGTAGGAAAGTACATGAGGCAGGAGAGCTGGCGAGAGACCGAGTTTCTTTTAGGCAGACCGTGATGAGAGCGATGTTCTGCAAATACCTGATACATGATTATGATGATGAGTCAAATAGCAACTAAAGTTCTGTACGATAAGCCCTCATAGAGTTATGTTGTTATTATGGTAGGCTGTTGTCAATAACAACCATAATTGGTTTTACAAAAGTCCCGTAGCTGTGTTCAAAGCAACACTGCATCAGCTTATTGCAGTAACCTAAGTTTTCTTTTAATTTAGAATTCTTTTGTTCCCACCCCATCTTGGGGCCTATGAGATTTTTTGGGTATCCTCAGGAAGGTCTCATAGTATAGGGGTGTTAGGGTTAGTATTAGTAGATGTTCATTTTGCACGAACAAAGGATAGTAATACAAACTGAAAATAACGACATAATAAACACTGAAAATGCTGAAAACAATCAACACATTCATACAGAAAGAAAGTTAGTTGCACAGTTGTTTACACAAAATAAAGTTGCACACTTTCATGAGGAATACTGTATGTCAACCATTTGTTGACCTGGTGCACACATTTGTTTGCACATTGTATGAACACCGAACAAAGTCATGTCATAAAACCCCTACAATATTGAACTTTCCCAGGAAATCCCTAGGATATCCCTAGGACATTTTGGAGCACCCAACATGGGGTGAAAGAAAAGAAAAGAAAACCAGCTGCTCACTTTAGCCTCTACTTTACTCATAGACTCTTCAGGAGATAATTTAATACTTAAAACAGGAAATTTAGCTATTTTTGTTTTCAAATAGAGAATAATGGTTAAGAAACCAAGTTAATTTTAGCAAGCATGCTATGTTTAGCACCTGCCCTCCCCAACACTTGTGCTGACTGGTTCCAAATTCTTGCTTTTGTACATAATTAATGTATGTGCTATAGATTGTTTGTTGTTTACAATTAATGGGGGGGGGGGGGGGGGGGGGGGGGGGGGGGGGAATTAGGCTATTTATTATTGAAAGTGTGGTAGAGAATAATTGAGCTTGTGTGTGTGTGTATTTATATATATATATATATATATATATATATAAATACACACACACACAAGCTCAATTATTCTCTATTTATGTGTGTGTGTGTGTGTGTGTGTGTGTGTGTGTGTGTGCTGTAGTTTTTCTACACTTACGGGAGGGGGAGGGGGGGGGGGGGATTGAGAATTTTATTATTTAAAGTATGTACAATAGAAAATAGAGTTTTAAATATAATACAAAATATGCATGCTTATTATAAGGAAGATAAAGAATTTTAACAGTAACCTTTATAATAAAGATGTGTTATTGCCAGTCCTTCTGCTGTTTCTGCATGTTCTGTTACTGCTGCCATGCATGTTGTTTTGTAATGCTATTATCATCTTTTTATGGTATGTGTTCTGCACTTGAAAATGTTACAGTAGCAAGTATTCACTGTTGATTTATACAATGCAGTTTAATCAACTGATATCTGATAATCAAACCTTCATTTTCCTTGACTTATTGATTCCCCTTTGCTTCCATGAATTACCATATCATAAAATATAGTCTCCTAGTCTTTTGGTATAATTTTGCTACACCAGGCTGCCTGGAGAACATTCAGGAAAAGTCGCTCACCTGCGACCTCTGGTGTTATACCATCATGTCTCGCTGCTTTCCCTAGCTAAATCTTCGCAATAGCTGTTATCAATTTTTCCATCCTAATGTTATAATCCCCACTGATGATTTTCTTCTTTGTAGTGAGGTCTGTTATTTCTGGGTCTTGACAATCTACCTTTTTGTTGTATTTGTAGCAAAGATGATATGGTTGCAGTATTAACACTAGAATCCCTGCAGGCCTGATTCATGAATGTACATTCTACACTTTTAGGACATTGCTTAAAAATAAATATGTATCTGGTGTATGTATATGAGACCATTGTAGTGCAATCACTATCAGTTTTGTCTGCTGGCCCAGCCATTCTGTGTTTGAACCAAAGTTGAGATAGAATTCTTTATTGACTTGTTGGTTGCGGAGCCTAAAATGGGCACCAAGAATTTTCCTGGCACAGCATCACCCACCCAGCAGTTTTCGTTGATATAAAACTATGAAGCTAGCAGTATATACCCAGTATGCCCCATGTCCTGAATGTTTTAGCTGATCTCAGATATATTCTTACAATTAATTTGTGAAGATTTCATTTGGAAAATATTCAAATTTGTTTCTAAAATAATTGTTTGTAGTATGGTTTACCATTTACATTTACAAAAGAAATAAGCATTTTTTAATGCAGTAGCATTAGTGTTTCCTAGCACAGAAATTGTGTGGCGGTTGTCATCAAAAAATTGTCTGTTTACCAGATCATTAATAATTAGTGAAATTATATTAATTTTGTTAAAGCTAAATGCAGACATAGGAAATTTATTGTCTGATAACTTAATTCTCAAACTCCTAACAGTTTTTGTATAGAACAAAATAAACTGCCTCATTTCTGTTGCTGGGTATTGTTATGTTTATAAAGTCGAAAGTGAATTATACTTATATTTTTATCCATGCTCAGATCTTGGTAAGTTTTATATGTGTCATTATTTGTCCTTAAAATTATTTATTACACACTAATAATGTATTGCACACAAGCATGCACCATTTACCTTCTTAATACCTATATTTATTGCATTTTAAATTTTATAAAAGTCATATTTATTCATATCTATGGAATTGCCATCTTATCTAATATTTTTTAAATAAAATTGTTTTCAGGTTCCTGTTAATTGCTAACTTTCTTTTTTCCATTTTTTGGGCAAAGCTAAACAGTATCAGCACTAAGATAAATCTTAATGTGTTATGGTGGGCTGCCTCAGAATGTAGAAACTATTGGCTGTATTTCTTTGCATAATATTGTTTTGGCTTAGTTTGTGTAATTGCTTAATATTTTATTTACACTCACAGTGCCTTCGAGCGAAGGTCACAAAACAGTTCTTACATACTGTTTACTTTTCCGCATAGTCTCTATACTTGTCTAGGCATTTGTTCATTGGTACTGTCTAACTCCGACAGTTAGGAGGTTGCAACTTGCTGAATTTTATTGGTGTCATATTGCATTCTCTGCCAAGTGCTTCTCACGTTTCTGAAAAGATGATAGTAACCAGGCCTTAAATCTGGGCTATAAGTATTCAGACCTGCACAGAAAAACAGACTGTGTGGGTATGATAGAGTCACTAATGAATAGATTATGAAGAGAATTTCAAAAATTCCATTGTCACTAGATTAAGAATACCTGAGGCTGGATAGAACACACACTGAAAAAGCCTGTAAATGGTATAACTATAAAATCCTTTCTATGGAACCTGCAGAGAAAAAGAAATGAGGTCAGTCTTTAAACACATGAGTAGGAGATCATATTTAAAAATATGGAAAGGACATGAAGGGAGATGCAAAAGATTGTCATAGATAAAAATGTTTGAGTGCTAACGATTATTGGCCAACATTATGCCCCTAGTTTCAAATATGGACCTTCACTACAACTTTTGTATGGGAAATCATTACAGCAGAGATGAGATGTCTAGAAAGAGTTGATTGAGTAACAAGAAAAGATACCTTTTACAAATCATAAAAAATATTAAGACTGGAACCAGCCTTATCTGAGTTTGCTAAAAAGCAACAGATAAAATTGTTTGACCATATGATGAGAATGTTGTTGTTCAGTGCTATGTGGTGAAGTCTGCAGAATGTTGTTGTCCAGTGCTATGTGGTGAAGTCTGCTCTCTGTGCTGTACTCAAAAGTAAAGAAGCTACCACCGGAGCTGGTGGGAGTTGACAACATTTATAACAAATATGTTAATGGAAGATCACAGAAATAATCTCAGTAAAGAACTGGAGCTCCTTCAGAGGAAACAGGACAAGAGTGAAGTAAACATATTTTTGGGGGTGATAGTGGCCTGAAGTAAAGAAGGGTATTCCTAATTCTTTGATCAGCAAAATAAAAATGGAGTGAGGCGCAAAGTTTTCTGGGTAATATAACACCATGTCTGAGTGAAGTAAACTGCATTAGAATCTATGCCATCAGTAGCGCAGTCCTTCGTCTGAGTGAAGCAAACTGCATTAGAATCTATGCCATCAGTAGCGCAGTCCTTCGTCTGAGTGAAGCAAACTGCATTATAATCTATGCCATCAGTAGCGCAGTCCTTCGTCTGAGTGAAGCAAACTGCATTAGAATCTATGCCATCAGTAGCGCAGTCCTTCGTCTGAGTGAAGCAAACTGCATTATAATCTATGCCATCAGTAGCGCAGTCCTTCGTCTGAGTGAAGCAAACTGCATTATAATCTATGCCATCAGTAGCGCAGTCCTTCGTCTGAGTAAAGCAAACTGCATTAGAATCTATGCCATCAGTAGCGCAGTCCTTCGTCTGAGTGAAGCAAACTGCATTATAATCTATGCCATCAGTAGCGCAGTCCTTCGTCTGAGTGAAGCAAACTGCATTATAATCTATGCCATCAGTAGCGCAGTCCTTGGTCTGAGTGAAGCAAACTGCATTAGAATCTATGCCATCAGTAGCGCAGTCCTTCATTTCAGAAACCTAGGAACACGGATTTCTTTTTTTCATCAAATAATTTGTATTAGTTAGATAGAGGCTCAATAAGTTTGAAACAGAATTGAAAGGTGTTTTCTGCATGATTCTTTGCACAAAGTACTGTATATTTTTATAAAGTTTTTAAATAAGTATGAGGTTTTGGGATGAATGGGTCAGTTTTCGTTAAATATTATGGAAAACATTTTTGGTGTTAACTACGTGATTTTTTAACAGCCTTTAGAAATTGATTACATTTTAGAACTGAAGTTTCCTTATAAATTATGTGTTTGTGTGCCCATGTGTCTAAAAAATATCTTAAGTATAAGCATATTTAAAATCAGCAGGCTTCCATGCCAACCTAAGGGCATTGAATGAAAAGATGATTTGTTATAAAAATTGACCTCTGCTTCAAGGTCAACCCTACATAACTAAGTAAGTAAAGGACCCTTTCCATACCTTCAGACTATAGGGCTGGACCTGTATTTGATAGACCAATTGGCACTTAGTGGCTGATATAGTCAGCATCACATCAGCCACCTTTACTTCCCAAGATTGTACCCATTTATGGCTGGGTCGACTAGGGAGCCAAGGTCATTTTTTAACAAGAAAAAGATACAACTAGTTACCAAAAATCAAAGTGGTTAGTGTCATTTTGACCACAACTCAGGTGTCTACAAATAAGGAACTAGCATCATATACTCAGTTTGTGTCAAATTGTGGAAAAGGATCAGTTACTGTTTGATGTTACTTGTGCCCTGCTGTGGTGTAGTGTGAGGATTTATTGCTTCTAGAAAGGATCACTACTGACCAAATAAAAAAGTAAAATGAGTACAAACACAGATAATTTCATTTAAAAAATAACAAACAAACAAAGGAAGTGATTGGCACAAGAAATTTTGCTTGATTGGGAAAAATATTTTTTAAATAGATAAATTCTACAAAACTTTTCTGTTTTGTGTTTTCCTGTCTGGGCATTGAGCACCCTGAAGTTAGAACAATCTTGTTCAGAGCGGCAAGCCAACAGCACAAATCTCAGAGACCCCGTTGAAGCTTCAAATATGGTGTGCCCACATCTGCCGCACCATCCTTCTATAGTTTACTATAATTTAGATAAAATGATGTACAATGACATAAGAAACATGTGTTACAATGCTTCAGAAAGAAATGTTAATTGAATGTTTAGGGACAAATAGCAAAGCCAAGTTATGAACCTAATAATAGACAGGACAATAAATGATTTTATGCACACTACCAGATGTGTGAAATAACATGATAAAACTTGATGAGAGGCGATAAATGCTTACATGATCGATAAGAAGGCATTTATGACAACAAAGGTGAAAAGTATAGTGCATGAAATCAAAAGAAAAAGCCAGACAGTATTATACTAGACAATTAGGTGATAGAAAATTGAAACCAAGTTAAATAATCTGGTATTGAATTTGTTAAAAATATGACAAATTTAAACCTGGCAGTGGAAAAAAAACTAAAAAATAATGGTGAAAAAAAAACCAGCAGTAAACCTTTTGAACTTTTTGTTTATTAAAGTTATCATGGGGGAAACAAATTGTAAATAAAAACAAAGACCAGAGGAAGATACATTGTATTTTTGTTTTTTAAGACACAGACTCACATAAGTTATAAGAAAATAAATGTTTTTTTTTTTTAAGTATTGGGTGGAGGGGGGAAGGCTATGCTAAAAGTAAACGGTTCAGTGTCTTAAAAATTTTATTTTATAAAGCACTACAGAGCTTGTACAGAGCTAGGCAGTAAAAAGATGTTTCTGAATCACCAATGTAATTCACTATTATTCCTTTTATAGCTGTGTGTGTGTGTGTGTATCGGTGGGTGTGGGGGAAAGAGGAGAGGGGGGGACCTTTTAATGCTAATAGTGCATCAGGCATATGATGCTAGACTCATTTGTATGGACCATTAAGCCCTCATTGGTTGGTGTTGTCAACATCAGGCTGGTGGAAGCACAGAATCCAGCCCTCATTGGTTGGTGTTGTCAACATCAGGCTGGTGGAAACACAGAATCCAGCCCTCATTGGTTGGTGTTGTCAACAGCAGGCTGGTGGAAGCACAGAACCCAGCCCTTATTGGTTGATGTTGTCAATATCAGGCTGGTGGAAGCACAGAATCCAGCCCTCATTGGTTGGTGTTGTCAACATCAGGCTGGTGGAAGCACAGAATCCAGCCCTCATTGGTTGGTGTTGTCAACATCAGGCTGGTGGAAGCACAGAATCCAGCCCTCATTGGTTGGTGTTGTCAATATCAGGCTGGTGGAAGCATAGAATCCAGCCCTCATTGGTTGGTGTTGTCAACATCAGGCTGGTAGAAGCACTGAATCCAGCCTCATTTGTTGGTGTTGTCAACATCAAGCTGGTGGAAGCACAGAATCCAGCCCTCATTGGTTGGTGTTGTCAACATCAGGCTGGTGGAAGCACAGAATCTAGCCTTCATTGGTTGATGTTGTCAACATCAGGCTGGTAAAAGCACAGAATCCAGCCCTCATTGGTTGATGTTGTCAACATCAGGCTGGTGGAAGCACAGAATCCAACCCTAATTGGTTGGTGTTGTCAACATCAGGCTGGTGAAAGCACAGAATCCAACCCTCATTGGTTGGTGTTGTCAACATCAGGCTGGTGGAAGCACAGAATCCAGCCCTCATTGGTTAGTGTTGTCAACATCAGGCTGGTGGAAACACAGAATCCAGCCCTCATTGGTTGGTGTTGTCAACATCAGGCTGGTGGAAGCACAGAATCCAGCCCTCATTGGTTGGTGTTGTCAACAGCAGGCTGGTGGAAGCACAGAATCCAGCCCTCATTGGTTGGTGTTGTCAACAGCAGGCTGGTGGAAGCACAGAATCTAGCCCTTATTGGTTGGTGTTGTCAATATCAGGTTGGTGGAAGCACATAATCCAGCCCTCATTGGTTGGTGTTGTCAACATCAGGCTGGTGGAAACACAGAATCCAGCCCTCATTAGTTGGTGTTGTCAATATCAGGCTGGTGGAAACACAGAATCCAGCCCTCATTGGTTGGTGTTGTCAATATCAGGCTGGTGGAAGCACAGAATCCAGCTCTCATTGGTTGGTGCTGTCAACATCAGGCTGGTGGAAGCACAGAATCCAGCCCTCATTGGTTGGTGTTGTCAACATCAGGCTGGTAGAAGCACAGAATCCAGCCCTCATTGGTTGGTGTTGTCAACATCAAGCTGGTGGAAGCACAGAATCCAGCCCTCATTGGTTGGTGTTGTCAATATCAGGCTGGTGGAAGCACAGAATCTAGCCCTCATTGGTTGGTGTTGTCAACATCAGGCTGGTGGAAGCACAGAATCCAGCCCTCATTGGTTGGTGTTGTCAACATCAGGCTGGTGGAAGCATAGAATCTAGCCCTCATTGGTTGGTGTTGTCAATATCAGGTTGGTGGAAGCACATAATCCAGCCCTCATTGGTTGGTGTTGTCAACATCAGGCTGGTGGAAACACAGAATCCAGCCCTCATTGGTTGGTGTTGTCAATATCAGGCTGGTGGAAGCACAGAATCCAGCTCTCATTGGTTGGTGCTGTCAACATCAGGCTGGTGGAAGCACAGAATCCAGCCCTCATTGGTTGGTGTTGTCAACATCAGGCTGGTAGAAGCACAGAATCCAGCCCTCATTGGTTGGTGTTGTCAACATCAGGCTGGTGGAAGCACAGAATCCAGCCCTCATTGGTTGGTGTTGTCAACATCAGGCTGGTGGAAGCACAGAATCTAGCCCTCATTGCCCTCATTGGTTGTTGGTGTTGTCAACATCAGGCTGGTGGAAGCACAGAATCCAGCCCTCATTGGTTGGTTAGTGTTGTCAACTTCAGGGTGGTGGAAGCACAGAATCCAGCCCTCATTGGTTGGTGTTGTCAACATCAGGCTGGTGGAAGCACAGAATCCAGCCCTCATTGGTTGGTGTTGTCAATATCAGGTGTCAACATCAGGCTGGTGGAAGCACAGAATCCAGCCCTCATTGGTTGGTGCTGTCAACAGCCCAGGCTGGTGGAAGCACAGAATCCAGCCCTCATTGGTTGGTGTTGTCAGAATCCATCAGGCAGGCTGGTAGAAGCACAGAATCCAGCCCTCATTGGTTGGTGTTGTCAACATCAGGCTGGTGGAAGCACAGAATCCAGCCCTCATTGGTTGGTGTTGTCAACATCAGGCTGGTGGAAGCACAGAATCCAGCCCTCATTGGTTGGTGTTGTCAACATCAGGCTGGTGGAAGCACAGAATCTAGCCCTCATTGGTTGGTGTTGTCAACAGAATCCATCAGGCTGGTGGAAGCACAGAATCCAAGGCCCTCATCATTGGTTAGTGTTGTCAACTTCAGGGTGGGGGTCAATATCAGCTGGTGGAAGCACAGAATCTAGCCCTCATTGGTTGGTGTTGTCAACATCAGAATCTAGCCCTCATTGGTTGGTGTTGTCAACATCAGGCTGGTGGAAGCACAGAATCCAACCCTCATTGGTTAGTGTTGTCAACTTCAGGGTGGGGGAAGCACAGAATCTAGCCCTCATTGGTTGGTGTTGTCAACATCAGGCTGGTGGAAGCACAGAATCCAGCCCTCATTGGTTAGTGTTGTCAACATCAGGCTGGTGGAAACACAGAATCCAGCTCTCATTGGTTGGTGCTGTCAACATCAGGCTGGTGGAAGCACAGAATCCAGCCCTCATTGGTTGGTGTTGTCAACATCAGGCTGGTGGAAGCACAGAATCCAACCCTCATTGGTTGGTGTTGTCAACTTCAGGGTGGTGGAAGCACAGAATCTAGCCAGTAGCCTCTGTGAACGCTTAGCTGATAATGAACACTTCCTATTGCTTATGTGTGTTTGCATTTTATGTCTGCATGAATAGAAATGGTTTTAGATAGAAATGTAAAAAAAAAAAACATAATTTTTTTTTCCAAAGGAAGAAAATTAGGTACACTAAGTTTAGTTTGCTATGTTTAGGTAACGTTTTCTACTTAAATACAAATTTAGAGAAAGATACAGCCTTAAAAAATTTTAGGAGTCAGTGTTAATGTTTTTCGCATTTATTTATTGTTTGTACAGTTAATGATTGTAAGTTTTAAATGTGATGTTAGAATGTTTGCTAGATGAATTTGTTATTCTTTCAAGATTTCTTGAGCTGTTGTGTAGTAAATTTTTTCAACTTGTGGTTATCTCATCCTTAGATTTACCTTTGGCATGCAAATCTGAGATATTGGATTTTAAAGTTGTTTTCCATTTATTTGTTCGCTGCCGTATATATATTTATTTTTATTTTTATTTTTCATAGGCAAATGTACAGCACAGAAGATCAACTGCAGCAGCCTACATGGATGAATTGCTCTCTGGTAACTTGTTTATTTCAGCTGTTTGTTGAGAAGACAATGTGTAGACTTTTATGTATTTCCTGGTAACTAAAGTGTTTTTGCAGCTGTTTACTGGGTATTAGGCAGACAGTTTGTGTGCTAATGTGTAATCTGATGTTTATTTAAGATGTTCATTAGATATTACAATGATAGTTTGTAGGCTCATAAAAGAAACTGCATAGCAGCCCAGATATCAGATGGTGCTTGCTTGTTAAGCAGAGGTTGGTGTGGACCATAGACTGGTAGGACTGTAGACAACCTCTGCTTCCAGCATTAGAATAAGGACACTACAATCTGTAGTTGTCTGTCTGAAGCCATTCAGCTGGACACCTGTTGATGTCTGTCATCTGGAAAGCAATAGAAAAATCACTGACGAATTGTTCATAACAAACCAGAATTTCAAACACTGATAGCCAGGCATCGCTCCCCCTTTGTCCCAAATATGGTTTAAAAAAATAATGCAGAGAAAAACTAATCCATCGACATATAATGGCCACATTGAAGGGAGAAAACAACTTGAGGTTGGTGCACTGTTTGCTTGTGTGCACTGAGGTTGGTGCACTGTTTGCTTGTGTGCACTGAGGTTGGTGCACTGTTTGCTTGTGTGCACATCAGAACATCATAAATATAATCAAGAGGCCAGTTTGTAAGATAAATGCACGTGTAGTCCCAATACCAAAGCATGTTGTCAAAGTCGACTAATTAGTGGTGTTTCCTGCAAAGTTTGAGTGCATCTGCCAGAGAGGTGAGGAACCAACAGTCTGCTCACGAGAAAGCCAGATCTCTAAACGTATATGCTTGTGAAACTCAAGTTCTGGAACAAGACTGAAGTCCAGAAGTGGATGAACAACCTGTTATTTCTCCCAGAGTTAACAGCCGGTGACTGCAAAAAAGAAGAAGGTTTTTCCTTCTTTGTCTTTTTTTGGCTGTCAGCAGTGCCCTCTTAATGCATGGGCCCGCTGGGAACTTGTCTGGGAGTCCCACACTGATTTGTGTGTGTCAAGTGACCTGCAACAAATAAAAATGTGTTAGTTGCGTATCCTTTACAGTACATTGTGAAAAGTTCTTGTGGAGCCCCATCACACTGGTATGCTCAGTGTTTGATTGATTATCATTTTTTAAACACAATATCATTTTTGCCAGGTATCTAATTGAAATTGATCTATCCATTAACCACTGTCCCTAATACTGAAATATATATAAAACAGTTGTTTATCTTGCAGCTGTGAGTTATGAGTTGGATTATCTTTACAGCACTCGGGACACATCCATAGGTGCTCAGATTCCTCCCTCAAAATATTCATCAGCATCGCGCAGTTAATAGTGCCAGTCCTGTGCTGATTGACAAGACTTTGTGTGTGTCCGGTGTGCTTCTCATGCTTGGCTGTGCCGATCTTTACTCCCACTTCTTGTATTCTTAGCGGTGATGTGGACAGGTTGTTTCCCAAATCCTCAGAACGTCCAATCTCTCTAAGGGCTTTGACAATGTCTGCGTGATCAATGGGCCGGCCATCTTCAGTTAATGCGGTACCTGCCAGTTTATCAGCTCTTTCATTACCAAAACACCTGCATGACCTGGGACAAATATGAAGGTAACTGCACACACAGAAGTTTTGCAATGACTCAATCCACTGTTTGTGTAACCAGCCTGCCTCGACCCGCTGGATCATACTCATAGAATCACTTGTAGCACAGCTCTCTTCTTTGAGGCGTACGTTCTTGTCACACCCAGGTTCGTCTTTAAGTTTGCTACAGGAGGAGTCGATTGGAAGATTAAAGACGAGGATAAAGATGGTCGTGTCGATAGTGGCGATGATGATGATGATGTCTTGCTAGCTGCATGCTTCTCACGTAACTCTGCTTGCTTAATAAGGTGCCTGGAAACAACTATTCTTGTCTATACTGTCTTTATTGTGATATCTCAACAATGTCACAAATAACATCAATGATATTCTGAATAGCACTAAGTTATCTCTATGGCTAAATACTCGTAGGTTCACGTTGTGTTCTTCTTCTTTAGTTACTTTGTTAAAATGGTTCTAGTGTCACTAACTGCCACCTGGCTTCTAGTACTGTTGGTACTAACGGCTTGATCGTCGACTCTAACTCTGTAGTGTTCCTAATGTGTCTCTGTTGACCATTGATCCATGTATATCTTGTGTGTCGTCTCTGTAGTTCGATGTCTCGATTTCATGTCTGCTCTCCAGTGACTGTCTTCTAGGTTCAATATGAATGGCTGCTCTGCTTCCAGTGTTGAGCTGGCATCGAGGATCATTGAGACTAGTCGCTCGTCCTCTGAGTCTCAACGACTGAAGGCTTCTAGTGTTGGGCTTACATCTCTACCACTGAAGGCTGTCTTGGGAGCCCATGTGACTGGCCTCTCCTCTCTTGAGTCTTGTGGACTGAAGAATTGCTAAAGTGCTTTGTTACTCGCTATTTATACTTGGATGCTGGAATGCTAGATATTTGTTTTCTTCTCGCTTTGTCTGCTTCTAGAATATTCTAGTACACCTCAACTTGTTTACTGGGTAGGTTCTCACGTGGGATTTTCTAAAAATATCTCGATTGCATCAGATTTCATCATCCTATTCTACACAAATATGGTAGTTAAACTGACACCTGACATCAATAAAAGCTTCTAGGAAAACAAGTGCAATTGCGTTTGCTTTGATAGGGCATGACAACAAAGTTTTTACTAGTACGACAGGGTTGGGTCACATGATGAAAAGAATGTCTTTCAAAACTTCTAGAAAGAAGGCCAAGGCCAGACAATGACGTCAAATACTATTTATAGAATATTCATTTGCAAAACATTTCTCTGTTAATAACAAACGAAGTTTCTAGAAAAGAATGTCAAGGCTGCCAAAACTTGTTGATTTCCTTATATCCTATCTTTGTGCCTACTAACAAACAAGCTATGACCCATTCTGTTACACACTCAGCACACAATATTCCTGTGATTCTAGCCATATGAAAACTTTTGTTACCGCCCTCACCTCCAATGTCATGCTGCTGGTTGTTATGGAGAAGGCACCGCTGGCTTCTTGAACTGTTCTGCCTGAAGAGCCAGCTGTAAAAGCCCATGCACTCTTATGTCTTCGTATAATGGATCCGTCTGTAAAGATCAGTACATCTGTCTCATCTGACTTGTCACTGATAAGCACGCATACCTCAACATTGACAGCAGCTGGATTCTGCTCCTGACAACTTCTATTAAGCGTTACAACACAGGAGAATGTGAGATTGGGTGCTTTAGACACTAGTATCCACTCCTCACCTGGATGGATTTCTGTAAGGCTGCAGATCTGCATGATGTCATCCTCTGCCCTACACAGCCATGATTTGCCCCTTTTAAGTTGGTTGCCCTTTTTCCTGAAGAGCATGTGATGCAAAGGGTGTTTCAGATCTGAGCCCTCCTGAAATTGATTCTGTAGTTCATGATAGGGAAGTCAAGAAGGTATCTCACTGTACACAAGAGGTGTCTCCATTGCACCCCAGAATAAAATGCATTGCTATGTTTTGCACCTTCTCAAGTCTTTCAGTCTGTGTATGGCTGACAGTGAGGATGGCTAGAGCATATTCGATGGGAGAAAGTACAAAACCCTGGAACAGAACAGGTCTGTGCTCAGTATTTGCGGCAGCCAGGACTCTCATTGCTGACAGGCCTTTGCGTGCTTTTGTTATAACTTGGTCAACATGTTCTTTGTAGGACAGGCTGCAATCAAACCTCACTCCGAGGTATGTTATCAGATTTTTTCTCGTCAAAACTTTTAGCTGCTTTCCACAGCTGGTAAGTCTGCCTTCACTGTTTGCGTGTTCAAGGAGAACCACGTTACTGAGGCCTTCGAAAGGTTGACATGAGCATTAGAGTCTATACGCCAGGAGGAGATGTAATCAAGTTTACTCTGCATTGCTTTGGCAATTTCTTGACCATCTCTTCCATGTCGTTATATCAAGACGTCATCAGCAAATGACAAGGTCCTGTCACTCCCGTGCAATTGCTGCTCAGTTATCAGCACTGGGCCTAAATATATGACTTATTCTATTTTAAAAAAAAATTATTGTTATCGGTTCACAAATGTTTTATATTTTGTTTTTAACAAATTTTTTTTTCCAGATAAAATCATTGTGGAGCTGACTATCCTCCAAGGCAAAGACATGACAGCAATGGACAGAAATGGTAGGAAGTCTGTGAACAGACAACATTTGTTGGTTATAGAATTTCACTTTTTGGATATATCATTATTTCTTCTGTCCAGCCCACAGTACTTCAGTGAATGCTTTCCTAATCAGTCTTCCACTGCTATCTGTCATCAACAATACCTGTAAAGGTGGCAGTGCCATCACTTTAATGTTATCTGTGCTGTGTTTCTCTTATTTTATCTGTGCAGGATTTCTCTTGTCTGTTATCTGTGTAGAGTTTCTCTTGTCTGTTATCTGTGCAAGGTTTCTCTTGTCTGTTATCTTTGCAGGGTTTCTCTTGTCTGTTATCTTTGCAGGGTTTCTCTTGTCTGTTATCTGTGCAGGGTTTCTCTTGTCTGTTATCTGTGCAGGGTTTCTCTTGTCTGTTATCTTTGCAGGCTTTCTCTTGTCTGTTATCTGTGCAGGGTTTCTCTTGTCTGTTATCTTTGCAGGGTTTCTCTTGTCTGTTATCTGTGCAAGGTTTCTCAAAGTCTGTTATCTGTGCAAGGTTTCTCTTGTCTGTTATCTTTGCAGGGTTTCTCTTGTCTGTTATCTTTGCAGGGTTTCTCTTGTCTGTTATCTGTGCAGGGTTTCTCTTGTCTGTTATCTGTACAGGGTTTCTCTTGTCTGTTATCTGTGCAGGGCTTCTCTTGTCTTTTATCTGTGCAGGGTTTCTCTTGTCTGTTATCTGTGCAAGGTTTCTCTTGTCTGTTATCTGTGCAAGGTTTCTCTTGTCTGTTATCTGTGCAAGGTTTCTCTTGTCTGTTATCTGTGCAGGGTTTCTCTTGTCTGTTATCTGTGCAGGGTTTCTCTTGTCTTTTATCTGTGCAGGGTTTCTCTTGTCTGTTATCTGTGCAAGGTTTCTCTTGTCTATCTGTGCAGGGTTTCTCTTGTCTGTTATCTGTGCAGGGTTTCTCTTGTCTGTTATCTGTGCAAGGTTTCTCTTGTCTGTTATCTTTGCAAGGTTTCTCTTGTCTGTTATCTTTGCAAGGTTTCTCTTGTCTGTTATCTTTGCAAGGTTTCTCTTGTCTGTTATCTTTGCAAGGTTTCTCTTGTCTGTTATCTTTGCAAGGTTTCTCTTGTCTGTTATCTTTGCAGGATTTATCTTGCCTGTTATCTGTGCAGGATTTCTGTTGTCTATCTCTTAAGTAATGGGCTTCAGCTGTACCAAGTAAATATCTTTTGGCAAGGAATGATATCACTGGATTTTATCAGCATAGATAATTTGATTATATCTGACAACAAGACAATCTTCCAATAGTATATCACAAACGGAAATGACAATTAGGTGTAACAGAAACAGAAAAAAAAACCAGACCCTTCAAAGGGTGGACTAATAGAATAGCAGATGCAGTGAACACCACCTTGTATGCAGCATACATAAATGCCTTGAACAAAAATGCCTCACTAGCAGAATGAAACTTGGGAGGGAGTTATCAGTTAAAACCGGGGGGGCATACAGACAAAGAATCGGGAAAAGATCATGCGAGGGCCTGAGTTATGTGTATACATCCATTCTTCTTTCCGTTTTCCTCTTACTGATACCAGGTTGTAGCCCAGTGTTTGTAGCGTGGCTTGGGTGAGGGATTTGTTAATCTTTGTTAATCTTTTTTGCAGGTTTTGGCTACACCATTTATCCATCTCTTTCTAGGTCTTCCCCTCACCTTCCTCCCAGATGTTCTGCTGTAAAAAGTCTCATATCCAGTTTGGCCTGGCTGCATTCTCACTAGTCTGCTGAGTCATTTCATTCTTTTTCTGTCAGTATGGTCTTATCTCAACTTTCTCTCTAATGCTGGTAATGCTAATGCTGGTACCTTGCAGCTTTTTGTGTTGTTAGTGACTTTGATGAGATGGTGAATTTCATATGTAGTTATTTTCTGTCCTAGTGCCCTATTCATTGTCCATGTTTGGTGCTGAAAGCATAAAGTTGGGATGAAGATCCATTTTACTGGCTTATTTGTGGGTGCAGTTGGCTGTTCTTTGCCACTTGAGCAGATGCACTCCGACTTCGAAGGAAGGCTTAATTAGTTGACTCCCCATAGTGGGTCCTCAAAACCCACCCGGAAACCCAAATTAAATGATTGGATTACATTTATGTCAGACTACAGAAATGAAGATTACTAGACAGTTTTGGTTCTCTAGTGCAGATGCATCAACTTTGAAAGGAACCAACCACATGAAGTTCAGAAGAGTCACACACACAAAACCAGACAGTATACAGAACCTTGGTTCTTGAATGCCTTTCTTTTGGAATAATTTGGTTTGTGATAAAACTTATCACAGGACAGACAACTTGGTTTCAGAATTTCAGCTCTTGAACAACTTAATCAAAAGTCCTATCTCCATTCGTGTAAGTAAATGATGTTTCTTTTCTTCTGGCCAAAATGGAGGGAAGGCTTGGCAGAATGTTAAGCTTCGAAGTTATTTTTGCATCCGACAGCACTTTGCTAATGCAGTTTCCACACAAAGATGGTAATCTATGGTTTTGCTGCCTGAGCTACTGAGTTTAGTGCTTGGTTGCAGCCCTGTGAGCTGTGTTTATCCTGTGGAATGTCTTTTATTTGCGCAGCTGTTGTGTCATTTTGTTCAATATGGCCGGTTTACGTGTGAGCTGGTAAAATACCTTTGTGTGTGTATAGTAACAAACATATCGTGCCTGACTACTTCCATCAATGACAAACTGCATTTCTGGTTATGATTGTTGGCTTTGCCACCTCAAGCAACTGAAATACGCATTTACTGTGTGCACATATTTCTGGATTGTTCCGGAACTAGTTTTGTTTATTCACCAGTTTTTCATATGCAACAGTGAGGAACATTTCATTTGATTTGCACTGGCACAGGAACGGAGCAAGTATGGGGAAACCTGATTGCAGTGATGTTGAAACCTGGACTAACTAAACTAAACTTACTTATCTATACCATCGACGCATTGGGCATATTATTACGAAGTGGTCAAGCCATTTGCCTCATGTTCTGAAGGTCAAGGGTTTGTTTCTTGGCTGCGCCGTTCAGTTAACGGCTGTTTGTTCACACTGTGAAGTATAAGTTAAGATCCAGGGTTTCTCTTTTATAAAATGATAAAGATGCTTCACACAGAAATGTAAGATTTAAAGAGTTTCAATGTCCTAACATTTGCTATAATTTCAGGCTACAGTGACCCATTTTGTGTTGTCAGTGTGAAAGGAAAGAAAGTGTTTACTACCACTGTCAAAAAAAAGACCCTGTTTCCCAAATGGAATGAAACAGTTACAACAGAGATGTCATTGGTTGATTCACCTATTCTCACCATTGTAAGCAAATCCTTATTTTATTTGTAATATTGATCACTGTTTTTTCTGATTGTGAAGATTCAACTTCAGAATGATGGGTGGCCAGATGTATTTTGATAAGCTTAGTCAACACACTTAATTTTTTAGAATCATCAACTGATACTAATGTTGTGTTAATTAAGACCAAAACATTGCCCTAACTGTGTTCCTTCAAAAATAGACATGATAATGGTGACAACTTAAGCAGAGTTACAGTAGAGTAAAAATTAAAGTTAAAGATTTGTTTCACATTAGAAGACTGGCTTCATTGCACCTGTTTTTCTCTGTCCTGTTTGCGGAATGGCTAGCTGCCTACTGAGAGTATCACATAAATGCCTGAACTCTGTAGCTGTAATGATGATCCTCAGGAATCTCTGTGACAGTTGCACTCTTGATGCAGTCGTTAAGGTTAACCTAGATTATCTGGCATAAGACCTGACCACTTAGTGATTACCAAATAAAATTCTCTTCATAACATCATCATCATGTGCTCTGCTGATAATCATCAACTGTGTTTTGCCATCTTATGTGATCACCTGAATTACGAATCAGGTGATTTCAACAACAGCTTAATTACAAGAACTTATGTAAGATAATCAAACACACATTTGCAGCTTTTAATGTTCAGATTAACTTAGATGTGAGAAAGTATCCCACTTTGTTAGAAACTGGAGTGCTTTTTTTCCCTTTTTTTTAACACATTTTTTTTTTCTTGTTGTTCAGTTGTTCTCAAATGCTTAATTCAGATACAGATGCAGATGTTACCCTTAGACACAGTGTTGATTCAATGCTACTGTATTGCGTGAATACACTTCAAGTTGTGAAGAAATCATTTGTAGGCTGCCATAATTTAGTTGGAGTCATGTAAATGGCAAAGCTGATCGTACCAGAGGTCAATGCAAATGTGGCCTTTTTTAGTATATTGTAGCAAGTTTGACATGGGCAAATATTTCAAGACTAGTGTAGGAGTGAGACAGGGTTGCATACTATTCTCTGTCCTTTTTCAATTTGTATTGGGAACACATCATGAGAAAAACACTAGAAAATCATAAAACATCTACATCCATTGCTGGAAGGCTGCTGTGTCATTTACGTTTTGCAGGTGACAAAGATCTCATGTCTGGTTCCGAAACAGAACTTACTAATTAGAGACAGTCTGTCGTAAATATTTTAAAGAAATCTCTGCAGAGAAAAGCAAGATTCTGGTAAATCACAATAATCAAGTACCTATCAACATACAGATAAAAGCAAATAAACTAGAAAAAATTAAAACCTTTTAATATCTTTTCTCCCCAATATGCAACGAACACAACTGTACCAAAAAGATAAAGACAAGACTTGATATGGCAACAGTCGCATTGTATCAGCTGAAAATGATGTAATAGAACAAAATCAGCATCGCAGTCAAGGTCAATACAAATCAATTACAGTGGAACTTCGCTTAACGAGCATAATTCGTTACAGAATCATACTTGTTAAGCGAAACACTCGTTATGCAAAACAATTTTTCTTATATAAAATAATGTAAAATACGATAATGCGTTCCATGTAAAAAAAAAAAAAAAAAAAAAACTCACAAAATGCTATGTATAACGTTTATTCAAAGAAAACTATTATATTCTCTATTGTTAAGGAGAGTGAAACATCTTCATCTTTTCTTCAAACGCAGAACGATCCCAACTGGAATGTTAATTTGATTTGCAGAACAAAAGTCGAAATAATTATGATACATAGCTTATTATTTTTTTTAATAGAACGATGTCCGGAAACATTTGTTTTTCCCACGCTTATCAAATTTGTGCAAAAATGCGACACAGCATTATCAATAAATAAATTTGCAGTGCGCATAACCACTTCCTTATTAGGGTGATGCTTTTCAATGTAAGATGCAACAGTTTCCCATGCTTTCAGCATTTCTCTTATTTCGCCAGAAATTTGTTGCTTTTCTGTTACCTCCTCCTCTGGCAAACTTTCCTCCAAAACCTCTTGCCGTGAAACACAATGCAACTCAATAAGCACTTCGGTGGTCAGCTCTTGGCTGTGCTCTTCCACAAGCTTTTCGATACTGTTATCCACCTACAATCCCATGATAGTGACCAAAGGCACAATCTCGTTGACTACAGATTCCACAGGTACTGTCTCGAACCCCTCAAAGTCACAAATCAACAATGCTCTCCGGCCAAAGCTTCTTCCAAGCAGAAGTTAGGGTTCTCTTAGTAACCCCTTCGCCGCCTTGTCGATCATCTTGAGGCAGGCAACGATGTGGAAGTGATTTCTCCAAAACTCTTTGAGAGTTAGGTTAGTCCCTTGAGTCACCTGAAAATAATGCTTGAAGAGTGCTTTAGTATAAGAGCTTCTTAAAGTTAGAAATAATTTGCTGGTTCATTGGCTGGAGTAACGGAGTGGTGTTGGGAGCCAGAAACTGGATCTTGATGAACTTAATTCTTCAGAGAGGTCATCTTGTAGGCCTGGAGAATTCATGTACATATATCACAATAAAACACAAGTTTGAGAAAATGTGTGATCACAAGCGACACTACGATGCTACTGGAACGAGTGCTAAACACAGACTGATGTAACATGCGCACAATCCGGGACTTTCCCACTCCTCGCCACTTGTTATGCGAAACGTCGCTCGTTAAGCAAGTCATTCTTTTACGATTTTTTTTGCTTGTTATGCGAATTACTCGCTAAGAGAGGTGCTCGTTAAGCGAGGTTCTACTGTATATTGTCTATTTGTCCATTAATACACCTCTACAACCCTATTGGGTCAAGGGTTATGTTATATATGTTAACAAATGTTAACTTGAGTACTCTTCAGTATCTATTATAGAAATATGATTGATTCACTCACATATTACAATAAATGGCTAATGTCACATTATGTTGTATTATGAGGGTTATGTCTAATGTTTGGGTCTACTATTTACACACACACACACACATATATATATATATATATAAATTTATATATATATATGTGTGTGTGTGTGTGTGTGTGTGTGTGTATATATATACACACACATATATATATATATACACACACACACACACATATATATATATATATATATATATATATATATATATATATATATATATATATATATATGTGTGTGTGTGTGTGTGTGTGTGTGTGTGTGTGTGTGTATGTGTGTGTGTGTGTGTGTGCGCGTGCACACACACACATATATATATATATATGTGTGTGTGTGTGTGTATGTGTATATATATGATAATGATGTCTCTTCTTATTTGGTCTGGAGCAAATAGGTTTTTTTTTATTTTTCAAATAACCTGCACAGTTGTGTCCTGCTAGGCAGGTTACATGACTTGTTTATGAATAATTTTGTTGGAAATCTTTTAGGATGTTTTTGACAAGGATGTTATTTCAAAAGACTTCATGGGCAAGCTGACATTGACCATTGATCAACTCAAAGAACTGTCCATTAAGGTATGAAAGTTCCATTATATTGTTGTAATTTGATGTGGCTGTTGATGCAGTGTGACAGATGTATGTCATCATTAGACAATTGCTGCGTTGGAAGGCCAGTGGAGAAGCATGAGCTAATCGTGTAGCGTGAAGATATCCTGCTTGTGCAGTAAACTGTGTTGTTGTGTTGTTCAGCCATCACACGTGATGAAGACCACTGTTTCTTTTATTTGTCATGAAACGTTAGTTAAGTTCTGTGAGTCTGAAGGCGACTTAAAAGCCCAGTACAGGCCTGGAAGTATCTAGGACAATGAGGGCAGGGAACGGAATCTGTGGGTAAGGGCCTGTCTTTCTAGCCTGCTGCGCTGCTCTAGCTGCCCTTTGTCTTGAAGCCTTGCCTGTCACTGCCCTTCTTTGTGCAGCAGCCTCTCAAGTGCCAGGGTCTATATTAAAGGCTTGAAGTGATGCCTTTAGTGTGCCCTTAAAGTGTTTTTTCTGGCCACCATGAGAGTGTTTACCTTCCTGCATCTCACCATACAAGATTATTTCTGGAATGTGATTAAATAATGCATTATCATTTTTCAGGGTTCACCAGAGTGGTTCACCCTGGAAAAAATCAAGGGTGGAAAATTACAGCTGAAATGTCAAGTGATTGCTAAAGACACATTGGTAAGACATTTATGTTATATTAAGAAAACAGTACAATGAGCTAGTTAGATCACTCATCTATTAACCACCTGATTAAACTTTGCTGTTTAAAATGTATCTTCATATATTTTTCAACAGTAAGTGTCTGTTCTAGTTTAGGCTTTATAATTTTTATTTTTCAGCATATTTTTTATTAGTTATATACCAAGTATAAAAAAACATTGTTTTGTTAACTTACTATTTTACAATATTTTGGCAGTTTTTAATTCTTTAACACTCAGGGGAGGGGCGAGACGGATATACAATCTGACTGTTACTGGTACCATCGGAATTTTAACTCTTCGCTTGCTGCTGAAGATGGGGACGGAGCACTTATGGGAGTGTCCCGAGTGCTGTGATGTTGATTCCTAATTCAACATTCAACATAATTCTTATAATTATTAAAGGAAGTCAAGGTGGGAAAGTATGGGAGTGAATAATACAAAATTGTCTGTTCATAGATGCATTCTGCTGTTTTAAGGCAGCTGTTTCATGGTGCTCTCTGACAGTAGAATTGTAAGAATTGATGCTCCAGGTCTTACAATTAATGATAAAAAGATCAAAAGAGAAAGCAAACTGAGATACCTGGGTATCACTTTCCATAGAAGCCTCTCATTTGGGGATCATGTGGAGGCAGTTGTGATGAAATGGCACAGAGGTTATGGCAGCAATCGATGTGGAACCAACAATGTTGTTCATAGTATTCAAGCATTTGATCCTGTCGATGATAGATTAGGGACTTGGAATGCTTACCATATAAAAGTTTCAGCTGATGAAACTTCAACTTATACAGAATGAAGCCATGAGGATAATTCTGGGATGTATAAGAGATACCCTGGTAGTATTATGTGATGTATACTTGCACAGCGGCTATTACAGATAGGCTCAAAGTGCTGCAAGCTAAGTCATATCTCAGAGTGGCTGCATATAGGAAACACCTCCTGCATAAAGCCCTAGTCAGAGTTAAAGGTCACAGACTGAAAAGAGGAAGGTCTAAGATGATGCAAACTGAAGACACAATTAGACATGTTTGTAGGCTTGATAACATTGGACAAGGAGAGGAATAGGTCAAAATGTCCTAGCAAAAGTCAGTCTTATATAGGTTTCTAATTACACTGGGCCGTGAGTGCAAGAACTGGCCAGCGGGTATTGCAAAATCAGAAGTTCGACAAATGATTAATAACAATTCTTGCCCAAGTGATTTGATAATCTGTACAGATGGCTATGTTTTGAGAGGCAGGTGAAGCACATAGGAGTTCTTAGCAAAAGTGAATGGACATTGCTTAGTGCAACAAAGCCTGGTATATAATACCACAGCATCTAGTTTGAGAATGGAGGTGGAGGCAGTCACTGCAGCCTTTCGCTGGCTTGAGAATCAGCTGTACATGTGTTTAATGATTGTAACCGACTTACAGAGCATGCTGATAAAGGGGGAAACTGGTATGCTCCATGAAGAGTAACAAGCATCTCTTCATAGTTCCCTTTGGATATTTTTTTCAGGGTATGCTAGTGTATTCAGAAATAACAGGCAGATAGACTTCTGGTTGTGCACAACTGGTGAATTGATGCATGACAAGCTAGATACTGTAAGGGCCCTTTGGGGGTGAGTGAACAGTGCAAAAACAGATGGATCATCATGGTCTGAAGAGAATGGCACCGCGAGGTGTGACAGGGAGATCTGGTCAACAGTCTCAGCTCTCAAGGGAAAGTTGAGACAGATATACAATCATACAGCTGTTGGTACCACTTCAGTTAGAACTCTACATTTGCTGCTGATGATGGGGAGGAAGCACTTATGGGAAGGTCTACAGTTCTTTGATGATGATTCTTAATTAAACATGAAATGTTGATTCTTAATTAAGCATTAAACATTCTGATGTTCTAATTCTTTGACTTCACTTTGCTTTAAGATGTTCATGTAGTTTGTCTATTTATGAAATTAATTAATCAAAGGGAGCACACACAAAATCAGTAGATGAAGCTCTCTGGATAATTCTTTATGAAATTTAGTACCAAGAATATATGCAGTAAAAATTACTGAAACCTTAAAAATGCTTATAATGTAAACTGTGTCTATAATCATCCTTTAGCCCAAAAAATATTTTGAAACGATCTGTTGATTTTTATGAAAATCAGATTTATTGTTCACACTCTTTGCTGAATGTATGTTGTATGAGGAATTTGTGTTATTTAATTCTTCATTTTTTTTTTTTAAGAGAAACATGAAAGAACAATCAAAACCGGCTGATGGTGTTTTTGAATATCCACCTTCAAATACGGTAATCATACATTGTTTAAATCACAGCCTAAATAATTATGTAATTCATAAATAATCACACAGGTATTTTGCATCAGTAAATCACAAAGACAAAAATAACTTACTTTTGTCATATTTACTTAATCAGAGAAAGACTAATAAATACAAATAGATCGAAATGTAAAATGATAGCAGACTTCTCAACTATTCTACTATAGCCCATTTTTACCTTGACAGACTAGTTTTGTTTTACCGAAACTTACAAGTAAATCCTTGACAGACTAGTTTTGTTTTACCGAAACTTATAAGTAAATCCTTGACAGACTAGTTCTGTTTTACCGAAACTTACAAGTAAATCCTTGACAGACTAGTTTTGTTTTACCGAAACCTACAAGTAAATAAAGGCTATTCTGGTTGGACTGGTTATCTGGTACAGGACATTAAAGAAGCATTGACTATGAAAGCACACAGGGCGGCAGAATTGGCCATAGAAAGAGAGACTTTCAGGCATGCCGTCGTAAAGAGAGTAACTTTCTGTATAGGATGTGCTGATTGATTGACTGAATTTATTGATTGATGGATATTTTGTTTAGTTTACTATTTTTCTTTAGGCCATTTCTATTGAAAAGATCAGTAAAGGGAGATCATTTAGATGGAGACTGCAAACCATCTTCAGCTTGTACATCTTGCACATCACATTTTCAAGGACAAATTGTTGGGACAGAGGTCAGGCATGGTATTTACGTTTTAGGGAGCCACTTTAGTGGAGTGGCTAGCAAGCTTGCCTGCTGGCCCATTGATCATAGTTTCTAAACCCCGTTAAAATTAGAATTTAATTTTTATTAATAATTGACATGGGCTGCCACATTGACCCAGCATAAAATGCGACCTAGAAACTGTCAGAAGCAAAAGTGACTGGCATATATTGACCACCATCACTCAGCAAGTACTGGTTAATTTATACAAAGGAGTTAACCAACAGATTGTGCTCACTGCACATCCAACCATTCAGTCCAGCATGCTCAGATACCTCTAGTATATCCCTTAGTGTGTAGTGAGCGATGAGACAAGCTCTGTATTGATTAACTGTAACTGCTCATCCACCATGATGAAAAACAGTAAAGGTAAACAGGAAACTCAATGATGGTTTCACACCTTCTTAGCACCGGCAAAATTCTTATAAAAGGATCTCCTAGTCTAGCAGTTCTCAGACTTTTTCCGCCGCGGCACACCTGTCAGGAAAAACAACTTTCTCAACACAGCTACCCTTTTAGCGGTTTGAATACTTAGTGCACATTGAATGTTCTCTTTAATGCAATGAATGAAACTGTTTGGATAAATTTTTTATTATTTCCTTTGCTCCTGTATCTGTTTTTTTTTTTTTTATGTAAGCGTACGTTGAGAATGCACTGAAGCCTTGGCAGTAGCATTGTCTTCTGAATACACCTGCATTCGGAACTCTTCTTGGCTTCTTTCACAGTATTTCTGGTTTAAATTGCAGTCTTCACTGATCTCAAGCAGATTTTAAGAAATTCTTGATTATTGCCGCGGCACCCCTGGCATACACTCGCGGCGCCCATTTTGAGAACCACTGTCCTAGTCTACCTCCTGGCACTTTTAGTGCCACATAAGAAGTAACATAATCCATCCTACACATCCAGGTAATGTGGTTACAATAAATTCACACAGGCTGCTGCTATTTTGTTTATTGAAAAACAGCATTAATACAAATGTTGGGATGGCTGCATGTACTGTATAAGTCTGAAGGTGTGAAAAACATAATCCTTTATTCCTTTTTCTGTTTTCAACTCAGGTTTCAGTCAACATTGTTTATAATGCAGTCTTTCTTTTTCTCTCTCTGTTTCTCTCTCTCCAACATTGTCTCTTTTGCCTCCTCACTCTCTCTCTCTGTTTCTCTCTCTCTCACTCTCTGTCTCTTTCTGTCTCTCTCACACACACACACACCCCCCCACACAAACAATACATGCACACACAGTTTGTGTCTATTTTTTGCATTTGATTCATGCAGCTTTATTTACTCGGCCACTGTGCACTTTATAAAAAAAAACTGTTTGAATAGAATGACAATTTATTATTTGATTCAACAGCAACTCTTCTCTTTGTGTGAAGTTTCCTTTAGTCAGCCTAGTTGAATCGGCAGGTATTGTCAACCTTTTCACAGCTGCACTCGTCTGTGTTGCAACATGTTGACATCTTCTGTTCAGTATAGAACAGCTGACTTCAAATGATACAAGCACTGTAGTAATGCCCTCCTCATATTTAACATGTATTTACTGTGAGCTTATGCTACTGGCCATGTACCTACATGAGTGTCTCTATTTGACCAGGCTGTGGTGTCAGACCTAAATGTTACAGACAGCTCCATGGGTTCACCTGAAGCTAGAACAGATCAGAGTCACATCAGTTTTAATTCTCCATCCAAGGTTATATTGCCTGTAAATTACTGTCCAATGAATGCTAAATAGTTCATGTGTTAAGGTTCATGCCAGCCAAATTCAGTTGCCATTTTAGACTTTGGATGATCTGGGAGCCCCAGATCAGTGAAAATATGCCCTTGCTAGTCAGCAAGGCACTTTGTGATGATGTCAATGTTGATGCCCCAAAATATTAGTGGCATTAATTATGGCTGGATACATTTCTTAGATATTACTTCCATCTTCTTACAGTTTAGGCTAAGATATTTCTTTAGCACTTTCTACACTTGCATTTTTTTTTTCTTTTACCTGCAATCGACTGCAATTTTTCTTGGCATATTTTATATAGAACTCATTATGTGCTCACTGTATAATAAAAACATGTAAAGGAACAGTTCACATTCTTGAAAGCTCATGTTTCTAACTTATGGATGCTCTTTACTATTTTCATATTTGTGCTAGAAATGTTCATATGTTTTAGGATCTTTTTTTTTAAAATCAAATGTCACTTTATCAAATGCTTTAATATAGTCTGTGAATCGTCGAAACATATCTTTTTATTGTTACTTGTGTCACTGAATGGTTTGCTTTGTTACATCTATTCTTGTACGTATGTAGTGATCTTTTCTGTTTGCCAAGTTTTCAAGTTTGTCACTTGCTCCAGGGAATGTTCTGTGAATTGGATCTTTATTGTTTTTTTCTTCTTTGGCTATGATCATGATATCAGTTTTAATTTTATGTTACTTGCAGACTTAGTTATGTCAATTTGTCATTTTTTTTTTTAAAGTAGCAGTTAATGCTTTGAAATGTTATATCGAGCCTGTTCTTTGGTAGTAAATTTTGGAATGTGAGCAGAAAAATTAAGAAGAGTTTGGAGGCAGCTGAGATGTGGTTCTTGAGAAGAATGTTAATACCTTGGACTGCGAGAATAACCAACATAGAATGCCTGGAAATGGCTAATAAAAGTAGAACATTATATACAATAATGAGAAGGAGACAAACAAAGTTCTTTGGTCATGTAATGAGAAAAGGAGCACTGGAAAATATTGTGACAACTGGAAAGATCACTGGTAGAAGAGGCAAAGGCAGACCAAAAGAAATGAGGGTGGATGGCTTAAGAGAGTGGCGTGGAGGAATATCATCAGTAGAATTGATTCAGAACACCAAAGACTGAGATCTGTGGGGACACATGACCGCCTACGCCAGCTGGCAAGGCACTTGATGATGAGTTTAATGCTTCATTGTCTGCGTATAGTTCTTTAATGATGTAATGTGCCACTGATTCTGTATATTAGCTAGTTCATTTACATTGAATTTACTTAATAGTTGTGAACATTGTAGCTATCTCGTTAATACAAGATTTGTTTGAGTCACAACTTGTATGTTAATCAGGTGTTGTTTGTGAATGGCATTATTTAATCTCTCAGGTACTGATTTCTCCCCATAAACATTTACATGTTACAGTCATTACTAATTTTAAATGTATAGTTTTCAGTTTCTAATTTATTACCATTCTTACTCATTCTCCTTGGGTGAGTTAAATTTAACCCCACTAGGACCACACATGAGCGATTAACATGCGCTGATGCAAAGTGTCACCACTTGGATGAGAATTCCCCAGATGCAGATCCCTAAAACATCATTCAGCCGTATGATTATATATAGGGCCCCTGATGGCCACAAAGTAACCTGAAGTCCTGACGGGGTAGGGCAAATATAATTAATACTCACCTTATATTTGATTAAAACACAAAGTACGGTTATGTATCAGAAATAAGTTTCTTCAGATTATAGGCCATATAACTATTACTTGTTATTTTCATTGTTAAATAGACCTCTATAAAATCTGGAGTGAAAGCATCATCTGATCAAGACTTAGATAAGAGATTGGATGAACAAGATGGTGACAAAGATCATTCAACATTGCTGAGAAAAAGAAGTCCAACAAAAATCGTGCGCAGTGATTCGTAAGTTACCTGCCATGTAGCTGCTGCTCTTCATTTTATGAACAGCTTAACTCTTTCATGATGGCATTTTTCTGTGGTTTGGACAGATTTAATTCTGAGTGACATTTTTTTTTAACCACAACATAGCAGAGCTCAAGCTTTCCTGCAGAAACAGTGTTGGCTGTATAGTGACATTTAATGTATCAAATTGAAGTAAAATTAATACAGACTGCATCTAAACTATTACAGGATCATATTAGAACAACAAAATATTAAAAACACATTTAAGGATGTTAAGACACAGGAATATTTTTAACAGGTGAAGTTTTGTACTTACATTACTTTTGTACTTGATCATCAATACTGCTTTCCATTTCTAAGAATGCACATGCCTTCTCTACTTAATTATGCATCAGCTAGTCTTTATTTGAGACAGTTAATTTAAATGCTTTGGATTTTATGACAATTTTTGTATGACACACCAGATTTCACAACATTTACATTTTAAATAAACATATTTATATGAAGGTAGTTCAAGTGATGATTCAGACTTTTATTTATCTGACAACGTTGATGATCCTGAATACAGCAACTTACTGGGTGCTCTCAAACATCCCGACACCAGCAGTATGGACAGTTCTAGGTGAAGGTGAAGTAGAGGATTGACTTCATTGCACAGGGTAAATAGCCGTAAAAGAAGAGGAAGAAAACAATATTGTCATCTGTAAAATGTACTGACAGATTTCTTTCTAGTGTTCATGTTTCCAATATTATTGTAATAAGCAACTATTTGTTTCAGCTGCTTTTATATTTTGTATCAGAGTGTATGTGATGTATATGAACTTAAGTATGTTTACTGATATTATCTATTTTCCCCATGTTTGAAGGATAAACTCTGTAAATGTGGTACAAAGAAGCTGGGACCAACATTCTGTTGGTAAGTAACCACTTAAATTTTGTTACTTGCCATATTTTTTAGACTTTGAATTTTTTTTTTAGTACAGAACAATGTTTACATTGTATTACTTTTGTATCCAAATTCATAATCCTTTCACAGGCAGTTCAACTTCTCTGGGAGAAAAAGTGTATAGTGTCAGTGGTAGAGTGCTACGCTTGCGTGGCCATCTTCCTGCAGCTACTAAGATCTACTGTAAAGTTCGTCTGGAAATGTAAGTCACCTCAAGTGTTTCACTAATTGTTGCCTACAGAAATATTTTCTTTGGATGTACAGCTTTTTTATAAAGATTAATCAGTCATACACATTGAACACGCTATTAATGTCATTGACAATGAACAAATCACATATGCAAAAAATAACTACGTGTGAAATGCGATGTCTCCGAAGAGTCACCAACAATACACGAAGAGACAGAGTCACAAACGTCAGCATTAGAGACAAAGTTGGAACAAGAGCATGCATGAAACATATTGAAAGACAGAGAATGAAGTGGTTTGGCCATTTAGTAAGAATGCAACCGGATCAGATTCCCTATAAGGCCTTTTACAGTAGAACATCGGGAAGAAAGACCAGAGGAAGACCCAGGAAAAAATAGATAGATGGAGTACATGAATTTATTGATATGAGTTGTTGTTGTTGGCACCTTGCCATCTGTCAGTGTTATATCATGCTTTATGGAAGCATGAGAATCACAGACAGTGGCAATGGTGAGCATGACTCACAAAACCTGCTCTTGTAAAGAAATGTCTTCTCTTATTAGAACATGAGTTGCAGCACCATTTTTACTATAATAAAAATATTTGTCATGCTTCTTCTCAGATTTAAAAGGTTAAAGCTGAGAATCATTAAAGTCATTTCTTCTTAGACTCTAAGCTCTGAATTTGTCTGTAATCACTTTCCCCTTTATTCTGTTCCGTACTTAATTTTCCCCCTCCATGCAAACACAGTCGATGGCATCCTTGTCCCATGATTACCTATATAATTCATGTCACCATACACACATCTACAAGGTCCGACAATTAAGTAATGAGACAAATTCCATGCAAATTAAAATAATCAACAGTTGAAGATCTGACCCATATTTTATTCAAAGCAAGCTCCCTTGATACAGCGAGTGGCATGATCTAACCAACACTGGAACAACCTCTGTAGCTCTTCTGTTGTTATGGCCCTTAAAGTCGATGTTACAGTCCTTTGAATGTCATCTATATTGTCAAGGAAGCGTCCTTTCAATGGTAACTTTAATTTTGGGAATAGAAAATAATCACTGGGCTTTTTTTTTTTTTTTTTTTTTGGTCTTAGCAATAATAAAAATCAGTCTCATTACTGAATTATTGGACCTTGTTGAGGCCTGCCTCAACATTTTTTACCCATTTGTAATTCACTGTAGAGCAGGGCAATTCAACTGGCCGCCTGCAGACCACATGTCGCCTGCGAGACCTAGCAAATGGCCTGCTGATCATTGCCAGTTGTATTATGTAAATGATTTTCCTTTGCTTGGGCTCAGTCCTTTGGCCTGTTATGATCCCCATTTTCAAAATTTTGGACCCTGTGTAAACTTTTTTGAACAGCCCACGCTTTAAAGGGTGTCTTTGGGGACTCTGCCATCTTCCATCCTCTGAATGTGTCTTAGCTGTCTGAGCCCTGGAAGGTTGAGCACTGAAGCATGAGCTAGGAAGGCCCGAGTAGGCATGTTACTATTACTTCTGGCCAGAAATGCAGATTGTGGTGACAAATTAGAAGACCTATCGAGTGACGATTGACCTATAAAAAATATGCTGCTAGCGGTTAAAATGGACGCTAGACAGCGGTGCTGTTCGGAGCGGAGGCAAATATTTTGCTTCTGCCGGACGGTGGCCGAAGTATTTTTGCTCCATTTGTAGACTGGATATAGTTTCGTCGCCCAGCTTCTGAGTTGAATGCATGGCGTGACCCTGGGAGCTGCGGATTGCATTTGGAATGTTTTTTTCGACTGTGACCAACGTGGTGTGAATTGTAGATTCAGAAAATGGCGCGATGCCTGTCGTGCAATGCTGGCGGGACCCGTATTAAAAATTGATCGCGCTGGCAACTGCTGATCTGTTGGCGACAAGTTCTGCTATCATCAATGATGAACTGCATTTCTAATGCTGGACTGTTTGTGTTAGCACTTCGGATGGCTACCATATGCGTTAATGCGAGTGTATGCTAGATATGCTGAGACAGCAGTCTGTCAATCTTTCCACAAGGGACTGTGATAAACATTCTGGGTGTTTTTCGCTGGCACAGGAGCGGAGCAAAGATGGGGCGACCCGTTTGCTATGAAGCTGAAACTAAGACTACCAGACCAGACTACCAGACCAGACCATGCTGCTAGCTCAATATACCCAACCAGTAGTATAAAGACAGGAAAATTGGATCATTACTGTTTTATTTTTTCTTCCGTCAAAACATGTTTTTTGTTTACTTCAATCCTAGGATGAATTTCAGTAAATATATTAATATTTAATGAGAAATATTAATAAAACTAACCTAAATATGTTATTAAATATTAGTTAAAAAATCAGTTAAATAATAAATTGTGGATTCAATTTAGTATCACATATGACAGTTACAAGTAAAATCATAAGTATGGATAACATAGTGAGCTTTAGGGATAACATAATCTTCACAAGCATCTGTTGAGGAAAGTGGAGTACTTGTGTATGATGTCTAATCTAATTATTCTGCATTGTTTAGGGTTTATCTTATTTTGTCTTTTAATTTCCTCCTTCTCCTCAGTGTTTCAGCTCTTTTCCTCTTCTCCTGTTCCTCAATACAGTGGTAGCTTGTCATTTGAACAACTCCAAACTTGAACCAGCCTGGAATTCAAACAAAATTGTCCAGTCAATTTTACATGAGAACTTGAAGGCTACCATGGAAATCAAACACCTGGCACCTTCCAATCACAAGACTGAGCTGATAGCACAATAGATGTAGCACCTTCACCAGCAGCAGATAGAAGAAGTTGCAAAAGACATTTCTTTGAGGAAGAAGGGAAAGCTAGAAGGATTAGCACAGCTGTATTCCAATATCTTTTGACCATGTTGTCAAAATGACAAAAAGTTCTTGAGAGGTGACGCCCTGATAGAGCCTTAGTTAACAGGTGTCTTAACTTACTCAGTGATAACAGTATCAAACATCTTAGAAAAAGTAAACATGGTCACTAGCACTTTGGAATGGTTTCTCTCAACAAAAACTAGTGACCTGAAGGACACTACAAGTAGTGAATGACTACAATATGAAACACTAGAAAGGATTCCCTTAGTAATCGCAGAAGGTGACTCACGTTCCAAACAATAACGTCCCTAAATCCCCTTCCTCCTCCTGCTTCTTTCTTCTGTGTCACCATTTCTATCAAGGTACATTCATACAGTATTTTATATCTTTTGTATTTCTGTGTGTTTGTATGCAAATAAGACCATCATGTGTTACTATATTTACAATGTGCTGTATTTAGGCAAATACATTTTAAAATTTCAGTTTGTTGGATCCTGGAACAGATTAAATTAGTTTCTGTTATTTCTGTGGTAACAAAATTGCCTTAGAGTTTTGGTGATTTTGAATTCAGACACTCTTGAAGTGGATATTGTTCAAATTTCGAGGTACCACTGTATTCTGCATTTTCTAAATTGTTTCATGCTCTTTGTAAATTTCTTTCTTTTTAATTTTGCTCATCTTCTACATCATAGACAGACGTATACAAAACAAGTATACCTGTCTGTTAAAAAAATTCTGTTCATTGATTTACATTTCTTTCTGCAGACCTGGAAATCGACTTAGTCTTTTTCATCACAGCAGAATTATTGGAAAGTCTCAGATTGTCTCCTTGCATGATAATACAGTGGACTGCAATATTAATTTTGAGGTATGTAGTAGACAACTGTGAGCTGTAATAGTGGCCTGATAAAATCGCCTGCTAGTGTTGGGTTTTAATCTGCACAGGAAAATTGGGGGAGAGGGGGGAGTGACCTTAGCTCTCAGGTATTTAAGATGGGTACTAAGAAATGTCCTAAGAAGTAAAGATTGCTGGAGTGATGTTAACCACATTGCCAACCGAGTTCTTGTTTTGCTATTTAGATATATAAATACTAGCGGTACCTGGCCGCGCATTGCTGTGGAGGGTCAGAGAAGCCACATGGCTAGTGCTGTCGCCACGGACTGTTCAGGTTAGGATGTTTAATTGTGCCCCAGACAGAAAAACTCTTTAACAAGTTACTGGGGAGCGAACCTGGGTTTCCCGCATGACTGACGGCCTAACGTTGTAACTACCTGGCCACAACAATAACTGCTACTATTGTATTTCTGAGGTCAACAGTCAAACTTCGAGAACGCGCAAAATGAACGCCTCGGTAAACAACACAGATCAATTCCAAACATTGTCTGGAAAGCAGTGATAATAGCACTCACCAATTACTTTTCTATATATTCATTCAACGACTTGTCGTGCCCATAACGAAATAATTTATTATCTCATTCAGCTTCATACATAATAATTCAAACGCAAATCGGTCAATACAGTTCAAGTCCACCGCCATTTGCAATGATCCTCATAATGAAATAATACCAGCAGAATTAAAAACCTGCGCCGGGAACCCGGCAGTAAAACAAAAACCAATGTGATTGTCGCTAGAGCTAAATGGTTTGTGCTGTGTGCGACACTCTTACCAAAAAATGCAATTATTCTAATGCAATGATAGGTCAAAATTTGAAAGCGATCGGTGAAGAAATTAGCTGCCACTAACAAAGAAACATTTATAATTTTATTTAAATTGATCTGTCTAGAATCATACAGCCAATACATAGCTGGAATGAAAGAGTCCATTCATTTTTTTTTATAATTTCTAAAATGTGAGGCAGAGATACATAATATTAGTGGGGACCTGGAAGGAGCCACAAAAACCATAGCAGATTGCGTTAGTCATCACGTCTGTTGACAGCCTTCTGTCTTTTGTACTGCCAGTCATTTATTAAATAGATGTTCCTCCCTGAAATGATGCCAGACTACCTCATGCCTTCTTTCTTGGTCTCCCCCTGCATTTCTTTCTATTTAACTTTTCTATTATCACAACATATCTAGTTGCATTTTTTTAAATTAACAAAAAGAAATGTTCATTTATTAGTTTATAATGCAATTTATGTTTTAGAAAAACATGACATGTATTACCTGAAATATCATATGTGGTCATCTGTTAATGTCCATGGGTTTTTTCATCATGTTAGCTTGACAGAGGAGCAGGCATTACTGTGAATGCAGTCCTCACTTTTGACATCAAGTACTCAAACAAGCAGCATCTGGCAACAAAGTGCTTCTCATTAAGGTCACTTTTGGCTGGTAAGATGGGTTGTTGTTTTTTTTTTGTTTTTTTTGTTAACTTAAAGCAAACACAGTAGTCACCCCGGTGATCTAGAAAAAAAAAAATGGTTCACAATTAGGGAATTCCAACAACAAAATCCTTTGGGAAAAAAACCTTTTACAGTCACAAAATAAAATCATAACAGTTCCATTTATCGGCCACAACAATACTACATTCCATACAGCATATATGGAATCGTCGGCAAGCATGATTGCAACAGAGAAATATGAATTAACTGGGTCATGTGTTTGTGACCTAAAAAGTAAATGTTAACAATGACTTTTTTTTCCCCACTGACTTGGTCGCAGATTAACACTGACCAGTGGGAAAATTACAGTATCATAATTTCGGTACTCCTGTCAAATCCGGACGAAGAATAAAAAGCCTTGGACGACTTAGTCAGAGTTCTCTCCCTTGGGCGCACTGCGAACAGTGATCGGAAAAGCCACAACGAAACAAACGACACCAGCAACATGGCAGTTAGACGCACTCACATAACTAACATCGTTATTCCGACGCAATTATTTCCGGCAAGAATGCTATAATTGGCTGTTGAGACATACCGTGGAGCTGGGAGGACTCGATGAGGCCGGCAGATCTATCGTAGTTGAAGTAGACGAGAGCTACTTCTTCCGACGAAAGTATCAGCGTGGTCACACCACTCACGGTCGTTGGGTCGTAGGGCTAGTAGAGCTTCAGACTGGCCGTTGTTACTTGGAGCTTGTGCGAAAACGAGATGCGGCGACATTGGAGAGGATCATAACAGATCACGTCCTGCCGGGAACGACTATCGTGACTGACGCTTGGCGAGGCTACAGCAACGTGGCAAACTTACGGCATGGCATCTATCTGCACGAGGTAGTAGGCCACCAGACCAACTTCGTCGACGCCGTACTCAGTCACATACACACACAAACAATTGAGGGCCTCTGGATGCTGGTGAAACGCACCATTCATTAACGATTGGGCACCAGCCGCACACTATTGGCGTCATATTTAGCAGAATTCCAGTGGCACCACGCCCACAAACATCAGATTGTCGGCCACTATTTCCAAACCCTACGTCAAAATTTTAACATCTAACCCTAACCCTAACCCTAACCCGACCCCTAACCCTACCCCTAACCCTACCCCTAACCCTACCCCTAACCCTACCCCTAACCCTAACCCTAACCCTAACCCGACCCCTAACCCTAACCCTAACCCTAACCCTAACCCTAACCCTAACCCTACCCCTAACCCTAACCCTACCCCTAACTCTAACCCAACAACCGCATGATGATGACTACACAACCATTCACAATGCCTCACGAAACCGTACGCAGCCCTACACGCAACCGCAGGATGATAGGTAAGTGTGTCGTTTATTTCGTTTGTTTTCCGATTACTGTTCGGAGTGCGGCCAAGGGAGAGAACTCTGACTAACTCGTCCACGGCTGTTTATTCTTCGTCCGGATTTGACAGGAGAGCCATAATTTCTGTTAATAATAAATCCATGTTTTTTCTCATTGAAACCCCTCTACGTGCTATTTTTAGCAATGATAGTCATTCCCAGTCCTCCTAGATCTGTGGATGCAATCAATAACAGTCTTAGCTGGGCATTTCATGAACAGGAAATGTTAACGTGCCAGCATCACAGCAAAACAGATTTCTGAAGAAAGACAAATAGCAAACTAGATCATCAAGGAACTCCTGTTTGAGTAACCATCATCATCATGTAGCAGGTCCTTTGCAGAACGTCGCTCTCATCACGGTCTGCCTGAAAGAAACTCGGTCTCTCGACATTTCTCCAACCTCATGCACTTTCACATTCAAGGAGTCACTTATATCCTGTGCCCATCTTCGTGTCGGTCGGCCCCTGCCCTTCTTTCCTGGTACCATTTCCTTTCAATCCTTTTCATGATAATTCGTAAGAGGATTTTGCTAGCATGACTTATTAATGCAATGGTACGGTAGTTGGAGCATAGTTTTAGATTAACAATAACCACAGAAGAAAAAAAAACAATAAATATTCAAGTCACAGACACTCCCAGAATAAGTGAAGATCTTGAAGCACTTCAGAATATAATATAATATCTCAACTGGCAGATCAGAAGATGAAATCGTGAATAGATACAATAAAGCAAACCAACCTACTGGACAAACCCAGTGCTCAAAAACAAATGTATCAGTAGACACTAATTAAAGAAAAACTGTTTAATATAGTATTTTAACCAACTGTCAACCCCCCCCCCCCCCCCCCCCCCCCCCTCTTTATCCCAACTTACAGCTTCTGAGATGAGATCAATCATAAAAACGATGGACATAGGAAATATCCATTTATGAAGCACACAAACCAGCTTGACAGACATACAAATAAAGCCCAGAATGGCTTGGCCACATGGCATGAGTAGGATGAGAACATAGATGAGGTTTAAGGTTTTGAACAATGGATCAACATCATGGCACACGGGTAGTAACCAATAAGTGCTCCATTCTTCTTCTAACTCAAGTCTGAATCCGAAAAGCTCAGCACTGTGCACAGGTTCTGTACCCAGAGACCAGGGGGAATTACTAGAAGTCCTAGTCACAGGAAAAAATCCAAGCCCTTACTGGGGATTGAACCTGGAACCTCTAGCACTTGAAGCAGACACCATGCTCTAAGATCATGCAGCGCCCCCCCTTCCCCCCCCCCCCCCCCATGAGAACATAGATATGATCTGTGATTCTGGTCATAATGTGAGCCGGTATTTCATATCCAAAACTGGGACTGAAGTTTCATAAATGATATAGGAATAAGATTTCGCATCATTGATTACTATAACTTACTTAATAATACTGACTTTTACTCCAAACATTTATTTCTTGTAGATGGAGACAAGAGTTGCAGATGGATACCAATTGGCAAAAGTGTTGAAATTGAGATTTCAATTTCACAAGGTCAAAATAACCCACATGAGCAGCGACGTTCAGGCAGCATCCTCAAGTCGATATCTTTTCGAAAAGAAAAATCTAATCTCAAATTCCCATAATACACTGAGCACAGGACCAACTGTGTGCTGTCAGTTATTGTGCTGTGCTGTTATTCTGTGCTGTGATTGTTTGTGTTGAAAGTATGAGGCAAATGTTGAGTTATTTTATTATCACTATGTAGGTCAAAGCCTTTGCTGGACATTTAAAATGGGACAGTGACAAAGTTGTCCTCTTTAAGTTTGTCGTGAGTTGTTGTACTATTATGTTGTAAGCTGCTTTTAACTATACATGGTGATTAGCCCTTTCATCAGCTGTTATTAGACTATTCTTCTGGTTACACTATTTTAATATTCCATGTGGAAGCTTACATTTAGTTTGAAACAAGAACAGACTTGTGTAAATAACTATTCCTTCAACTTTAAATTAAATTGGAGCGTAAAGAGAAAAATGAATCTTACACAAAGCATGGATTTGTGAATTTGAACTACTGAAATAAAAACAATATATCAGTAAATGAAATAATTATTACACATACTTCATACACATATCACTGACAAGCACCGTATGTCAGGTATGTCTCCTTTATCAACTCTTAATGTAAATTGCTAATCAGGATGCTCACTTAAAATTTGGAAATTATGTGTATATAGATATCGGTTTCTTGTTTTATAAACAGTTTGTCATAACTCAAGTGCCATAGCCATTATTAACATTGCTTGTAATGGATCTCTATCACCCTCTGTCTCACTGTTGCTGTCAGCTTTGACAAACTGCTATTGTAAGCTTTGACAGATTGCTGTTGTAAGGTCTGACAGACTGCTGCTTATCCATCTTTGATATGTTTCCAGTTGTATCATGTCCTACTTCTTGCTCATCTTCCTTTGACTCTTTCCTCCAGCATGGGTTTATATTAAACTGTCATGTCTTTAAATATAGCCAAAATATTAAATGTGTTTGTTTTGGTTTTTTTTTAATCTTTCCATACTGTCTTTTTATTCTCATCATGCCTAGGATTTCTGTAATGTTTGTCCCAATAACGCTATAAAATGTTCTTTATTATTATCATTTCTGGAGTTATAAGTACCTGTTTGTTCTCCACACTTACACACATATAGCATTGCTGAATTTATTTAAAACTTAACCATTCTCATTGTTAAGTCTTTTTTAATCTACCTAAATGTGAATATCTTTGTCAGGTTTATGAAAGTATTGGCCATTCTTATATTTTATTTCATTTTTTAAAATATCCATGTCACTGCTGCCAACAGTTATTATTCTAAGTATTTATTTCTTGTTCTAGCATCTCTCCATTTAGTCTGACACTCATTGTTGTCCTCATTTTTTACATTGATATTTGTTTCTTTTGATGTCTAATCCACATGCTGCCATTTATCAGTCTAGGTGTTGCACACAGCTCTGCAAGTGCTCACTTTCTGCCAGTAATACCGTGACACCAGCACATTTAAAGTTGTTTAATATTTGTTTATTTAAGTTCAATCAAGATATTCCTCCAGCTTGCTGAAAAACTTTGGAACTAACGAAATATATTGTTATATTTTACATTGTATGAAATTAAAAGCAGCATTGAAATTAATATGTATCAGTGACATGTTTGAAGATTTACAGACAGCAGCGTCCATTCACATGATACAGTTGGTGAGAAATTTGCAGACACATAATCACATTCAAGTACTCTATATTTAAAAAGCCTATATTTTAAAAAAATCCATTCACATCTATTTTTGTCTGTTATAATTTTCATATATTCTTACAGAAGGCTGCTAAATTTCTTTGATATCTATTATGTTTTGTATTTTAGGGATTCTTTCCCTCCAAGTTTTTTCATATGCTGTATTTTAGAAGAATAAAGCCCACATTTGTAATTGACAGTAAATAATATGGTTGACAATAATTAATTTGATTATAACAGTTATAACTTCGTCTTTTCTTTTTCTATAACTTCCTCTCTTTTTCTGTTCTGCATTTTAGCATCAGATTTTAAAGAGACATCGGGTGAGAGCCTTATGTTAAGTAGATGCTGATATTTAGGGCCACAGATATTCCATCTTCCATTGCTTGCATGGTTGACCTCTATTCTGCTTCACTTATGTCTGAGTGACAGGGCTGTCCAATAGCCATGCTGCCTTAAATCTTCATGCTCGAAAGCAGAAGTGGTATATAAAGGCGGTAATTGGAGTTTTTGACAGGGCTGTCTGTGATGCACTACTTGTTCGTAGTCTTGACATATGTCCGAAGCATTTGATCATTTGTCTCTTGAGTATAACTATCTGAGTGTAATAAATTATAATGAAGCTGCATTTAACCATTTAGACTCAAGAAACTGAAATATCTGTGGTTTGTCAGGATTATTGTGCATAATGTCATTAAATATTAAAAAGTGGTGGGAAAATAACTGTTTGATTACTGTTATCATCCACGAAGTTGGCAACATTTTGATTCATATTTACCTGTCACTTAAAAAAAAATTAATTATTTACATTTTACTCAGTAGAACAGAGCATAAAATGCACTTTTAACAGATTTACTGTCAATAAAGTAGAAAAACAAGAACAAGTGAAACCAGACAAGGTAGCAATTATTTTCACATTTCTGTCTTATGACTGGTCTTAACCGTGCAATATGAATTTATATATACATGCACTAGATTATATTGTCTGGCTTTGCACAGGATGGTGAAAGAAAGTCTTATTCTCCTGTCCTCTACATAACCTAGGTCTCCACCACTGCCCTATATGTAGGCCTATTGGAAGTAGGGGTTTTACTAAATGTCTATATTTAATATTCCGTCTTCTCTTTTTATCTTTGCCTCCATCGCTGCTACAAGGTCCGACAATTAAGTAATGAGACTAATTCCATAAAAATTAAAATAATCAACAGTTGAAGATGTAACCTGTATTTTATTCAAAGTAAGCCCTTTATGCATTGATACAGCAAGTGGTACGATCTGACAATAGCCCTTAAAGTCAATGTAATAGCCCTTTGGATGTTATCAATATCGTTAAAGAAGCATCCTTTCAGTCGTAACTTTAATTTTGGGAATAGAAAATAATCACAGGGAGACAAATCTGGGGAATAGGATGGAAGGCTGATAAAGGCCAAAAAAAAATTTTTATTTTTTTTTATGATGTCTCTTTGGTACTCAACCCGATGATGTTTTTGGTCCTCAGACAACGAATGTGGCACAAACCGGCCAGCAACATTTTTTCTTACCAAAATCTTTCACTAAAATATTATGAATGGTCTCTCTGTTAACACCAGATGTATCTGCCATCGTCCGCACAGTAAAACAATGATCTTCTTGTATCTTTTCTCTGACTTTTGCAATGAGTTCATCATTACAAACAGAATTTTGGTTGCTAGGTCTAGGTGCATTAGTAATCATTTCCACATAGCTTTTGAATTTGAGAACGGGATAAACAATTATCCCCAGAAACTTGTTGCATCAATTCAAATGTTTCAACGGCACTTTTTCTGAGTTTTAAAAAGAATTTAATGTTAGCTTTTTGCTCCGTGCTGATTACGTAACAATGCATCTCTGACTAGGTCAACAAAATGGCAGCTTGTTTGTTGTCTGCTTATCGAGGGGATGAAAAGTTGCCAGATCATAGATTAATGTTGCCTCTTTAGATTCCATGCTTTGCTTCATAGATGGCATTTTTGTCTTGGCCATAATAAAATCAGTCTCAGTACTTATTTGTCGGACCTTGTATATCTTTGTCATTGCCTCTAATTGGACCCGAGGCATCACCTGTATCACTAACACCAATTTTTTAACATTTTGGGAGACAGATGAATGTGCTGTCTCGACACATCGATATGTGGTTTCAAGGAAGATAACAGTGAAATATGTTTTTTTTTTAAAATTACTTTTTCAAGGGAAGTAATATGAAAAAGAATATTCAAAGAAATACAACTCTAGCAAAAGTTTACTTTTACTGACTATTGCAATAAATAAAGAAATGCACAGTAACCATGAGCTACCATTGTGACTATTAAATTACAAATTATATTCATAATGGCAAATGAAAATTAAACCTGTGTGTTAGTCATGGTTTGGGAGGAGTTAATGCTTCGTTTATAATAAAGTTAATGCTTCGTTTGTAATAAACACACGAAATACAGAAAGGGTTTGTTATTGATAGTACAGATAACATGGTTCTTTTTTAAACATGATCATCTTGCTTTCTTATCCTTACGTCCTTTTTAAGACGTAATTTTTTGTTATTTGAAAACAGTTGAATTGGGTTTCTGGGTCTTTTGCCCGGGTGATCCTCATCCGAATGGTGGCACTTTATGTCACCAGGTGTAGGTCACTCGTAGCATGTCCGTGGTGGGGTTGAACAACTCACACACTTCACCTTCTCACAAATTAATTTTTTTTAACCCCATTCCGGCTATAGTCAGGGGCCCTAATATAACCTAATGGCTGAAAGAGGTTTCTGGGACCTGTAGCCGGGGAATTCCCATCTGAATAGTGGCACTTTGTGTCACCGGGTGTTTATCGCTCATTGCGTGGTCCTGGTAGGGGTTGAACATCACTTACTCATCTTCTTCTCACTGTTTACATATATATCCATTTTGTATATTCATTGCATTGCTTTTTTCGTCTAGTGTATATGTTATGTTACCAGTATCGTCTCTACACATATGGGACAGCTACCACTGCTCTTGCAGATTTTGACAGATCCAAAGTACAATTTTTTTTTAAAGGTCTTACAACAGTTAGAAGAAATTGAATCTAAATTTTGCAAATTTGAATTAGTTACGTAAATTTGATGGAAAAGAATGACAGTTTTTAAGGTCTCAGGCATCAAAGCCAGTGGAGACATTTACAGATTGCATTATTCCAAAAGACCTGTTTTGCTTTAATAATGTTCAAAATTACCATCATATCTTAGATAAATATTCTTAAATCTTTGTCTCTTTATCAGTTTTGACAGTTCATGCCCAGGTGATCTGATTATCTATACAGATAGTTCGTTGTTAGGAGGAAAGCAAAGTGCCTGGGGGGTCGTTGCAAAAGCCAGTGGAAAATCTTTAGTGCAACACAGCCTGACATATGACACCACAACATCTAGCATGAGGGTGGAGGTGGTAATTGCAGCTCCCCGGTGGCTAGAGAACAAGATGCATACACATGTCATAATTGTAACAGACTCTGAAAGCATGCTGAGAAAGGTGAAGACAGGGATGCTTCGAGCAGAGTGGCAAGCTTCACTTGAAAGGTCACAGGTAGTGAGCATACTTTGTATCTTTTCTTCAGGCTATGCCAGCGGGGTGTGTAATGAACAGGCAGACAGACTGGCATCACTGGGTGGTGAATTGATACATGACAAGGCAGATGTGGTCAAGGCCCGTTGGGAACAAGCAACGGAATCAGTAGAGATAGATTATTATTATGGCGTGGAGAGAATGGGTGTAACGAGACAGTCTGGCCGGCTCAGCAATAGACTCAGAGGAAAGGCAAAATGGACATATAACCAGATTGTGACCGGTACCATCAGTACTGGAACTCTGCGCTGGCTGCTGAAGATGAGGAGGGAGCATGCATGGGAATGCCCAGAGTGCTGTGATGTCAGTTCTTGACTCAACTCAATGACTATGATGAGAAATTAAATAGACTCTCATTTGAATTAATAGTGGGGAGGGGGAAATGTTTTCTGCACATGGAAAAACATGCTGTAAGCATATTCATATATTAAATACTGTGATTTTTGTGATTTTGTTTTAATAAGCTCAACACAGTTTTTAATAAGTCATTCTGAAATAAAGAAGATACAATTTACAAATTCATATGAACAAATTGCACCCGTTTTTGAAAACAAATTAGTAAATATATTTTGTAATGTTATAAAGTATGTTTTATTTTCATATTTATAACATTAACTAATATTGTCAATTGTTATCTCTTTTATTGTGGTTCAGGTCCGATCATTTGGAAAGTTCAATCTGAAGGGTGTTATAGTTAGAGAAATAGTGAGATATGCTTCAAGTTGTATCGATCTGTGGCCACTTTATAAGAGTATTATCAAATGGAACAAATTATAAATAAACATATTAGAATATCAAAGAACTGTCTTTTGTGTATGTGAGCGTGTGCACTTGCATGACTTTGTGGGTACATGCATGTGTGGGGTGACTGTCATTTGCAGGCTGAGGGAATTGAAGAGTAGTAAAAGATCTCATTTACAAATTACCGATCACATTATTTTATTTCAGTAATAATTTATACAGATGTGGTAAGCCACGGATTGACACCTAACAGTTTTGCAACATTGCTTAGGCTTAACGCTGTTAATAGGTTGTGCTATAGTTAATAGCAGCTGATACAAACTAATGCATCATATTTACAATTTCATATTGTTTCCTATTTCATAGTGTAACAGAGTTACATTATGTGCTGAATGCTGGCTCCATCTGAGAAACTCGATGTCCACAAATTCTTTAGTTGGGTTCTAGAGTGAGAAACATAAAGACTTTTTTTTAAATGTGAAAAATATATTTGAAATAGAACAGAACAATGGAGAACAAAAACTCTCAGTTTTATTGATAATGAATACCCATAAAGACAGTTGATTTGATTGTACAGAGACAAATGGCACAAAATGCATTTAAAAGAATAGGAGTAAGAGTATAAGTAGAATAGCCAAAAAATACCATGTGGACAGTGGACCAACAAGGAAAGGCTGTCACAACTACAATGCAGGAATCCAAGAAGATAGCAACAGAAATTGGAAAATACTATTCATTCGCACTCTGTGGTAAAAATGGCAGATGCACAATCATTTCTTCAAGCACTCCAGTAAGGAGAACTATTTCTAAGTCCATAACCTATGACAACTAAATATTGTATCCGAATTGTTTACGCCAGTTCTGATGCCACAGTGGTCTGGAACTCATCATGATTGTCAAAAGCACAAATGGCTGAATTTGACAAGGAAACAATCTAGCCCACAGATGCTACCCTGCAAAGAAAACTGCAGCACCGGTGAAGACCCAAGTGCCCCGTCCTGTTTATGGCCTGTGCTAGAATACATGCATAGTAAACGTCAACTGCTTGTTGTTGTCTTTTTTCATTAGATAATTTTCCTGACCTGTAGCCACCCAAACTGTACCAGATTCTTGGAAGGCACGCCTTCTTTCAACAAATTTGAGCATCACAACAATAATCTTCTCCAGCACATGGGTTTTAAAAAAGAATAATGCCATTTTATTAGCAGACCGAAAGAAGTGAAGTTTTACAATATTTTAAAGGGACATTTGATTATAGCTTGTTACATAAGTATCACGTAGGGCAAACTTTTTTTTTAATATCCAAATATGGCCAGGCAGCACTGAAAACTGTCACTGAATGGTAGACAGTACGATCTTGAGAAAAGCCGACGAAAGAGGGAATATGAAGAGTCATGGTCATAGACATAACCATCATCATCATTATCATTCTGTTATCTTGCGTACACATCGGTCACGTACTCAGAATGGACATACAGAGACTTCCCCACCAAGCCTTCATATGGTCACCAGAGGGTAAAAGAAAACAGGGAAGACCAAAAGAAACTCTCCGTAGAACCATCACAAGGGAGAGCTCAACCATAGGTCTCAGTCGCACTCAAGACCTACATCAAGTGGCAAAGAACTGACAGATGTGGAAAGCTATGACCTCTGCCCTATGCGCCATCTTTGGCACAAGAGGAATAACTAACTAACTAACTATCTTGCGTATACGTTATACAGAGCTCGTAGACTATTGCCCCATTCCATTCTTCTTCTTCTACTTATTTTTTTTTTTTTTTCATCATCGTTCGTCCATGTGATGTAATTAATTACGTTGTGCATGTTTGCAGCATAGCGGCGAAATGTGCATCTTTTGACCGACACATCTAACTTCATCGGACATAATTGTCCGGATTAGCGTTCCTGGTGAATTCCATGGGATATTGCACAGCTTCGTTGTAGTGTTGTCATCTGGTCTGCAGGGGGTGCCCCAGCCAGGGTAGTTCCTGGTCGGCCTTCAGATGGAGGCAGGGGTAGAACACTGGCATTCTCCCTTGCCATGCATAAAGTCACATCCCCTTGGGGCAGTACCAGCCAGTCTACCTATTTATTTCCTACCACTCCTGCATACTCTGTAGAAAATATCCAATAAACGCTAACTACCCGTGACCTCTGAAGTGATGCTTGCCACTCTGCATGGAGCATGCTTATCTTCACCTTTCTTAACATACTTTGTGAGATGCTTACTATCACGGCCTACTCTATTTGTTATTATTAGAGAAGGCGTTGGTTATTATGACGACATGTGTGTACAGCTTGTTCTCTACCAGCGGAAAGCTACGGTGGCTGCATCCACCCACACACAGCTGGTTCTCAGCCAGCGGAAAGCTGCTGTGACTGCATCCACCCACACACAGCTGGTTCTCAGCCAGCGGAAAGCTGCTGTGACTGCATCCACCCACACACAGCTGGTTCTCAGCCAGCGGAAAGCTGCTGTGACTGCATCCACCCACACACAGCTGGTTCTCAGCCAGCGGAAAGCTGCTGTGACTGCATCCACCCTCACACAGCTGGTTCTCAGCCAGCGGAAAGCTGCTGTGACTGCATCCACCCACACACAGCTGGTTCTCAGCCAGCGGAAAGCTGCTGTGACTGCATCCACCCACACACAGCTGGTTCTCAGCCAGCGGAAAGCTGCTGTGACTGCATCCACCTTCATTCTCAACTAGACGTTGTAGTAGCATACGTTAGACTTTGTTCCACTAAGCGATACTCACTCGCTTTCGTAATGAACCCCCAAGCACTTCTTCTGCCTCTCAACAGAGCAATCTTTATAGATAATCACCTTAGCTGGACATAAATTATTGTGAACCAATCTTGAATTTCTGCAGTGCCTGCTGGCCAATCCCTGCCATGTGTGATTATAACACTACACAAGTCTACGTTTGTTGTTGTTGTTGTTGTTGCGCTGACACTTTGACCCACTCCTTTTATCCCATTTGTTTCCATCATGCACATATCTCTAAATGTGTCTTCTGTTTGTGCAATCCAAAACTCACTGTAACCAGCCTGTTGACTGTTGAGCTACATCTAGTGCTAGTGGGTGGGGGGGGGGGGGGGGGGGTCTGTCTGCAAAGTCGGTAGTGCAAGAATTTATCGCATAAATCTAATGGGGTGTCTCCTGTGCATAATCATCCGCATGTCTTTAAATGTGTGTTCAATCTTCACCTGCTGACTCTTCGATACAGCGAGCAGCCCCAATCCGTAATCCATCATAGAAATAATCAAGTGCTGCTAAATTGTACAGTTGTTTTGCTCCATGTCCACTGCTGACCCAATTTTCAACTGCCTCCATATCGCTCACAGGTGACAGTTAGTTAGTTTTAGTTAGTCTGTCCTCTTGAACCTAGGGCGGCGAATAAGGCAGATATCATAGCTCTCAGTGTCTGGCGGTTCGGTGCCACCTGTTTTAAGTCTTGGATATTTGAATGACAGGCTCTTATTGAAAATGACGCCAAGATACTCCAGTCTGAATTCTCTTTTGATGTTTCAATTGTTTGTTATCAGGTTTGAGACATCAGCTGTAATAGTTCTATTGCCCAGAGATCACCATATAACAACTTTTTCAGGATGCCTCTATATTCATATAATGAGGAGAAAAACATCAAGACGACGTCTAGAAAGATTAGTAGCAGAAGAGTTAGACAGAGCGAAGCTTTGCTGTATGGTCTAACAGTAACATAGTGATCTTCATTGATAGATTTAACTCCTAACACTAAGGACGAAGATCTGCAGAGAGACAGCCGCAAACATTTGGCAAAGCACACGATAGTGATCTCAAACATTGAAAGGTATCTGAAGTTTGACGTTTGTTGCTAAAAACATCTGGCCACATCAAGTCAACATGGCGACGGGTTAATCAGTTACAAATGTGAACAACAAAATGATGAATAAAATATGTAGTAATATGGATATAAACTTGAGGAGAAGAAAAAACAAAACTGATGAACGGAAAGTTTTTAAAACATGAATTAGTACATTCATATTTTTAAACTAACAGAGTAAAAATTTAAAAAAAAAAAAGACCTTCCTCTTCCGATTCTGGGTTGCCTGTGGATTTCTAAGATTTAATTTTTTTTAGAATACTACTTGACAATTAAAACGGAAGAAAACAAAATGATGTAAACTGTCACCGAAAGTAAGTTTATATTATTTAATTGAGTAATATTACATCACATTAGATAAATGGATACATATAACAACACTCTACATACTACATGGCTACGTTAGCGTTAGTTATTGATTTGTTTGTATGAGAAAGTAAGAAAGTTGCTTCATCTTCAATGAAGACTTCATCGTTATTTGAATCAATGGTCAGCCAAAATTGGAAAACTAACGCACGATAGTGTAGTCAGTATGAGTAATAATTTTAAAGTAATCTTTGGCAGGTGTCACTTTAATTTATGTTTGGCAGGTATTCCAACATACGCAACGGCAACACTTTTTCTTCGACAGATTACACTAGGAGCTTATAGTAATACTACTAATACACTTCATCTTTGGCAGTATAGTTAGTATTATTTATTATATGATTGAATATTGCAACATACAGTACTACATTACTTCATTTTTGGCAGGTAGGCTAGTGCTATCAGCACACTCATACCACATAGGTCATATACTTAATTAATCTTAGGCTGGTATCAGTGAGTATCACACCATATACTTTATCTTTGGCAGGTGTATCATATATTTTAAATGTTATTTAATCACTGGATAATACCTCCTTCATCTTTGGCAGATGTTCATTTACTTTCACACTGTAATCAGTTTATGGGAGTGCAACTTATGACAGTGTCTGTTCTGTGTTTTGTGTGAACAATAAAACTCACTGCATGCTGGTGTTTGTTTTCCTGTCCGTTGTACTAAATTTCTGCTAGGCCCAGCACATCCAGATTATATCTTTTAAATTTGTGTGATAATTCTTTAACCTTTCCATAAGCATATAAGGTTCTAACATTCTACATACTGAAAAGACAATGCTCCCTGGATATTTGTAAAGTTTTAACTGTTGTTTTCTTATGTGGATTATCCATCAAAATTTGTTTGCTTAGTGGTGCCCATCTCCTCTTCAGGTATCCTAATCCATGTCTACATGTTTGTATTCTCTGTGCCGACTGACCATTTACTTGTTGAATTTCCTTCAAGGGTGTGTATGTTGTGTTTATGCCTTGCAGCCACATTAAAAAAGAGAACACATTTAAGTAAGTCACCAGACTTGTTCACCATTGTCCCTTTAATAAAACACAGTAAGTAAACAGACATTGGCACTCCATGAATTTAAACATGCTAGTCCATGAATTATTTCTTATTGGCAACTAAGCTCCTTGGAAAAGTAGAACAACCAAGAATGGTATTATATCTCTTTACAAACTTCGCATTTCATCACATTCCTTGTCAAGCTGAATGCAAAGAAAACACGGATATCTATAATATATTGTGTAGTATGTTAAACTAGTAACGTTCTATATATTTAATGTGTAAGATTTGCTTTCTTTTCCAGTCTTTTTGGTTTTCTGAATCTTTAAGTTATGAGTTAGGTTATTTTCACAACACTCCAGACACATCCATAGGTGCTTAGATTCCCCTACGGACATCTATATCAATGTCATGCAGTTAATAGTGCCATTCCTCTGTTGGATAACAAGACTTCAAAAATGTCTGGTGTGCCTCTCATGCTTGGCTGTGTCGATTTTTACTCTCAATTCTCATATTCTAGTAGTGATGAGGACATGGTGCTCCCAAAACCCTTGGGTCATCCTACCTCTCTAAGGGCATTAACAATATTGGTGAGATTCATAGACTGGCTATCTGCAACTAGGGCAGAATTTGCCAGTCTCTCAGCTCTCTCATTGCCAAAAATACCTGCATACACTGGGACAAATATGAAGGTTACCGCATGCACAGGGAAGTTTCTAAATAACTCAGTCCACTGTCTGGGCACAGAACCTACTTTGACCCGCTGGAACATGCCTGTAGAATTAGGTCACACACATATGAATAGTTCTATGATTCCAGCCAGATGAAAACTTATGTCACTGCCATTACCTCCATCCTCTTGCTGCTGTTAGTCATAGAGAAGCTGGCTTTCTGTTCTACCTTTAGAGTAAGCTGTGATTGCCCATGTATTCTTGTTTCCTCGTACAACAGACCTCATCTACCTCATCTAAATTGTCAGTGATTAGCGCATGCACCTTGGTGTTGACAGCAACATGATTCTGCTCTTGGCAACTCTTATAACGCGTGATGACACAAAGGTGTGATTAGGTGATTTAGACACAGCTATCCATTCCTTGCCTGGGTGTATGTCTGTAAGCCTGCAGACCTGCTTGATATCATCCTCAGCCCTAACCAGCCATGATTTACCCCGTTTTAGTCTTTTGCCCTGTTTTCTGAAGAGCACCTGGTGCAAAGGGTCTTTCAGATGTAGCTTATCTTCAGGAATGCACAAGCCTCCAAATTGTGATCATGTAGTCCATGGTCAGAATGTCGAGAAGGTATCTGATTGCTACACAGGCGGTTTAGTCGTGACACGACAGACTATGAGTTTAAGAAAAAAGACATTGGAGAACATCGTGACAATTGGAAAGATCAGTGGAAAAGGGGGTAGAGGCAGACCAAGAGAGATGATGCTGGATGGGCTGAAATGGTGGCATGAAGGGATATCATCAAGAGAGCTGTTCCTCAAAAAATCTCCCACAAAAAACCTGTAGTAGCATTGTCTGGTATTGTCTGGAATGACCAGACAATGTCACATATCCAAAACATCCTGAGGAGAAGGCAGAAGCAAAGTTCTTTAGGCAGATTTTTAGTAAAACTCAAACCTGATAAGCCTCTGCCAGATCCAGTTAAGGAAAAAAAAAACACCAAAATTGTAGATTCCTGAAGTTACATTGGCAGAAAAATCGCCTTCTAAACAATAACATCTGCACCTCTTCCTCCTTTCTCAACACCATCCTGGTAGGCACTCATCTCTTTGAGGAAGGTAAAATGAGGTTAAATGTTTATTTATTTTATCAGATTGCTTTTGTATCTATGTATTTTAGTATTAAGCAGTATATAAATTGTTTTATACAACCCCCTTAAAGTATATGTCAGTAACAATATGATTTATTTCAAGTGGGAATGGATTAATTATTTTCCCTGTATTTCTTATGGGAATATTCATTCGGTATTCTTCCTGTTTGATATACATGCAAGGATCTGGAATGGATTAAGTGCCTATCTCAAGGTGTACCACTGTATTTTGTTGATTTTATTTATTCTAAACTAATTTATTAATTAAAATATGGTATTTCTTTTATGTATGCATTTGTATTTATTTAAAAAAAAATAAGCAAAACAGGCGAGCGGTAAATGTTCTATTTTAAGTTCTGTGAAGGGCTCCAGTTTATCAAATGATGTAGACATGAATACCATTCATGTAAAACACTTTAGCTTTTTATTTTTTATAAAGCTGAAATAATGCTTTAGATTGTTTCACATTTAACCACTGTCCTAATTCTTTTAAGTTGAGTTGAGTCCAACATTGACATCACAGCACTCAGGGGCATTCTCATGCATCCTCTGTCCTTTCTTAAGCAGCCAAAATAGAATTCCAATACTGATGGTATCGATCACAATCTGGTTTTATGCATTTGAGTGTAGTGAGCCGGCCAGACCCTTTGATTACATCCAGGTGCCTTATGTTCTCCATGTCATAATAATCTTGTTTTTCTACTGATTCTGTTACTAGTTCCCAAATTGCCTTGGTATGTATCAGTTCACTACTCAGTGGTGCAGTGCAGATCTGGTCAGTCTGCCTGCCTGTTCATTACCCACCATTCCGGCATGGCTTGGAGAAAAGATCCAAAGTATACTCACTAACCGTGACCTACCCAGTGAAGCTTGCCGCTCTGTTTGAAGCATCCCTGTCTTCAGATTTCTCACCATCTTTGACATGTGTATGCATCTTGTTCTCTAGCCACCAGAGAGCTGCAGTTACCGCCTCCACCTCCATTCTCATGCTAGATGTGGTGGTGTCGTATGCTAGTCTGTTCTGCACTAAAGATTTTCTATTTACTTTCACAACGAATCCCCAGGCACTTCCCTTTCCTCTCAGTACTGAACTATCTGTATAGATAATCAGATCACCTGAGCGTGAATTGTCGTGAATCAACTGTTGGACTTCCACCTCTGTAGCACTCGCTGGCCACTCTCTGCACTCCCGGCCCAATGTGATCATAACCCTACACAGGTCAGACTTTTCCTCTGGTATTCTGACTCACTCCTCTCCTTGCCCAATGTTCTCCAGCATGCTTTCTTGTCTTAATGTGTCCTAATTGGTTTAATGTTTAGCCACTGTTCTAACATTTCTTTCTTTATTACAGCTGACAGGGATCTTTACAATGGGAGCGCACGTTTCTGTACCAGATAAAATGCAGTCTGCATCTGGCTCAACATTTGCACGCTTGTCTCATGCATACACCTTTCACCAAGCTGAGTCTGAAGCTAAGGAGAAGAAGAGAAAGTGCTTGTCCAAATTTGCAACGTTGCGCAAAAAATTTGTTAGAAATCGACACCAAAACAGATCACATGACCATGCAAAAACAATGCGAGAAATGCTTTCCTTGTGGCCTGTTGAAGATGTCAAAGTTCTAGTTCAGGAATATGAAGTATCATCTATGATAAAAGAACTGTCTTCAGCCGCTTCACTTGCAAGGCCTACTGCTCACTCTCTACGTTATGACCTGTCGCGCCTCTATGACTGTAAGTTTTGTACAGATGTTGACCTTATCTTCAAAAACAACTGTTTTCCTGTTCATCGAGCCATACTGTCAGCAAGAAGTCCTTTTTTCAGAACATTATTGTCACAGCAGCCTGAGTATGGAGCTCAAGTTCATGTCAAGTTGAAAACCCCAGATATTGATGTTGGGCTGTTCTCTTCTTTGCTTAGGTATTTATATTCAGATGATTTTGTTGAAGAAAATGTGGGAAATGCTGAACTGCTTGGTCAGCTTGCAAAAGAGTTTGGCGTTCCTAATGCCTTGGAACATGACATGAAACTACTACTTGACTCTGGTGAACTCAGTGATGCTGTGCTGATATTCTCCATGGACTCAGATACTGGGGATTCATCCTCTTGTCATCACTCTAATGACTCCTATCATTGCATGGCTCAAAGTGTTCATGGGCCCAGTAGGACTTCCAGATTTGAATTTCCATGTCACAGAGCTATAATTGCCTCCAGGTCACCATTCTTTAGAAATTTGATAAACAGGAGAGCTAAATCTGGAGAAGAGCTCACAGAAAGAACTTTAAGGACTCCTTCTAGAATTATACTTGATGAATCTGTGATACCTCGTCGATATGCATTTGTGTTGCTGACAGCATTATACCAGGATACCGTGGACATGGGCTGTGTGCTCAAGGGAAGTCCCAGTTTATGCAGCTTGAGTGAAATTCAGGCTATGGTTTCCACAGGACGCTGCCAGATGACTGTCCTAGATGAGGCCATGGAGTTATACCAGATTGGCCAGTTTTTGGACACACAGATTATATCTCAAGGTAGGATTACACACTTATGTATATATATATATGTATATATATATATATATATATATATTTGTGTGTATGTATGTATATATTTACATACACACACACATATATATATATATATATAAATTTCCGGTCAAAATGGACGCTAGGCAGGGGCACTGTTTGGAGCCAAGGCAAATTTTTGCTTCTGCCGGAGGGCGTCCAATGCAGTTTTGATCAATTTGTAGACTGGATATAGTTTTGTCGCCCAGCTTCTGAGCTGAATGCATGGCGTGACACTGTGAGCTACAGATTTCATTTATAATGTTTTTTCGACTCTGACCAACGTGGTGGTGTGAATTGTAGATTAAGAAAATGGCGCGACCGCGATGCCTGTTGTCGCGATGCTTGTTGGTGGTGCCTGTGTGTGATTAAAATTGATTGTGTGGGCAACTGCTGATCTGTTGGTGGCTTCTGCTGCCATCAAGGATGAACTGTATTTCTAATGTCGGACCGTTTGTGTTAGCACTTCGGATGGCTACCTTATGCTTTAATGCATGTGTATGCTAGATATGCTGAGACAGCAGTCTATCAGTCTTTCCACAAGGGACTATGATAAACATTCTGTGTGTTTTTGTGGCACAGGAGCAGAGCAAACATGGGGTGACCCGTTTGCTATGAAGTTGAAACTAAGACTACCAGATATATGTATGTGTGTTTGTATATATATATATATATATATATATATATATATATATATATATATATATATATATATATATATATATATATATATATATATATATATATATATATATATATATATATATATATATATATATATGTGTGTGTGCAAATAGAACTGTTCCGTTTCTTATTTAAAACTTCATGTTTTATAAGAGTAATGTGCATATACAACTTTGTACCGCTATTAAGACACCCAAATATAACCATGTCTGCAAAGCAACATATGAGGAGCACATTTATACTAATTCATATGTGGGTTCTGAGGCCCCATTGGTGGGGGGTAGGATTGACCTACTGCCCTAACAAGCGTGTCTTAAGAGTCGACTAATTAAGGGTTTACTTGAAAGTTGAAGTGTGTCTGCTGAAAGGCTAGGAACTGACAGAATGCATATAAAAGCCAGATCTGTAAAATGGATGTGCATGCAAATCTCAAGTTCTGGAACAAGATCAAAGACCAGAAATGAATGAACGACCAGAACTTTCCACTGAAGTTTACAGCCAGTTAACGCTAAGAATAAGATACTAATACTATGCAACCAGTGCTAAATTTAGACACTTAAAAACTTGCAAATATAAAATCAACATTTGTAGGATGAGATGCCAGCTTAACAATCTTTAATCGCTGAGAAATAACACTGACAGATAGTGGTAACAATTTGTGCCAGATACATTGAGAAACATGGTAAAATGGTCTGGACACTGTGCTAGAAACATACTTGATGCGAGATCACACAAGCTAGGTTTGAAAATCCATAAAAGAAAGACAAAGATAAAGAGAATAAATCAGGCAAAAAAGTAATGTGGTTTCTCTTAATGGTAACCCACAGTCGTACACCTATTTGGCCATTAATGTAGATAAGGATGAGTTAACTGATAGAGATATTAAAATACAAGTACAGAAGGCAAAAGGAGCTTTCATAGCACTAGGGAATTTGTGGAGGTCAAAAGAAATACTAAACTAAACATTTTTAATTCTCATGTAAAGTAAATACTGTTGTATGGGGCGGAAACATGGAGAACAACTAAGGCAGTTACTAATAAACTAAAAACATTAAATAACTGGTGCCTGTGCAGAATAGAGGGAATGAAATGTTTTGATAGACTCACTAATGTAGAGCTTTAGGACAGAACTATGCAAGTCCCAGTGGACCAAGCGGTGAAGAAAAGACACTGGTGTTGGACAGGACACACGTTGAGAAAATCAGAACAATATAATTAGAATGTCTTTGCACTGAAACCCACAGGGGCATAGGGATAAAGGAAGACCAAAAACACATGGAGAAAGGAGCTAGAGAGTGGAGTTGAAAAGATGGGGAGAGCTTCATGCGATAGCAAAGGATAGAACAACTTGGCATGAGTTGGTTGAGGGTCTGTGCTCCATTGGGGGTTAGAGAGGCAGATGAAGAAGTCTGTGTTTAAATGTCATTACTAGTTTTTGTACAATATACACTGTTTCAGTCCTGAAAAGGGGGGGGGGGGGGGGGGTCTAGCATCAAAGACCCAAGGTGTAGTACAGAAAAACGTATAATCAGCATATCTTGCGTTCATTGGGCTTCTAGATAGGAATGAGTGTGTATACGATAATGACAAGTTTGTCAAACTCTTGTGAGTAATCACTGTGCATTTATTGATATATTTCAGTATTTATTTTTGTTTTGATTTGGGGGAAGCTTCCATGACCTCATTTGTTTCATGTATCCAGTAATATGTTTTAGCACAATAGCAACATAGCTCCATTTTGTCTGATTCACAAACTAAATGTGCAGCTTTGTTTTTTTTTGACCTACATTTATTCCTGATCATATTGTCTGCTTACCCTTGATTAGTCTCTATTGGGCTCATTTTTTAGATGCATGCAGCAAACATTCTGCTTCTGTGGTGTTTTGTTTTGATATCTTTGTATTGCAAACCATTGTAGATTACATAAGTTTCTCACTAACTGAAATGAGAAACACTCACCAGTAATGTTGGGCCAAGAGTATTGAACTAATGGTAGATTGTTTTATAAAAAAAAATAAGAATCCTTTACACACTAAATATATTTATTTTTATTCTCTTCACACTCCATATTTTTAAGGACCAGTTGAAACTCGAAAGATGATATGGTTGGTGTCATACTGACAACCTTCTCTTCCCAGGATTTTTCATGGTAATCATGCTAGGCTGTTACCCTGGGAGTCCTAGGTTTGTTTAAAAAACAGATTTGAACCCAGGCAGATGGTAAGCCACTGATATGCAGTGACTTTTATTGTGATATAGGTGCTGATGTATTTCTGTGGCACTGAAATGTGATTTGAGTCAGTTTGATTCCTGCATGGCTCTTTGGTTACTTCAAGTTCTAGTACTTCCGCTGGTGTAGTACTTAGTGCTTCTGCATTTACACAGGTGCTTCATCTTGAAGGTTTTGTAGTATAATGTTGTTTCATCATTCAGAACTTTCTGCTGATTTTTCTTTCACCAGCATGTTTAAGTTACGTTTTGTGTTATTTGTAAAAGAGACTGCCCACGGGGGCAGTTTCTACATTTGTTTAAGGGTTATTGGGGTGTCTCAGATCAGGTTTTCTAGGTTAAATTTTACAGACAAACCAGGGTGTTTAAATATAAAAAAAGCTTGCATCGACAGGCAGTAGTCAAGGAATATAAATGTTTGTTGTTAAAATAGATAGGGTGACTTTCTTGACTTTAAACTGTAATACTTCCATTAAATGCCACAGTATGACAGGGCTGGCAGTGTGATGCATAAGATGTACAGTGTTAAAAATTGCATTACTTCAATGCTTTAGACAGATTGATATTGGCATTTTCAATTACCAAAAAGGCTGTGAGGATATAATAGTTGACAACCTAACATCCGAGTCCTTGGTCAGTGTGCTACACTGGAGTGCCGAACCTCATGGCTCAAAGTGGGTCCATCGACAGGCTGTGGCATTCTTGACTGAGGAATTTGCCCAGGTATTGTTGAAAATTGTTTAGTTTTATAAGTTCCTATTGTATCCATGGGTCTTCCCAATGTGTTTACTGTGTTATTAGCACTTGACAAGTGATATGATCAGTATTATATTGGCAACTTTTAATTTCCAAGAAATTTCATGCCACCCATTTTTGGGCTAGGTAGACCTGGGAAAAAACCTTATCAAAAGTGATTTGAAGACACAGTCTACTAGCTACTAGAGCTCTTAAAACCTGTTAGTGTTCAAGAGCTGTGTTGAGAATGAGTCTTGATGACTTGACCTGCAGCCATCTATGTAAGCAGATCAGCATTAAGTGTTGACTTATGTGGCATGTAGTTTGAAAGCCTTCGTTTAGTAGTGTGTTTATTATATTGTATTTCTTGCCCTGGTAAAACAGGCAGTTACTTTTGTATTTCAGTTGTAATTTGATTGATTTATTTGCTTCATTTCATTCAATGGTTACTGAAGTATGCACCTGACAGGATACAGCAAAAAATGAAAAACAATAATATATGCAATCTTTTGTTTGTATGTTTGTTTATTTTTTCAGTTTACAATGCTTTGATATTTTTTTGTTGTAAAAAAAAAAAAATTGTTTACAGCATCCAGAAGTCCGGCCTCAAGAAACTATCTTGGCTGTGCACACCAGGACACAGTGGTGACAAGAATGAAAGACTGGCTGTGTCTGCAGTGTTTATTAGATGAAGAAGTGTGGACAGCGCAGACATGCTGAATGTGCTGCTGAGATAAAGGAGTCAGTGACGAAGAACTGGCTGTTGAAAATTCAATGAGGACAAGTATACAGAAACTAGCTGCTGGACAAAGAAAGAAGCTGCTACTGTGTGTAGTGAGCATGGAGTCACTGAGATGACTGCTGAATCGGAGTATGAAACACACATGGATGACACTGATGTGCTGGGATGTTGATACACAGTAACAAGTATAAAGTCCATTTTTATACCCATGTCTGAGAAGGGGCTAAGTATCTGATCCACTACCAGAAGATCATTGGCTTTATACACCAAGCAAAAAGAATATGTATACAAACTACTGACCTTCCAGAAATTGGTTGTCCACTTAAAAGTATTCCAGAACAAACCCCATGGAGAGAAAAATGCAAACAGTACAAATCCAGACAAGTGTGAAAGGAATGTTTGACAAGAAAGAGCAAAACAGTGTACAATGCAGAATGGCCACCCTCAGTTAAATGGATAAAGAATACCCATGAGAACAATGGGTCAGAGTCTATACAGATGGGTCTGCACAAAGTGCAGTTAGAAATGGAGGTGCTAGAGTACATAGAATTCCCAGATGGTACTAGGAAAAAGTCCAGCGTACCAACCGGGAAGTACTGCCATAACTATAATGCAGAAACTCATGCTATCAAGATAGCAACAGAGAAACTGCTAAATATCAATCTTGGCTCACCAGTATATGGTAATGCTGACAGATGCAAAATCCGTTCTTGAAGCACTCCAGTCTAAGAAACTACCAGAATTGCAAACACTGCTGACACAACTCAGCCTTCAGCGAAGAGTCGTAATGCACTGGATACCATCTCATTGTGGAGTGCCTGGAAATGAGAAAGCTGATCAACTGGCAGGGGAAGGTGCGACAAAAGTTCCGCCATTTGCAACAGTCACATACCACCAAAAAAGAAGAATCAATAAATTGACCAGGAAACCACCAGCCCCAGCAAAAGATGACTATTTTATTATGGACAGATCAGAACAAGTCATTATCCCCTGCCTCAGAACAGGGCACAACCGATTACATTACCACATGTACACAAAATTCAAGAAAGGCGTATCAGTCATGTGCACCTGTGGAAAGGTGCTCCAGACAGCAGAGCATGTACTCCAGGACTGCACCGAATTTGACACATTAAGGCAAACCTTTTGGCCAGAAAGAACAACAGTGGAACGTAAACTCTGAGGACCACTGAATGAACTAGCAACGACAGTGAAATTTATACAAGAGACAAAATTGCTGATATAGACAACTTATTTGTTAGGATATCTGCATATGGCAGCATTCAGAATGCTCTTGGTGTATTACATGTGGGCAAGTTGAAAAGATAACATCAAGAGATGAATAACTGGGCAGTCTTCTGGAGTATACAACTTGAGGGAGATACTCAATGTTTTGGACATCTTTGCAGCATTGACCAACGTAAAACCTGATTAAATGCCAGGTACTCCTAAAGTCATGTGGAACTTTCAAGTTTTACATATACCGGGTTATATTTGTCTGTAATTAAAGCCGTTGCGAAAACAAAATGCAGACATGGTAACATCATAGATTACCTAATGCAACATATTGTTTTTGTGTTCAGAAGTCAATATGTTTTACTTGACTTTTGTGAAATTTTTACTGTTTTGTTGTTTTTGTTGCAGATTTCCCACTCACCTGTGTTATTTGACATAGAAAAGGAGTACCTAATAGAGGTGTTGTCGTCAGATAATCTACAGGTAGCATTTTACCATATCAGTATTTTAAAGAATATTGTGACTTAAGTAGTTCTTAGCCTCTTGTCATTTTGACATTACTATCATTTAGGACTTTTCAGCATTCACCACAAAGTGACCATTACAGTAGTGCTTAAAACCATTGCCTAAAAAAGGTGCTGGTACTGCATACCATTGCATACCACCAGGAAAAGATCCTGCTATCATCACATCTATTTGGAATATTTAGTCGTTTTCTTTTAAGAAAGGTTGTTATAGTGTAAATAATTGTAGAAATGCATGCAAGTAAGAGAGGTGACATGTTAGCCTTGAAATTTCCTGTTATTGTAACATTGAACAGGAACTGAAGGGATAGAAGGAGGGCATGATTGAGGAGGAACATGAATAGAAGGAATAAAGGGGGAGATAGTTCAAAGTCTTTAGTATCCCCTCTGGCTGACGAGCTACCTGGTCTCGCTGCTGGCACAGGGTTGCATATTTTAAACACAGCATTGTGTGCTAATAATATAACACATGATATTTCACATACTCTTGTGAGGGAGATTTGATACTTAGTCGTTTGGATATGGTAACAATAAGATGTCCCCTTTATAAACCTCACAATTGAACATCACCAAGTAGTCTGAGAGGCTATTTATTGTTGGGGCAAAATTTTGCATTGAATGTGAACATTTTAACAAACTGACACAGGAGATTAAGACTTTGATGACTATAACTTATACACAACCAGAATAATTTACATCCATGCCTTTCGATTTCTGCTGGGGGTACTTGTGGAATTGCCCTAACTACAGTGGAATATAGCTATGTAGTTCAGTGCATATTGTATTATACCTGATGATTGATTGAAATATCTTTGCTTCAGTCAGTATCAAACTGTTTTAGCTAATGTTTGTTTTTGTTGTATTTTCAGTCCAGTGAACAAGATGTTTTAAATAGTGCGATCAGATGGGGAGAACATCAGTTAACTAAAAGAATTGAGGAGAGAGGTGAGTAAACAAAATGTTGACGCTTTACCTTCTGTGTCTTTAGGCATAGTGGACATATGGTGCTAGTCCTATATTTGTTTATGACCTTTGTCTTTGAATTGCTCATTTGAGAATAGAGGTCATGTGAATAATTTTAGATAACTTTGTGAATAATAACAGCTCTGAGAAATGACAGAATTGATTTTAATTAGGACACCAGAAGGTAACTACAATAAATTATTAATCTGTAACACATCTTTCTAGTAAAAAAAATGTAACTTTTTTTTAAAATAATTAATTTATATTGATGTAACTCAGTAGTAAATCACCTGACAAGATACAGCGAAATATTCCTTACAGTAAATTGTTCAGTGTAATTTTGTGTCTGCATGATTAATTCACGAGGGGGAAACATTGTTTTGAAAAGTATTTTAAACAGTGTATAGTTCCTTAGATTTATAAGTTACCATGGTTTTTTGTGGTTAGAAATGCAGGTGTAAATTCAAGCACATTCCAGTGCTTGTATTTAATATTTAGTTGCAGTTGATGTTTACTATTACCTGTTAACAGATGTGTGAATGAGATTATTTATGATAGGATGGAGATTAGAAAGCCAGCATTTTTGACTGACCTGCATGCCCAATTGTTAACCTTTGAAAATAAAGTTTGTTTATCAACATTTCTGTCAAGTAAATAAAATGTTACACTTTTATAAATGTAGTGTGACACTTTTACATACAGTGCTTGTGGGTTTTTACCTTATGATTACAAAGATTTATTGTCTTTTCAGAACCAAATCTGCTTTCCCACACTGCCCATAGTGTTACGAAAAAGGGTGTAAAAAAGAGAGATCTCAATGATGCAGAACTTCATGATCTACTCTCAGAGATCCTTCCGCTGGTGCGCACAGAACACATACTGCCTCCTGTAAATGATGTTTTAAATAATGCTATCAAACGAGGGCTGGTGGAGCCACCTTCTGCATATTCTTATCCTGACAATATGGTACTACACACCATTGGAGCGTGGACTGGAATAACTGCAAGTGGATATTTCCGGAAGCCAAGGCTATTTCTTCCTTATTTTGAGGAAGCAAAGGTTTGAAAATGTGTTCACTGAAATATGAAGATTTTGTATTTAGAACTGGGGGGGGGGTGTTAGGAGTGGATGGGGGAGAGAAAGAGAGGGAACTCTACATGTCTGGGTTGGGGTTGTTGATGTTTTGTGTGTGTTGTTTAAAAAGCCATAATGCAGCTTTCTTCTATGTATCAGTACATAAATTATGTAGAGTACATATTGTTAGCTGCACAACATAACGTGTTTTATATGGGTAGGATACAGTCACATGCATGCCCACACAAACTCTTATACATACAGCTGTGTAATAGGTGAACTAGCTCATAACTCAAGGAAAGATTACAAGCTGAAGAGAAGATTACAGTGTCATTCCAAGTCCAAGAAATTTCAGTCCGTTGTGAATGTCAGACTGTCTTTTTATTGACCTATTTGGAAGATCGTCCATGTTATGAAGTTCTGAGAACAACACATCATTGAGGCCCTAATGTTACTAGGCTTTATCTTAGAACTAGCTTCCATAACAGGATTTGAAAGTCAGTTTTATGCAGAAGTATGAGTCACATTTTTTAAATAAGTCCCGGTATAAAATAATTATTTAAAAAAAACCACCATAAATAAAAATGATTTTTTTGCACCATGAAATGAACCACACATTTAAATTATTTCTCGGCTTAGTCACTATTGACTTCAACACATTTTTATTATCATGGCACCAGGTTCTAAATTCCAGTGTTATAGCAGTCTGCCACCAGTGTCACGAACCATTCATTAATGCCTGTCTGTGGCTACATCAGTTTCAAACCGTTGGGTTGCCAGCCACTTCTTTAGGAGCATGAAAAGTTGGTAATCACTTGGTGCCAGATTGGGGCTGTAGGGCAGGTGGTCAACAATTTCCTTTATCTCTTTTATTTTGATAGCACTGCAAAACTGTTTGAGCCGAAGCCAAGTGTTTCTGCTTGCGTTCATTAGTTAACATTATGGTACCCATCTGGCACACAATTTAATTTTTGTCATAATGTCGTAAATCAGTTAAAGTGTAACTTCCGTTAAACAACAATTTTTCTGAATTTTTGGATTCACTTCTTTGACTTCTATCACCACACTCGGCCGACCGCTACGATCTTCATCATGGATATTTGTTCACCCTTCTTTAAACATTCAACATCATTTACTAACCATATTATAAGTCATAAACTAACCTCACTGAGTTGCCTGTGAATTTCTGCAGCACTGTTGTCTTTTGCTAATTACAGCACAAACCTCACAGCTGGAGGGATTTTTTTTTGGGGGGCACTCATTATAAATCACTCACATCCAGCATCAAACAAGATTTTGCCAGGAAAAAATAGCACACAGCTAGCTAATAAACCACATAAACATACTGCATATGCACAGTTACGTTTTCTATCGTTATTTATCAGTGCAGTCAAAACGGGACTAACTTAAAAAATGCGCTTTGTATCTGCATAATTATTTTGACTTAAATAATAGTTATCTTAGATTCCTTCAGAGTCAGAGTTCATCTGCCTGAGAGGCTGGGAACCAGCGATCTGCAAACAAACAAGCTAGATCTGTAAAACAGATGCGCACACAAAACTCAAGCTCTTGACCAAGACCGAAGTCCTGAAGTGGATGAATAGCCAGGACTTTCTGTTGGAGTTTACAGCCAGTGAATGCTAAGAAGAAGTACTTTGTGGAGCTCATGGATTTGGCTTGGTGGCAGTAAATAAGAGCATTCTGTACGGCAGGTTGAGATGGTTCGCTGTTTTAAAAAAATAGGTACAGCATGTTTACAGGCTTTTTGTTAAATGTGGTCCATTCACAGTATGCAGCTGTCTCCATAAAATATCTACAAACTGTGATATGACCATGCATAAACAACCTATCCCCTCCTCCTGCTTTGCAGGGTCTGTCTTGTTTGGATAAAAGCTCTTGGAGTCAATCATACACACAGCTGGCCAAAGGCAATGAGAAACCAGTGTTGTATTTGTCTCTCATGCCTGTCGTCAAGTCACTTGATGAACATGATGATACTAATTTACATTAGTAAACTGTGTTGTCGCTAGGATATAATTATGTGGGCTGAGATGCTAAATAAAGGGTTACAGTTATAAATACATTACAGGATATTTAATTTCTAGTTGAGATTTTAAAATACTTTAAATAGAATTTGAGATGTAAAAATAAAACAGAACTGTGATTTGCTGATAAAAAGATTACAGCTTATTACGGCTTCAGGTGATACTTGATTTATTCAGTTGCCCATATTAATGTTTCTTGCAGAATGTCCTGGAGGAAAGGCTGTCTCAGGACTGTGACTCGGGTCAGAAGTGTAGAGCTATTCACATGTCAGCTATACCTGACACATTGTACATGCTGGAGGACAAGGATGCCTCATTAACACTGCCTTACTCAGGTTCCCCTGTGTCAACATTAGATGTTGTTTCTGGATCCATACCAGGTAATTGCTTTCAACATTTTCTGTCATGGTTTCTGGAATGTATTAGCCATCTGACATCAGTGTACACAGATCATTGATTACTTCCAGTCATATATTGACAAGTGAAGTCAAGACACCTACAGGGTAACATCAGTGTACACAGATCATTGATTACTTCCATCATATATTGACAAGTGAAGTCAAGACACCTACAGAGTGACATCAGTGTACACAGATCATTGATTACTTCCAGTCATATATTGACAAGTGAAGTCAAGACACCTACAGGGTAACATCAGTGTACACAGACCATTGATTACTTCCATCATATATTGACAAGTGAAGTCAAGACACCTACAGGGTAACATCAGTGTACACAGATCATTGATTACTTCCAGTCATATATTGACAAGTGAAGTCAAGACACCTACAGAGTGACATCAGTGTACACAGATCATTGATTACTTCCACTCATATATTGACAAGTGAAGTCAAGACACCTACAGGGTAACATCAGTGTACACAGATCATTGATTACTTCCAGCATATATTGACAAGTGAAGTCAAGACACCTACAGAGTAACATCAGTGTACACAGATCATTGATTACTTCCAGTCATATATTGACAAGTGAAGTCAAGACACCTACAGAGTGACATCAGTGTACACAGATCATTGATTACTTCCAGTCATATATTGACAAGTGAAGTCAAGACACCTACAGAGTGACATCAGTGTACACAGATCATTGATTACTTCCAGTCATATATTGACAAGTGAAGTCAAGACACCTACAGAGTAACATCAGTGTACACAGATCATTGATTACTTCCATCATATATTGACAAGTGAAGTCAAGACACCTACAGAGTAACATCAGTGTACACAGACCATTGATTACTTCCATCATATATTGACAAGTGAAGTCAAGACACCTACAGAGTGACATCAGTGTACACAGATCATTGATTACTTCCATCATATATTGACAAGTGAAGTCAAGACACCTACAGAGTGACATCAGTGTACACAGACCATTGATTACTTCCATCATATATTGACAAGTGAAGTCAAGACACCTACAGAGTGACATCAGTGTACACAGATCATTGATTACTTCCAGTCATATATTGACAAGTGAAGTCAAGACACCTACAGAGTGACATCAGTGTACACAGATCATTGATTACTTCCAGTCATATATTGACAAGTGAAGTCAAGACACCTACAGAGTGACATCAGTGTACACAGATCATTGATTACTTCCAGTCATATATTGACAAGTGAAGTCAAGACACCTACAGGGTGACATCAGTGTACACAGATCATTGATTACTTCCAGTCATATATTGACAAGTGAAGTCAAGACACCTACAGAGTGACATCAGTGTACACAGATCATTGATTACTTCCAGTCATATATTGACAAGTGAAGTCAAGACACCTACAGAGTGACATCAGTGTACACAGATCATTGATTACTTCCATCATATATTGACAAGTGAAGTCAAGACACCTACAGAGTGACATCAGTGTACACAGATCATTGATTACTTCCATCATATATTGACAAGTGAAGTCAAGACACCTACAGAGTGACATCAGTGTACACAGATCATTGATTACTTCCATCATATATTGACAAGTGAAGTCAAGACACCTACAGAGTGACATCAGTGTACACAGATCATTGATTACTTCCATCATATATTGACAAGTGAAGTCAAGACACCTACAGGGTGACATCAGTGTACACAGATCATTGATTACTTCCAGTCATATATTGACAAGTGAAGTCAAGACACCTACAGGGTGACATCAGTGTACACAGATCATTGATTACTTCCAGTCATATATTGACAAGTGAAGTCAAGACACCTACACATCTACAGATCATTGATTACTTCCAGTCATATATTGACAAGTGAAGTCAAGACACCTACAGAGACATCAGTGTACACAGATCATTGATTACTTCCAGTCATATATTGACAAGTGAAGTCAAGACACCTACAGAGTGACATCAGTGTACACAGATCATTGATTACTTCCAGTCATATATTGACAAGTGAAGTCAAGACACCTACAGAGTGACATCAGTGTACACAGATCATTGATTACTTCCAGTCATATATTGACAAGTGAAGTCAAGACACCTACAGGGTAACATCAGTGTACACAGATCAGTGATTACTTCCAGTGTCATATATTGACAAGTGAAGTCAAGACACCTACAGAGTGACATCAGTGTACACAGATCATTGATTACTTCCAGTCATATATTGACAAGTGAAGTCAAGACACCTACAGAGTGACATCAGTGTACACAGATCATTGATTACTTCCAGTCATATATTGACAAGTGAAGTCAAGACACCTACAGAGTGACATCAGTGTACACAGATCATTGATTACTTCCAGTCATATATTGACAAGTGAAGTCAAGACACCTACAGAGTGACATCAGTGTACACAGATCATTGATTACTTCCAGTCATATATTGACAAGTGAAGTCAAGACACCTACAGAGTGACATCAGTGTACACAGATCATTGATTACTTCCAGTCATATATTGACAAGTGAAGTCAAGACACCTACAGAGTGACATCAGTGTACACAGATCATTGATTACTTCCAGTCATATATTGACAAGTGAAGTGAAGTCAGAGACACCTACAGATCATTGGTCATATATTGACAAGTGTACTACAGATCAGTGTGATTTACTTCCAGTCATATATTGACAAGTGAAGTCAAGACACCTACAGGGTGACATCAGTGTACACAGATCATTGATTACTTCCAGTCATATATTGACAAGTGAAGTCAAGACACCTACAGAGTGACATCAGTGTACACAGATCATTGATTACTTAGTCTTCAAGTGAAGTCAAGACACCTACAGAGTGACATTGACACAGATCATTGATTACTTCCAGTCATAATTGACAAAGACACCTACAGGGTGACATCAGTGTACACAGATCATTGATTACTTCCAGTCATATATTGACAAGTGAAGTCAAGACACCTACAGGGTGACATCAGTGTACACAGATCATTGATTACTTCCAGTCATATATTGACAAGTGAAGTCAAGACACCTACAGAGTGACATCAGTGTACACAGATCATTGATTACTTCCAGTCATATATTGACAAGTGAAGTCAAGACACCTACACCAGTGTACACAGATCATTGATTACTTCCATCATATATTGACAAGTGAAGTACCTACAGGGTGACATCAGTGTCATTGATTACTTCCAGTCATATATTGACAAGTGAAGTCAAGACACCTACAGGGTGACATCAGTGTACACAGATCATTGATTACTTCCAGTCATATATTGACAAGTGAAGTCAAGACACCTACAGGGTGACATCAGTGTACACAGATCATTGATTACTTCCAGTCATATATTGACAAGTGAAGTCAAGACACCTACAGAGTGACATCAGTGTACACAGATCATTGATTACTTCCAGTCATATATTGACAAGTGAAGTCAAGACACCTACAGGGTGACATCAGTGTACACAGATCATTGATTACTTCCAGTCATATATTGACAAGTGAAGTCAAGACACCTACAGAGTGACATCAGTGTACACAGATCATTGATTACTTCCAGTCATATATTGACAATGAAGTCAAGACACCTACAAGTGACATCAGTGCTTCCAGTCATATATTGACAAGTGAAGTCAAGACATATTGACAAGTGAAGTCAAGACACCTACAGAGTGACATCAGTGTACACAGATCATTGATTACTTCCAGTCATATATTGACAAGTGAAGTCAAGACACCTACAGAGTGACATCAGTGTACACAGATCATTGATTACTTCCAGTCATATATTGACAAGTGAAGTCAAGACACCTACAGGGTAACATCAGTGTACACAGATCATTGATTACTTCCATCATATATTGACAAGTGAAGTCAAGACACCTACAGAGTGACATCAGTGTACACAGACCATTGATTACTTCCAGTCATATATTGACAAGTGAAGTCAAGACACGTTTTCACCCATTGGTGCATTAGGCAAATGCCAGACCTATATTTCATAGACCTTTTCACACTTGATGGGTGATGTGGCCAGCATCTTGAAGGCTGTCTTTACATCCCTGGGCATTTCCTGTTATCTTGCACCCATTTTAAACTGGACGGACTTGGGAGTTTTGATTGGTTGTAAAATATGCTTCAGTATATATTTCAACTCAAGACCTCCAGGCTGGCATTTGCTACTTTACAATTGTGCCCCCTCCTCCACCCTCCCCAGTGTCAGTCACATGAAAGTAATAATAGCTTTAGTGCTCTTTTATTTATAAATTTTTGTGTTAAGAATAGAAAAAACATTTTGCTGTTAACCTTTTTAGGAATGTCTTAAAATGTGCAGCATTATGAGAGTTAACAGCATTGTGCTAGAACTCACACAGGCTCACAGTCGGAGAGGAGACCATGAAAATTAGGTTTTGACTAATATTCAAATCAAGATGTGGCCTAGAGTTGATGCCAGCACATGGGCTGGCAAACAGTACATATTACCCACCTTGTCAACATGACAGGATAGTGAGGTTTCTGTTTGTTCTCTCTCTCCCCCCCCCCCCCCCCCCCCCCCCAACCAGTGTCAGCTGTCATGTCAGGTTAATGGTGTCTTCAGCATATATTTCTCATGTTCTTTACCTAAAAATGGATTGATTAATTTTACATTTAGCTCCTACACAGCTGTATTAGCAGCAGTATTATTAATTTATAATTACACCCCCCTTCCCCCCAATTGCACATACAAACTAAATTGAGTAAAAATAGCAGGAACACGGGAAATGAAGTTTAGTAATGTTAATGAGATTATATCAGCTCTGCTGATCGCTATTTCTCTGTGGTTTAATTTGTTTGCATCTCCTTATATCTTTCAGTGCCAGACAGAGCAACTTTTATGAAAATGCTGGAACGAGAGCAAGAATTGCAGCAGTTAAAATCAGCCCAGGAAGCTACTTCATTAGTTTGCACTGACAAAAGAAGTGTTAGAAAAAGTGTTGCCTTTCATATACAGTTGCGTGTTGTCAGAGAGTTTGGTTTGCCAGACAGCGCTGTTGAAATTCTGCAAAACAGTCATTATTATTATTCCAACAGCAGTTCTAAGTGCCGCTGTAGACATGTGGGTTGTGTGCAGTCACAGGGCGGTCATCAGTTGAGGCAGTATCATTTCTTGAGGAACTCTAGCCCGAACATGACTCAGACCTTGCCTTCAAGGAATTTAGAGGTATGTGTAGTTTGTGGGCATTGATGTTATGAATATTATCATTGAAATGCATTTACGTCTACTTGTCTGATTACTCCATCCGTTTGTCATCAGGGAGCTGCTGTGAATGCATTTGTAGCCAATGTCTCTCACTGCTTGTGTTTTTCAGCACTGTGGATAAATGAGGCTGGCGATGCCTTGGCTTGTTTTTTTCTTTTATCAGTCGAAAACAGAAGAATATGTAATGGTAATTCCAAAAATCTGACCCTCAAAAATGCGACATCAAAGTAAATGGGACAAACTCATTTAAGTACTTGGGTACCCTGATAACAATAGATGAATGTTATATTAGAGAATTTAAATTTAGAATAGCTCATGCAAAGGCAGCATTTTACAAAGTGAAGAATATTTTATGCAATTTTTCTTTGTCAATGAAACGAAAAAGAGAATTCTTAAAAGCTATATAAACCCTATTTTGATATATGGAAGTGAATCATTGACAGTTGAATGAGGAACATTGTCAGCAACTGTGATGGGGTAAACTGTGTCAATAAAGCTACATACAGTAATGAGGGACATTGTCAGCAACTGTGATGGGGTAAACTGTCAATAAAGCTACATACAGGAATGAGGGACATTGTCAGCAACTGTGATGGGGTAAACTGTGTCAATAAAGCTACATACAGTAATGAGGGACATTGTCAGCAACTGTGATGGGGTAAACTGTGTCAATAAAGCTACATACAGTAATGAGGGACATTGTCAGCAACTGTGATGGGGTAAACTGTGTCAATAAAGCTACATACAGGAATGAGGGACATTGTCAGCAACTGTGATGGGGTAAACTGTGTCAATAAAGCTACATACAGCTACATAATGAGGGACATTGTCAGCAACTGTGATGGGGTAAACTGTGTCAATAAAGCTACATACAGGAATGAGGGACATTGTCAGCAACTGTGATGGGGTAAACTGTGTCAATAAAGCTACACACAGTAATGAGGGACATTGTCAGCAACTGTGATGGGGTAAACTGGGGGTAAACTGTGTCAATAAAGCTACACACAGGAATGAGGGACATTGTCAGCAACTGTGATGGGGTAAACTGTGTCAATAAAGCTACACACACAGGACATTGTCAGCAACTGTGATGGGGGACACTGTGTCAGCAACTGTGCAACTGTGATGGGGTAAACTGTGTCAATACACAAGCTGAGGGACATTGTCACAACTGTGATGGGGTAAACTGTGTCAAAGCTACATACAGGAATGAGGGACATTGTCAGCAACTGTGATGGGGTAAACTGTGTCAATAAAGCTACACACAGTAATGAGGGACATTGTCAGCAACTGTGATGGGGTAAACTGTGTCAATAAAGCTACACACAGGAATGAGGGACATTGTCAGCAACTGTGATGGGGTAAACTGTGTCAATAAAGCTCAAATGAGGGACATTGTCAGCAACTGTGATGGGGTACATTGTCAATAAAGCTACACACAGTACTGAGTGACATTGTCAGCAACTGTGTGGGGTAAACAATAAAGCTACACACAGGAATGAGGGACATTGTCAGCAACTGTGATGGGGTAAACTGTGTCAATAAAGCTACACACAGGAATGAGGGACATTGTCAGCAACTGTGATGGGGTAAACTGTGTCAATAAAGCTACACACAGGAATGAGGGACATTGTCAGCAACTGTGATGGGGTAAACTGTGTCAATAAAGCTACACACAGGAATGAGGGACATTGTCAGCAACTGTGATGGGGTAAACTGTGTCAATAAAGCTACACACAGGAATGAGGGACATTGTCAGCAACTGTGATGGGGTAAACTGTGTCAATAAAGCTACATACAGGAATGAGGGACATTGTCAGCAACTGTGATGGGGTAAACTGTGTCAATAAAGCTACATACAGGAATGAGGGACATTGTCAGCAACTGTGATGGGGTAAACTGTGTCAATAAAGCTACATACAGGAATGAGGGACATTGTCAGCAACTGTGATGGGGTAAACTGTGTCAATAAAGCTACATACAGGAATGAGGGACATTGTCAGCAACTGTGATGGGGTAAACTGTGTCAATAAAGCTACATACAGGAATGAGGGACATTGTCAGCAACTGTGATGGGGTAAACTGTGTCAATAAAGCTACACACAGGAATGAGGGACATTGTCAGCAACTGTGATGGGGTAAACTGTGTCAATAAAGCTACATACAGTAATGAGGGACATTGTCAGCAACTGTGATGGGGTGAACTGTGTCAATAAAGCTACACACAGGAATGAGGGACATTGTCAGCAACTGTGATGGGGTAAACTGTCAATAAAGCTACACACAGTAATGAGGGACATTGTCAGCAACTGTGATGGGGTAAACTGTCAATAAAGCTACACACAGTAATGAGGGACATTGTCAGCAACTGTGATGGGGTAAACTGTCAATAAAGCTACACACAGTAATGAGGGACATTGTCAGCAACTGTGATGGGGTGAACTGTGACAATAAATGTAGGTAAAGGAATGATACAATTTGTCAAGAAATGTATGTACAGATGTGAACTGTGTAAATATTAGTTACATACTGGAATTATGAACTTTGTCAACCAATGTATGTACATCAGGGAAATGTGTCAGTAAATGTACATACATGAATGATGCAGTTTCAGTAATTGTACATACTAGAATAATGCACTGTCTCAATAAATAATGGTGCACAGTGTCAATAAATGTACATACAGGAATGGTGTCCAATGTCAATAAATAATGGTGTACATTGTCAATAAATGTATGTACAAGAATGATGTCCAGTATCAATAAATAATGGTGCATAGTGTCAATAAATGTATGTTCAAGAATGATGTCCAATGTCAATAAATGTATGTACAAGAATGATGTCCAGTATCAATAAATAATGGTGCACATTGTCAATAAATGTATGTACAAGAATGATGTCCAGTGTCAATAAATAATGGTGCACATTGTCAATTAATGTATGTACAAGAATGATGTCCAGTATCAATAAATAATGGTGCACATTGTCAGCAAATCATGATGCACAGTGTCAATAAATGTACATACAAGAATATTGTTCAGTGTCAATAAATAATGATGCTCAGTGTAAAAAAAATGTGTCAACACTCAAGATTGCTGAACTGTATCAGTGTTAAAGTATAGAAGTCACAGGTGGTCACTGTAACTTTTCACTAATATGTCTATTTATTGTACATTGACAGAGAAACAACTGTGCGGAGAGCACCCTAAGTGACGTCATGCCAGACATTGCCATAGCCACAACGTCACTGTCACAGATTTCAGTGTTTGCAGATTCTGATGTACTGGACCTAGGAAATGGCAGCAGGGACAAAAATAGTACAGTGTATATTTAAGTCAGTCATAGCTCAGTTGCAGCAGCATTATACCCTTGATATTGTATTGACACTCAAGACACAGAGATTGAGCCAAGAAATGCCTTACTTGTCCAAGTAAGTTTTTGGCTGGGTCATTGTGGGAATAGCAGCAGCATATTTGTATGATAGTAGCATGGCTGAACAGGTCTCCAGTGACAGCTGTGGCTGATACATGTTTTCTCTGTGAAGTATCAGCACTGAACTATTGTTAATAGTGTGTGACAAACGGGAGTGCTATCTCTAAAACATTTCATGTTCTGCAGCAAGTCATGAAGGTCTGGTTGTAGTTAGTGAAGAAAGTAAAGGACCTTTTCCCACACTTTGAGTTACGAGTCGTGTGTGTGTGGATTGGAGATGTGGTCACAACACTGGCGGCCATCTTTACTTCCCAGAGCATTTCCTTCTACCAGTTTGAGGCTGGGCTGACCTGAAAGCCCAGGTCAGCTCAAAGAATGACTGTCTGTAGAGGCATTCAAACAGATGGCCAGTTTTTTTATTTATGGAAGATGAGTGAAGGGCTTTCTCTTGTCTAAACAATTTTTTTTTTCAAGTCTTTAACTGAAGAAAAAAAAAAGACACTAAAGGAAAGTTGTATAAAACGGTCAGAGCTAAAGCCTTGATTGGGTAGGCTTTAAGGCCGAGAAGAAAGAGCACACCTGCTGTGTTTGGTGCTATCTTAACTTTGTGAAATTGTTTTTAGTATACATTCTATTAGACTATTTATACCACACAACAGTTTCATAAAGTTATTGATATCACCGCAAACAACAGTAGACTCTTTTTTCTCTGGCTTCAGAATTTCAGGACATGTTTTAAGCCAGTTATTAGTAATCTGACCATATACAAAAAAACAATTCACAGTCTAATAGAATTATTTTGTTTTTTGTGTGTGTGCTAAATTTATAACTCATATACAGGGACAATATATTTCTTCTCAGAATGTCAAGTGTTTGCTATAATGTTATATTTTGACATGAGTCATAAACACAGTTACACCTGTGGCCAGGGCCAGTCTACCCAGTTTGTCTTATAATGTTGCTTCCATTTGATTTCTGACAAAATCTGTACAATATCTGGATGTGCTTTTGTGTTTATCAGAGTTGAAGGTAACAAAGTTCCTAAACCTGCTTGGTAAAGGTGAACTCTGCCTGCGTTTATGGACCATGCTTAAAGATACCACGAATCATTGAGACATTTGAGATATAATGGAAAGAATAAGTTAGACTTACAATTTTTTTTTTTCAAAATAAAACATTTATCTCAATGCTGTGGTCTGGCCTTAGCTTAAACATGCATTTCTTCTAAACATTTGTCCCCAAGATGCTGCTAATCCGGCATCAACATCCATTACAAATCTCCATAAAAACAACTCAATGGGCATAGCTGCATTGGCCTATCCCTGACAAGCCTATTTAATGGTATTGGTTATGTTTGTGCCTTGCAGTGTTTAGGAGTAGTGGGTATGATTATATTTACTGAAAAACTGAATTTAGGGGACAGGGCTTGTATTGTGAAAAACAGTTTTTTTTAAAATACCATTATATCCAATTTTGCTGTCCGTGTTTTTTTGTTTCACTTGATACATTAATTGTTTTAAACATTTTACTGTGCATAAATAAATCTGTTTAATGTTATTTTTATTTTCGGGAATACCCAGGTTTATGGCTTTTTCTGAGGGGTTTTCGATGTGAAAACTATTCTTACATTTACCAGCAACAATAAACTCTGGCAAAAAGCCATGGTTATTTGTATACTTTTGCACTTTGGTCTTGTTCCAGAATTTAAGGGTTGCATGCACATCCATTTTACAGATCTGGCTTGATGTGTACAGACTGTTAGTTCCTCACTTCTCAGCAGATGCACTCTGACTTGGAAGGAAACACTGCTAATTGAGTCAGCTCTTACAACATGCTTCTTAACCCTACCAGACCTGAAGCCCTGATCCTAACTGTCCCCTACACCTGGGCTCCTGAACATTCAAGAAGAAAACCAACATGGTATAGACAGTTGTTAGTTACATGCAAACAAGTGGTTAGAATAAGGTGGAACTTGGAGACATTGTAGCAAATAGGTCTACCTTTCATCTAGCGCCAATATTCCACCTTTGTATGCCAATTCATTAACAGGATGAGCCTTGTTTCACACACAGGTACGTCTAGCAAAGTGAGCACCAGATGTTGATCTTCACCCTTTTGCATGGATTGTCTTTATAAGACACTCCAGGATTTTGCTTCTTGTCCCTGGAGTGCTTTTCCTTGCACACAACACAGATATGATTAGACGATGTCCCAGAGAAAATCTCTGGAAAATGATTACCTGGGGTTGTCCGTTGAGAGCAGGGTTCCTTTTATGGGTGGCGGCTGGCTGATGGTCTGTGTTCACTAATTAGTGCAGCTACAGTTTCTGAATATATCTGGTGAAATAAACTGGCTTTTTTTTCAAGTCAGTTGGTTCAGTCTCCTCTGTGATAGATCTAAGGAAGTTCTCACTGTCTGTGTGAGTTGAACTGGAAACATATTCTTGATGAAATTCTGACTCCTCAGAGTCGGAATCAACCAAAGTATCAATCACCTGTTGGACTGCGAAAATCCTAGACTTACTTTGCTTTCCTCTTGAAGTGCTTGGTTCTTCAGCCGCTCGTTTCATTGTAAATTTTCATAAATTTTTTTATGTTAAACCACACAAAATCAATTCAGACACAGGGAGGCAGACATTTTCAGTGGCTAACCATGAGGTTTGGCCACGATTGGTGGTTATTTTTGGTTTATGGCGCATTTTTTTCATGTACTAGGCAAAGTACTAAAAATTAGCTTAAGCAAGAGATTAGGAAATTACCGAAAAATCGGTACAGCGGTCTGACAGGGTTAAGAGGAGCAGTGGGTTCATTCTTTTCCCCTAAAATGGGGCACTGTAACCCACACGGGAAAGAAAATAATAAATAGCAGTTTTTAGTAATAAAACAGCATTGGCAATGCCTGTTTGTTATATTAGTCCATGACATTTGTTGTTTATCATGTGTCATCAGCCTACTGTTATTCATGCAATCATTTCTAATACAGGTGTTTTCTGTGACACTATGTCAATTTCCCTGTGGTAATTTCTAGAACGCCCCTCATGAAGACATGTCCGTAGATTGTGGATTATCTACTCTTGATCAAAATGATACACTGTGTTAGAGTGGCTGTTACAGGCGCCTCAATTATCAATTTTGTTGGCAGTTGAACAGGGTATCTGGAATTTGCCCTGTTGGTCTAGCATCCAGACTGAGACTTTGTAATCTCAGGGTGTTGAAACCTTCAGGTGGCAGACCTGGGGAGGGGAGGGAAGGGGCACGATAAACAACACGCAGATGTGCCTGCCTGTGTAGTTCTGGTTGTTAAGTGTCACAATTTCTGGTCATTTGTGGACTTGTATAGTAGATTGTCTCCACATAGTTAAAATATTGAAATCTTCCAAACAGTACAAGTCACATGTCTGACAAACTGGCGTGAATAATGATGACCCTCCTTTCCCACCGATGTGTTTCAATTTATGAGCTCACATCTTTTACATATATTGTCCCATATTTGCATCTGTGTCAATATGCAATCATGTGAAGTATAAAGTTATTTATAAAATGCTTAGATCAATAGTGGAGCTTACCAGGAACGGGGGAGGGGTAAGCGATACTGCTTAGCATGGTACATAATGATAACAAAGTTAGTTTTACATATAAGAAGCAGTTATAGAATTGTGTGAAGCTTTATGCTTGATACCAACAGCCAATGTTTGGACCAGGCAATCAAAAAGTATGGCAAGAACTGCCTGTCCCCAGTCTCGTGAAGTTTGGTATCTACAAGCAAGTTTTGCCTGCCACAGTCTTCTGACTAGTTAGTGTGGTAAAAGACTGGAGAAACTGTAAAGTACTTTTTTTTTTTTTTTTTAATCTTTGTTTGTGATCACATCTCTGGTTGCACCTGCAGACACATTCTTGTGATAAAGGGTTTGTAACTAATGCTGCAACTGCAAAGTTATGAAGTACAATGCGTGTGTAGTCATTTGAAACAACGAACTGATAGCACAGCATCACTCATTACCTTGTAAATTTGGTCATACTGGATTATAGTTGTTTTGTTTTTTGATTAAAGTGAGCATTTTTTGCTTTATAACTTAAGATAACGTGATATTTCACTCAGTGTTTTTTTTTTCCTTCTTCTAAATATTCTTTTAAAATAATTTAAGTAAATTGTTTTACAAGAGAAGAACAGTAATGGTTCCCTCTCACCTACAACCCGTTTGTATGTAATTTGACTCTACAAGTACAGACATCCATTATCTACACACATGTTTAACATCCGCTGGAAAATGTGTCCCTAATTATTAAAAGTTAGAAAAGGAATTCTCTTGTGTTACCATTTTAAAATGGTTGTAAAACCTGGACAAGCAAAAACAACACATGTTCCTTAGAGGCCTAAAAAATGTGGTTCCGCAATAGTTTGCTAAAGATTCACTGGACAGTCAAAATTAGTCAGGTTTAATATTTTGAAGAAAACCAAACAAAACCAAAAAGAAAGATTTGCTAACATTCAGTTTTTGAGAAGAATGGAAAACAGATGGTGAAAACGTCTGTTATATTACCTACACTACACATGTTACAGCTATTGGATATTGTATTGTAGATAGAAACAGAAAAATAATGAAACATATACATCTCTTAATAATCAAATTAAATTTTGAGTTACACATTTAAAAAAAAAAAATCAAATGTTTAAAATTACATCCTGCCTTTATTGTTAGGACATTATTCTACAACCTTTAGTGAGGCTTTTTTACAATAAATGTTTGCATACTTTGGTTCAGGAAATGTCCATAAGTTGAATCAGTAATTAAGAATTCCAGACAATCAACACATGACTCACAATCTTGAGAAGCACATTACAACGAAGACATGTAACCACTGTCATTATGTTGTTTATATTCTTGTATTGTCGTTAACCATCTGTATGAGTTTATAAATATTAATGTTCTTTAGAAGAAGAAAATAATTGCATTATTTGGCTAGTAGCCATGTCCTCAACGACATCCTGCTTGCAGTTTCAAATGATGAACCAAGTGATCATGTTTCAGTATTGTTCAAACACTAGCAACATATGCGACAGTTCACCCACCGCTAGAATATGGATGTAAATACAAGGCATAGACATTTCCACAAGGGCACCAACATGACTCCATCTATCACAGAATATGATTTTATGTGTCAACTGATCAGATGTGCTGTTTAATGACGTTTTCCATTGCTGACAAATTGTTTTGTTGTTTGAGATTTATTTTGTTTTAATCGAAGCACACATATTCTTTGTCAGTCATATGAAGTTCATTGTGAAAAAGTATGGGCAAGATATTGTTTTGACAAGTATCTCCTGTCCTTGAAAACTAAAAATGTACAGGGATGTTACTTCATTTGGACTTGCCTTTTCATCTTAGTTGTCTGATATCTTCATTTGGACTTGCCTTTTTATCTTAGTTGTCTGATATCTTCATTTGGACTTGCCTTTTTATCTTAGTTATCTGATATCTTCATTTGGACTTGCCTTTTCATCGTAGTTGTCTGATATCTTCATTTGGACTTGCCTTTTTATCTTAGTTGTCTGATATCTTCATTTGGACTTGCATTTTTATCTTAGTTGTCTGATATCTTCATTTGGACTTGCCTTTTCATCTTAGTTGTCTGATATCTTCATTTGGACTTGCCTTTTTATCTTAGTTGTCTGATATCTTCATTTGGACTTGCCTTTTCATCTTAGTTGTCTGATATCTTCATTTGGACTTGCCTTTTCATCTTAGTTGTCTGATATCTTCATTTGGACTTGCCTTTTCATCTTAGTTGTCTGATATCTTCATTTGGACTTGCCTTTTTATCTTAGTTGTCTGATATCTTCATTTGGACTTGCCTTTTTATCTTAGTTGTCTGATATCTTCATTTGGACTTGCCTTTTCATCTTAGTTGTCTGATATCTTCATTTGGACTTGCCTTTTTATCTTAGTTGTCTGATATCTTCATTTGGACTTGCCTTTTCATCTTAGTTGTCTGATATCTTCATTTGGACTTGCCTTTTCATCTTAGTTGTCTGATATCTTCATTTGGACTTGCCTTTTCATCTTAGTTGTCTGATATCTTCATTTGGACTTGCCTTTTCATCTTAGTTGTCTGATATCTTCATTTGGACTTGCCTTTTTATCTTAGTTGTCTGAAATCTATTTTACGAGGCGGAGTCAGCTGCAGAGCACTTCTGGCCAGAAAGTGTATTCTTGTTTTTCATGGATACTGAGCCTGGCAGGCAAGGGGACTAACCTCTGTGCTACTTGATTCTTAATGCATGTTTCTTTCTCTATCCCTTTTTTTTCTTTCCTTTTTCTGTATGCTTTAATCCAATCCTGTTGACTGCCATTTAACTCTTGTTTGTATTTAACTTTCCGTTTGCTGCTGATGGAGACGGTGCACTTATGCGGGTGTCCAGAGTGCTATGATGTTGATTCTTTATTCATCACTCATTGACTACCCCTGTTGATGTTTGCCCAACCTTGTAGTCACCTACTCTTCAGGTTTCTCTCACTCCTATTGTGAGTTTATCAACTTTATAATCATAGTTTTTAGTGATTTTTTTGGGAAAGGGGGTGGGGGTTTCCACAGTATCCTGACCAAAAAAAAAGGGAGTTTACAAGGCAGCAAGGTTACAGTTGAAAATTATGAAAAATTTGTTCCATTGTAGACAGTAGACAGTTTTATTCTTATAACATTTCTCGGCCATTAGTGAATTTTAAACAGGGTCTGGACCTTGTGATATTTTATATACATCTATGGTGATATTGTATGTGTTATATTCTGAACTGTTTTCTTTCGTACTGATTGTGTTTCAAATTGTTGATTTGGAGACAAGTTTGCAGTTTCCTGCTTTGTGAACAGTGGTGTTGATTGGCTTTTTTGACGTTTTCATTTTTATTTCCATATGGAGCTTTGACCTTTTCTTTTATTTTTGTTCACTTCTGATCTGAAGTGAGTGCCTGTGGAGACAGTTTCATTGAGCACACACTCCAGGTCTGCCAGTCTGAGACTTCCACACTGTGTGATCACAGTTTCTTCCAGGCAGATTCACAGTTCTACAAAAATACAGACATATTTTAAAAAAAACACACACACCATATCATAAGCATGCTGTTCTGTTTCCTTTATCAGTTCTGTCACATCAGTTTAGCCCCTCTGCTCAGTGAGGGACATGTTACTGAATGTTAGTAACTCATTTGTAACTACTGTTCATCTTCATCATTTGTCTGTAACATACAGTGGTATTGATTCAGTATTAGAGTTGATGCTTATAATATTGTACTGATTGTTATTTCTCTTCCTTGCACACATTTGTTAATTGCATAGAAAACAGAAGAGGATTTGAGACAGATAAGATGGGAGTATCCTGGAGAAAACAAGATGAATTAGTAGTGAATCATTTGCATGGGATAGTAGAAGGTCTGTCTCCATTAGAGCGTCAAACACTGAAGATAGTGTAGCCAAAAATTAAGAGAAAGAAAAGCTGATAAAGAAATTTGGAAACTGATTTTAGATTACCCGAGTCATTGTTGTGTTATTACAGGAGCATGATAGAATTGTGGCTGTTGGTATTCTTGCACCCAATTAAAAGAAATATATTTTTCAAACAGATGAAAGAAAATGTTTTTTTATTATGTTGTTTATGAATATCATGACTGACTGACTTGGATTCTGTGTTCTGAACATAGGGCATAGCTAATGCTTACAGCTGAAACAGTGTGAGAATTGACCAGTGTAATACATTCCACATGTTGGTTATCTTAACATTGATTTCAGTTGAAGAATTAAATCCCAGGAGATCTGTGCTAGGAAATAAGAGCTCTTGTTGTGTGGACAGTATTAGATACTGTCATGAGCTGGTATTGATGGTGATGCTGTCAGAGATGTTATCAGCCTAATGTAACACCAGAGTAACATGTAGGATCCTGGGATTTTGTAAGGCAAGCAATCTGCACATGTTGGGTACATTGTTCACTTGTTTGTACCAGTTTTTATTGAGACATTTTTTTAATTAATTGTCTTAAAGGAAATGCCTCAAAGACTAAAACTAAACACCGGAAGATGTAAAATATAATTAGAACTCTTTATGTATTCAGAATCATACTACTTACATGACCAAAGTATGCTAAAAGATTCAAATAGAGTAGCCCCCAATACTGTTGCCATAGTGTAGATTGCAATCATGTTTAAGTGGAAAATCTGATGACATGTTGGAACATAGTTCTTTCCATCAGAGAATTACCAAAGCAGTGAATTTGTTTATAAATGTTTAATTATGCATTTTCTTATCACCTTCGTCCTAAAAGTACATTTCCTATTTGGCTGAATTGTTTTATTTTGAAATGAAGATGACACAAACATCTACAACATCTCTGACTGTAACACTTCTTGTATGACCAGCTGACAGGCAGTAAAAAACCTGTGTATTGTATATAAATATTATGTAAATTGTTTGCATGGAACAAAAATGTACAGATTGTAAATGATACCAGATCAGGTAACACTGATATTGTATATTGTGCCAGAAATGTTGACAACAAATAAACAACTGAATAATTTGACATAAAGTACATACATGTTGGGTGAGTTAAGTTGCAGGCGGAATCTCACTCTTCCCCCCCCCCCCCTTTCCCTTCTGCCTCTCTTCCACACACATCTTGCTGTCCCGCGACACCTAGCACAACCTGATATTATATATATAAAGGCAGCTGTTGTTGTAGGAGATAGAAAGGCACTTCACAAGGTTGAAAACAAACATAAAGGAGCATTTGTTTTTAAAAAAGAACTTCCACTTCTGATATCTAAATGGACACCTGGTCAAGATATAACCTTGGTGTGGATTGATGTCAGTAAATACAGCAGATATCAGCTGCAGTTACAGTGTGATCAGCTATGTGCTGTCACTCAGGCACACACTGTTCAGGAAAGTGATGGACTTTCAAGTTTTGAGATCTTGTGCTACATAGACAACATATTACTGCACACTGCAAACAGTTCATAAACAGTATGAGGGTAACATGGCAGTAACACCAGAGCCATTCCGGTCAGAACATATCACCCTGCTTCTAGAGGTCTAGGTCAGTCAGGCCTGCTTTTAACTGCTTTGTTTAATTAGGCACACCTGCTACTATACCTTTCATGCTTTTGTAATAAAGCCACTGATGAAGGTTTCATTTGATCGCTTGTACAGTAAACAGGAACATGTCTGGTCACTTTATTCACAGGGAAATAATGAAATTGCAATAAACAGGAGGGTCTATTTATTCATAGTCTTCTTCTTCTTCACGTTCATCAGCTGTAAACTTCAGTGGAAAGTTCTGGTTGTTTGTCCATTTCTGGACTGCAGTTTTTTTAATAGTGAAATAAGTGATACTACAATAAACAGAAACAGGTTTGGTCTCTTTATTAACACTGAAATAAATGGCCTACCATAAACAGAAGCAATCTTGTCTCCTTGTTCACAGTCAAACAAATGACATTACAATAAACAGGAGTAATTATATTCTTTATTATAGTTTTAAAAAAATGACATAAAGAAATAAAACAGGAGTGGTTCTGGCCACTGTTCCCTCCACAGTGCAATACAGCAAACAGGTGGTTTCATCAGATGCTATATCCAAGATAAGTCACAGAAACACATTCATTTTGGGTATAATTGTTCTGCATCAGATAATCCATAATCTCCTCCTATAGACCACACATAGATATTTTTGTTAGTGCTCCCATCTCCTCCCACAGATCACACATGTGACTGTAAGCTGAGAGTCTGTAAGTTGGGAGTTCTTCCTGAATCATCGTCATCATGTGTCATCTGGGTGTGAACTGTAATTTCCTTGCATGTCTGTGATGTGACTGTAAACTGGGAGTTCTTCCTGAATCATCGTCATCATGTGTCATCTGGGTGTGAACTATAATTTCCTTGCATGTCTGTGATGTGACTGTAAACTGGGAGTTCTTCCTGAATCATCGTCATCATGTGTCATCTGAGTGTGAACTGTAATATCCTTGCATGTCTGTGATGTGACTGTAAGCTGGGAGTTCTTCCTGAATCATCGTCATCATGTGTCATCTGGGTGTGAACTATAATTTCCTTGCATGTCTGTGATGTGACTGTAAACTGGGAGTTCTTCCTGAATCATCGTCATCATGTGTCATCTGAGTGTGAACTGTAATATCCTTGCATGTCTGTGATGTGACTGTAAGCTGGGAGTTCTTCCTGAATCATCATCATCATGTGTCATCTGAGTGTGAACTGTAATATCCTTGCATGTCTGTGATGTGACTGTAAACTGGGAGTTCTTCCTGAATCATCGTCGTCATGTGTCATCTGAGTGTGAACTGTAATATCCTTGCATGTCTGTGATGTGACTGTAAGCTGGGAGTTCTTCCTGAATCATCGTCATCATGTGTCATCTGAGTGTGAACTGTAATATCCTTGCATGTCTGTGATGTGACTGTAAACTGGGAGTTCTTCCTGAATAATCATCATCATGTGTCATCTGAGTGTGAATTGTAATATCCTTGCATGTCTGTGATGTGACTGTAAACTGGAAGTTCTTCCTGAATCATCGTCATCATGTGTCATCTGAGTGTGAACTGTAATATCCTTGCATGTCTGTGATGTGACTGTAAACTGGGAGTTCTTCCTGAATAATCATCATCATGTGTCATCTGAGTGTGAATTGTAATATCCTTGCATGTCTGTGATGTGACTGTAAACTGGAAGTTCTTCCTGAATCATCGTCATCATGTGTCATCTGAGTGTGAACTGTAATATCCTTGCATGTCTGTGATATGACTGTTAGCTGGGAGTTCTTCCTGAATCTTCATCATCATGTGTCATCTGAGTGTGAACTGTAATATCCTTGCATGTCTGTGATGTGACTGTAAGCTGGGAGTTCTTCCTGAATCATCAGCATCACGTGCCATGTGGATAAGTGTAATTGGTCATGTTTCACCATCTCACACCCTCACCAGAATCACTGATCAGGTCAGTTCTCTTGACTTGCCTAATCCATATGGCCAAGAGATATACAATCCGGCGATTAAACAATGAGACTGATTAAAATTTGAAAAAAAAAATTTTTAATCGAAGATAGGGATATCATTTTATTTTCTAAAATCAATTTTGTGATTTAACAAATACAGTAATGACCACTGCAAGTCTTCTTTGGTTATAGCTCTGTTTTACTTTGTATAGTACTCTAAATGTCATCATCATCAAAGAGAAACCCATTTAAAGACAATTTTAATTTTAGTTTTGGGAATTAAAAAACAATAATCACACTGAAACAAATCTTAGGAGCAATTGGAATAGCTGAGAGCAGGTACTTGTGTTTTAGCCAACAAGTCGTGTACCAGCTACTGCCCTGTGAGCCGGTGCATTATCAGGTAGTAAGGACCAACTGTCAGATTGTGAAGACTTGGGTCGGATTCTGTAAATCCTATTCTACAAGCGTTCCAAAATACTGATATAAACATTGGCAGTGACAGTTGGTTCCTGTGGAAGATTCTTTGTGAATAATTCTCTCTCATAAAACAAAACCAACGCTGTCTGCATTTTACATTTTATACTTGTGAAGACAACTACCTTCGTTTATCTGTTTTCTTACTTTGGCAACAGGTTTATCATTAGGAACAGAAATTGGACATCCTGGCCCAGCTTTATCTTCAGTCTTTTCCATATCAGTTTTGTGGAATAAATGTGCATTTATCTCCAAAATTTGTTCGATCAATTCAACCGTCTCAGTAGCACTTTTTCAGAGTGTAATATTTACTTTAATATTTGCTCTTAGCCCCAGCTGCTTACGTAACAAAGCAACTCTCTAGCATCGAAACATAGTGGCTTATTTGTCAAGTGTTGTCGCCAAATCATAGATGAATGATGCCTGATTGGATGACATGCTGTGCTTCATGGATGACATTTTGCCTTGGCTATGAAAAAATTAGTCTTATTTTTTACTGGCTGGACGGTACATTTATCTTTCTGCTTCCCTTAAACGCTTTTCCCCATCAATTTTGCCAGTCGTAAACAAGTTCTCGTATTCATTTCTTCTCATATCAAGTCCTAAAAATATGTCTAACTTCTCTACAATCAGTTTATCTTCTGGAACATTCTCTACAAATTACATTTAAATACAAATAATTAGGGTTCAAAACATATATTTTGTTCTTCCGAACCTAGGCAAACAATTTCAGCTAATGAAGCGTGGGCAGTCCACGTGCTTTGAACAGCAAGACAGACAGAACAAAACCACCTACAGAATATCCAGCAAGTATACCGAAATTGCGACTCATGTTATCAAGGGCATCACGGTAAAACAGTTTTAAATATTGATCTCCTGTAGTCAGGCACTGTGTCTCTGTGAAAGAAAAATGAACAAGAGATGTTTGTTACACCTGTGGTCGTCGGCATCACCAACATTGTGACATTTAATTACCAGATACTTTCACACTACACACTTTCATTCATGGTTATCATCCTCCCTCCGTCGGGACTTCAGGATGCTATGTAACTTCTTCTTTCATTCGCTTGAAATAGATTATCTATTTCTGCAGTGTTGTCTCTAGTATGAACTTGACTGACTTTTGTAATTCACTCAGGGACCTGTAAAGTTTGGCTTCGACATGTGTTTCTCTTTGACAGATATTTTGCCTTGATATGTTGTATTTGGAACAGTCTGGGAGGACTTGATCTGTTGATTCAGGTGCCAGTCCACATGTAGCTTCAGTGTAGCTGCTTTGTGACTGAACAGTCTGGGAGGACTTGATCTGTTGATTCAGGTGCCAGTCCACATGTAGCTTCAGTGTAGCTGCTTTGTGACTGAACAGTCTGGGAGGACTTGATCTGTTGATTCAGGTGCCAGTCCACATGTAGCTTCAGTGTAGCTGCTTTGTGACTGAACAGTCTGGGAGGACTTGATCTGTTGATTCAGGTGCCAGTCCACATGTAGCTTCAGTGTAGCTGCTTTGTGACTGAACTCATTTGTACCAGTCTGATTCTTTTCCTTGAGGTGTTAATCTTGCAGACCGCAATCCTGCAGGGGACAAAATACATGCCTCCCTAGCTTCACTCAGACATTTGTTTCAATAGTCCGTTTTGTGTGTGGGGTTGGACATCCTGTCTATCAACAGCCTTCTGTGAATGTGTTGATAATGACAATCAGTTTTTGTAAGAATGATGTTAAACTGTCTGTTATCCTCTGTCGCCCCCCCCCCCCCCCATACATACACTTGCGTGCGCCTACACACACACACCCCCCTCCCATCTCCTTCCATTACTGTTCTCAAAGCTTGCTCCAGCTTCCAACTGGCCTGTTCTCATGATGGACCAAGAGAATGATGTGTATTACTAGTTCTATAGTCAATTTCGTTCAAGATATCGTCATCATACAGTGTTTCCATCATTCTTTTATAACGCCTCACAGGACAAGCTACATTCAAGCTTTTGGAAATCAAATTCACCCTTTTGCAAATTGAGTTTTTCTACAGTATTTTCTTAATGTGACCCAAAAAAAAAAAAGAAATTCTGTTAAAGTTTTTGTTGAAGCACCTTTTGTCTTTCAAAAACTTTGAGCCTAGGGTGTCTCTTTGACAGCATCATCTTCTCATTCCATTTAGTTCCCATTTCATTTTCTGTAGGGCCATACTGCTAGCTGCAAGCTCTACCCTTTTGATACCCCATCTTGGCTTGGGACCGGCAGTGGTGGAGATATCAGGGCATATGACGCTAGACATTTTTATAAACCAATGGGCACTTAACTGAGTCAACATAACACTGACACATTTATCACCAACATAACACCAGGCACCTTCACCCCAACATAACACCAGGCACCTTAACTCCCAACATAACACTGGGCACCTTTACCTCCAGCATAACACCAGGCACCATCATCCCAAGCATAACACTGTTCACCATCATCCCCAGGATAACACTTGGCACATTTACCCCCAGCTAAACACCGGGCACCTTTACGCTCAGCATAACACTGGGCAACTTTACCCCCAGCAAAACACCAGGCAACTTTACCCCCAGCATAACACCAGGCAACTCTACCCCCAAGATAACACTGACACATTTATCACCAACATAACACCAGCACCTTTACCCCCAGCATAACACCAGGCACTTTCACCCCAACATAACACCAGACACCTTAACCCCCAACATAACACCAGGCACTTTCACCCCAACATAACACCAGACACCTTAACCCCCAACATAACACCAGGCACTTTCACCCCAACATAACACCAGACACCTTAACCCCCAACATAACACCAGGCACCTTTACCCCCAACATTACAATAGACATCTTTATCTCCAACATAACACCAGACACCTTTAGCTCCAACATAACACTGGGCACCTTTACCCCCAGCATAACACCGGGCACCATCATCCTCAGGATAACATGTGGCACATTTACCCCCAACATAACACCGGGCACCTTTACCCTCAGCATAACATTAGGCACCTTTACCCTCAGCATAACACCGGGCACATTTACCCCAACATAACACCAGTCACCTTTACCCCCAGCATAACACGTGGCACATTTACTCCCAGCATAACACCGGGCACCTTGACCCCCAGCATAACACGTGGCACATTTACCCCCAGCATAACACCGGGCACATTTACCCCCAACATAACACGTGGCACATTTACTCCCAGCATAACACCGGGCACCTTGACCCCCAGCATAACACGTGGCACATTTACCCCCAGCATAACACCGGGCACATTTACCCCCAGCATAACACCGGGCACATTTACCCCCAACATAACACCAGGCACCTTTACCCCAAGCATGTTTTATGTATCTATTTATTGCTGGGTTAAGTTTAGTAAAGAACTGTCATCACAGCACACTTGACATTTCCATAAGAACTCAGTCCCCATCTTCAGCAGCCAGTGCATAGTTCCAGTTCTGATGGTACCAGTAACTGCCAAATTGAAAGCCTGTCTTCCTTTTCCCCAGGGTTGTTGCCAGATCTCCTGATCCCTCTAAGATGCACTGTTCTCTTCAAACCATGATCAGTCATTTTTGCGGCCCTACTACGGTAAAAGGTAACCTGTGATAAAGGCAAGTTTTGTTCTCCTAAACTGTTCAGTGTGGATTTGTATCCAAGGTTTTCAGTTAAATGAGTATTGTATTTTTACTATCACATGGCATGCAATAAAATGTTCTTTTTCAATATACAAATTCATTTCAGATCATTTTGTTTTTGTACAATAGATCAAGAAAATGTTGTAGAAAAGCTTGCTTTTCAAAAAGAGATGTTTGATTTGCAAATGGGTGAAGCTGGCTTGCGAGTCCTGAATCTCATCAGCTTTTACTAAACATATTTTATTAATACTTGGAAAAGTCCTGGTGAAAATGTCCGCAATCAGATTGATTTCAAGAAGATTCAGGAGCAGCTTAGTTGGAGCAAAAACTAGACCAGGAGCAGACTGCTTTAGTGACCATGTTCCAGTTGTAGGAAAAATTAGAATAAAACTAAAGAACATTAGAAAAACACCACAAAACATCAAGTTAAATTTAGGAATTCTTAGAACGGATAAAGAAATTAAGGTGAATGTCACTGTACAAAACCGGTATAATGGAAATTATACAGACTATTGATGAACAGTGGGATATGTTGCGTGAGTCAATTCAGCAGACATCTAAAGAGACAATCCCACCAACCCATAGAGTTGCAAAAAAAAGAAAAAAAAGAATGGCAACCAAAATTCTGCAGTTGATGGATGAAAGAAGGAAGAAAAAGAATGATAAAGAAGAATACTCTAGAATACAAAAACTTTCTTCTTTTTGAAAAAGAAATAGTGAACAAATGCAAAGTGGCCTACGAAGCCTGGCTGAATCAAATGTGTACAGAGATTGGCGAAAACAACAGGAAAGACTCACATTCCATGTACCAAAAGATAAATATGTTAACAGGAAAGATGACACGTAACAGCACTGGATGTTTGAAATCAAAAGATGGTGACTTATTAATGGGACATAGTAATATAATTAACAGATGGACAGAGTATATAAGGGAATTGTATGATGATAATAGACCAGATGTAGAACTGCAGACCAACAATGATGGTCCACCAATAATGACTGCAGAAGTTGAGGATGCAATACATCATATGAAGAAAGGATAAGCACCCGGCCAGACAACATCTCACTGGAAGAAATCGAAGCACTGGGAGGTTTTGGAATTGAAATAATAACTAAACTTTTAAATGATATTTATAATAGTGGGTATATTCCAAATGACCTTTTAAAATCCATATTTATAGCTCTGCCTAAAAAACCAGGCACTATAAAATGTGAAGACCATCGCACAATAAGTCTTATGAGTCACATGACTAAGATTTTACTGAGAATAATTATGAGAAGAATAAGAAACAAAATTAAACCAGAAATCAGCGATGAACAATGTGGATTTGTAGAAGGAAAAGGTACAAACAATGCCATATACATCCTAAGGACATTGTCAGAAAGAGCTATAGAAGTAAAGACTGATTTGTACATATGCTTCATAGACTATACAAAAGCATTTGACTGTGTGAAGCATGAAGAAGTAATCAGACTGTTAGAAAAATTAAACATTGATGGGAAAGATCTACGAATAATAAAGAATATGTATTGGCAGCAAACAGCAGCTATAAGAATTAACAACTGTTTAGGTACATTTCAAAGCATAAAGAGGGGCGTACGACAAGGATGTGTACTGTCACCTGATTTGTTTTTAATATACAGTGAATATATAATGAGAGCTTTAATTAGTATGCCCGGGATTGTGGTTGGTGGGCACAATATAAACAATTTACGTTATGCTGATGACAGTCTTGATAGCAACAAGTCAGAAAGAACTACAGGAAATGATAGACATTGTGGTGTTAGAAAGTGGAAGAATGGGCCTCAGTTTGAATAATGGGAAGACAGAAGTAATGGCGGTATCAAAGAAACAAATTATTCCTAAATGTGTAATAAAAGTCAATGGTGTTATTTTAAGACAAGTACAGAAATTTAAGTATCTGGGCACATGGATAACATCAGATGGAAGATGCATAACTGATATAAGAAATAGAATAGGACAGGAAAAAACTGCATTTTATAAAATGAAAAACATCTTGTGCAATATATCCTTGTCATTGAGAGTTAGAAAAAGAATTCTTGCTTGCTACATACATCCAGTTTTAACATATAGCTGTGAATCCTGGACAATCGGTAGACAGGCCAAACAATTTCTGGAGGCCTCGGAGATGTGGTTTTACAGAAGAATGCTTAGAATACTTTGGACAGCTAAAAATAGCAACCAAGAGGTTTTGAAAGAAGCGGGAGCCCGAAGACAACTTATCACAGACATCAGAAGGAGACAGTCATCATTTTTCGGCCATGCTATGAGAAGAGGGAAAATAGAACATGTTGTGACCACTGGAAAGATATGTGGGAGGAGAGATAGAGGAAGACAACGAGGGAAGATGCTTGACAGTCTTGTTGCATGGCATGAAGGTGTGTCGGCACACGAACTGATACATGCTGCAGGAGATCGCAGATTATGGAGAGGCATGATCGCCCATGCCAGTCGGCTAGGCACCTGATGATGATGATGATGATTTTATTGATTACATTCATAATTATGCAATTAAAAATGGTTCAAAGGAACAACTTCACCAAATAATGTTAATAACAAGTCCTTCCAAAATCTACCATCTACCAGCTATGTTGTGTTGGTTGTAAACTAGCATGTACCTTGTTGCGAATGATGAGAGCAGGTGAAGTTGAGGTTGTGAAACTCATTGGCTACAACGATCTCTGCAGCATACTTGTGAATGGCAATGTAGCCAGCCCACTCGAGGAAATCTGGCATGTTGGTAACAGCTCTGAAAGTGTGAAAATAAATCATGTATAAATTTGTTAAAGTTTAAATAATACGGTACAATGCTTTGTTTAAATAAATAAATTCCGGCTTCTGTATTGCCTGGGAAAGCCCTTCTCAATAATGAAATAGCCATCTTAATTCTGATTGGAAACAATGATCTTCGGCCAGCAGACAATCGCCTAGCCATTGTGCTACTGTGGCTGCCGAATACTGGTAACTAGGATAGGAATAAACTCCACAGGGGAGCATGTACAGCAGGGATCTACCAATCATCAGTAGAAGTAATCTCTCGTCGACAAACGTTTCGGCCTACGATCTCCTAGACGTTTTCAGAGAGTGGGCCCACCTGAGTTCATGAAGCTCAGGGTTGGTTTTCCCTGCTGCACGAATTACCGGATGGTGTTCGGATAGGGACAAGACGACTTGGTGATTTTGCAGAGCGTACTGTGAGATAAGAAGTCGCGGTAGCATAATTAGAGCAGTCTGCATACCTGGTCGACCGAGTGACAAGCTTACGATTGGTATACCGGACACATGTTGGACTTATATTAGAAGGTGGCAGAGGAACACTGGCAGACAATTCAGACACGATGGACTTTCAAGGGATGAGAAACCCTTTTCCACTAGGCACCCGGACCAGCTCACCGAGGCCCGTCCCTTACGTTGTACCGTTGCGTTTAAAGCCAGCTCGAGGCCCTCTCAGCAACCTCGCCCAGCCTTTTAAGTGTCCGTTTCCGTTCATTACCGCGCAATCCTAGTTCTTTAACCACATTGTAGAGTGAAGTGGAGACGAGACCTCTCGCTCCCACTTCGACCGCAAAGACACGTACTGTGTACGCCTCGTCTCTCCTCAGACCGGCTGCTAAATCACTGTATTTCTCGAGCTTATACATGTGATTTTCGTCCATACGCGACTCATACGGGACGGTCAGCTCAATCAGGATGAGCTGCCGTTTCTCCGTAGAGTGGAGAACTATGTCAGGTCGCAGGCCGGTCTTCCGGATTAACTCAGGGTACCTTTCATGGCCCGGCAGATCAACCGCCAGTAACCAGTCCCTCGCAGAGTCTAGCATAGATGGAGCTAATGCGCCTCGGTTGATCTTACCTTTTTGAATTCTATATAACTATATTCTTTTATAACTTTATTAGAACATGTTCAACCTCATTGGGTTAGGGGGCCATATTTCGAGTGGGGGGGGGGGAAAGAACACACCCATTGCCTTTCTATCAAGCATGTCGTAAAAGGCCACTAATTAGGGATTTTTCCTCTGAACTCAGAGCATATATGCCCGAGACGCGAGGAACAAACAGTCTGCATACAAATAAGCAGATTTGTAAAAACGGATGTGCAGGCAAAATTCCAGTTCTGGGACACAACTTGAGTCCAGAAATTGATGAACGACTAGAACTTTCCGTCGGAGTTGAAGCCAGTGAATGCTAACAAGGAGAAAATGTTCGGTTATAATTAAAGATGATGACTATGACATAGAGCTAAGGAGTAATCCTTGGAGCAAGATCCTTGGAGCAAGATTTGATAGCAGTGACCGAGATAGTGTTTTCACATTTGAACTGTTGAAGTGGAGGGAGACGGTTTGAGAGACTTATTACTAATCTGAAAGATGTTCACGGAGGCAATCTGTTAGATTCCTGTTTCCCTATTATATGCCTTTTTACATTTTTTGCAGCAGATGGCATAAATTAAGTTACGCGATTCACAAGTAAATGCTTCTCTCCAGGAAGCAGGCTAAAGGGGTCTGAATCACAAATCAGCATGTTTTATATCTCGTCCGGGAGCATGTAGAAGTGCCGAGAGGAAGTTCTGTGCAGATCGAGTCAGTCTGCTTCTGACAAGTATGTTCTTAAAATTACGATCTCGCTTGTAGATCACTCTAGGGCTGTCACTGAAGATCTTACGGGTGTCAGGATCAGAGTAAAGAATATTAAGGTGATGATGGAAGATTCCAGACACCGTTAGATTATTAGGGTGGTATGCCTTTATTTCGCTGAATCTCGTCAGATGCAGTTACATCAATATAAAAGGAAGCACATTCATTGTGGGTTCATTCGTGTGGGTTCCGCGGTCCCATTGAGGGGAAAACAAGAATAGACCCCAACAAGCATATCGTAGGAGTCGACTAACTGGGGACTTCCTTCCAAGTCAGAGTGCACCTGCCTGAGCGGCAAGGAACAACTAGCTGCTTACAAAAAAGCCAGTAAAACGGATGTACACACAAATTTCAGGCCCTGGCACAAAGCCAAAGTCCAAATGGACGAACAGCCAGGATTTTCAGTCGCAGCTTACAATCGGTAAACAAAGAAGAAAAAAGATTTAGGGATTTATTTTTGTGTATAGTTAATAGTAGTAACTGTTGTAGTTGTTCCCCGCGTTTCATATCATGCACAAAACTGATCTGACGCCACAATGAAATATTCAAAGTTTTTGACTTTACATGACACAGTTTTTATGATTATGAACACCAACCTTATTGCTTTTGTAATTGTCGTTTTTACATTTATGTTCCTCGCGTGTTTATGAAATATGTATCTATTAATCAGTGTCTATTAGGAGAGATTAACAAAATTTGTAAATTGTTTGAATCACCAGTGATTACTGGCATCAAAGGGGCAAACAGATTAACATGTTTAGGAGCATACCGAGAACATGACAGGAAATAAGAGAGACACAAACTGCGTACACAGAATAGTTCAATGGGAGTAGTTCAACAGGACAGACGAAAGGACGACGGAGAAATCTACAAACAATTAGAGTCACCAGAGGGAAAGAGAAGACACGAGGAGAAATGACTGGAATTCTTGATAACTGCTTCAGTGAACCTCAAGAGCTCAAAATGCTGAATAAGTAGACAGTCTTCTTCTTCTTCTTCGATCCTTCTGTCAGAAAACTTATATCAGGAGGCCGGTAGCCTTTATGAAAGCTATCGTGCAATCCATATCCTTTCGTGTACCATACAGTTTTGTCTTCAGTGTGGTTGGAGCAGGCCAGATTGGATCTCTGTTGTCAGCATACAGTTGACAGTGTTGGAGCACATGCTCAGCATTTTCGGGTGCCACGCTGCAGGGACACGTCTCCGTATTTCCTACACCGAAAAATTTGAACATATGTTGACGAAATCTGTTGTGCCCTGTAGACAGTGATCTGAAGCTACACCTGCACCCGTTAATATTGTCACCTTACACATAGATGGTGTTAATTTCTTGTCCATATAAATATTATAAATTTGAATTGAGTTCCCCTGTGTTCCAGTGATGTCTGGGAAGTTTTTGAGTATCCTTTTACATCTAGACTGGTGATTTCCAAACTGTGCGCTGCGGTGCCCTGGGGAACCGCGACCTCTTGACGGGGCGCCGCGAAATATTCGAAGATACACTAGTTTTTTTAATCTCTTACATACAATAGTCAAACTTGTACTTAGGTTAGGTCGCTGTGGAAAAATGTAATTGAAAAACGGCGCCGCGACTAAGAAAAGTTTGGAAAACACTGATCTAGACAGTGTTTATTTCTACATTTTCATTCTCTGCACATCATCATCATGTGCCTTGCCAACTTGCGAAGGCGTTCATGCGTCGCCACAGATCCTAGTCTTTGGTGTCCTTACTGAAGATATTCCCCCATGCCACTGTCCTGAGCCATCCACCCTCATTTCTCTCGATCTGCCTTTTCTACCAGTGATCTTCCCAGACATCACGATATTTTCCAGTGCTCCTTTTCTCATCACATGACCACAGAACTGTGTCTCCTTCTCATTGATGTATATTATATCCTGGACCCCCATGTGAATGCGGAAAGCAACTGAAAACACCACATTATTTTCCCTAGCATCCATACTCTGCACAATACCTTGAAAATATTTCTTTATGTTAATGTATGATACCAAACCCATGCTTTCCTATCATCTTTTCATAATCAGTGTTTCTTATAGTGTCTTTAAATTTAAGCAACATCATTATAATTATGATTTTGTCAATCCTTTCATGATTTATAGAAATTATAAGTTTCATATAAAATCCCTTTTGAATAGATTCATATTGATCATTTGTTGTTGCTTAACACTTCCTCACATTCAATTAGACTTTATTCCCGTTCTTTTCTTTCTTTCTTTCTTTCTTTCTTTCTTTCTTTCTTTCTTTCTTTCTTTCTTTCTTTCTTTCTTTCTTTCTTTCTTTCTTTCTTTCTTTCTTTCTTTCTTTCTTTCTTTCTTTCTTTCTTTCTTTCTTTCTTTCTTTCTTTCTTTCTTTCTTTCTTTCTTTCTTTCTTTCTTTCTTTTTCTTTCTTTCTTCTTTCTTTCTTTCTTTCTTTCTTTCTTTCTTTCTTTCTTTCTTTCTTTCTTTCTTTCTTTCTTTCTTTCTTTCTTTCTTTCTTTCTTTCTTTCTTTCTTTCTTTCTTTTCCCATTTTGTTTGTTTTGTTCTAAATATTTCAAATATAGTTTCAGAAGTCACTGCTCCCACCAAGTGCTTTCTTCCCTTCTAAGCTTCACGCCGTTCATTCACTGTAGGGGCACACTCCTCCGTATAGGTGGAGATAAACATTATTTCATACGAGTTTATAAACGTTTTGCAAAATTTCTCCCAATTTGCTTTGAATACTTCCACAATATGCAGCTTATTTACCCCCCTACCTCCCTCCACCGCCCCAGGTCGCATTTGATGTATTGCTCAATCCATACTTAATTCTAACATTTTAAGTGCCAGTTCTGGAAATGTTCCAATGTAAAAAAAAATTAGTCAGTGACCTACATTCGTTTTGACCTTCTCTCTATCAAGTCCCACTTCTTCTAGGAGAAAACCCTCATTCTATGGATGAGTAATATTTGTGGACTACTCATTTGTTCGTATGTATTTGGAATTCGCAGTTCACATTTTCTACTAAATAAAGCAGCTTGTCTCACTAAATCCCTTTAATCTAATTCCCCTACTCTAAATGGTGCATGCCCGTCTAAACCGACTGTGCAAATAGATGGATAAAATGTATAAACTGACTGTGAATAGATGGATAAAATGTATAAACTGACTGCGAATAGATGGATAAATGTATAAACCGACTGTGCGAATAGATGGATACAATGTCTAAACCAGCTGTGCGAATACATGGACAAAATGTATAAACCGACTGTGCGAATACATGGATAAAATGTATGAACCGATTGTGCAAATAGATGGATAAAATGTATAAACCGACTGTGCAAATAGATGGATAAAATGTATAAACCGACTGTGCAAATAGATGGATAAAATGTATAAACCGACTGTGCAAATAGATGGATAAAATGTATAAACCGACTGTGCAAATAGATGGATAAAATGTATAAAACAACTGTGCGAATAGATGGATAAAATGTATAAACCGACTGTGCAAATAGATGGATAAATGTATAAACCGACTGTGCGAATAGATGGATAAAATGTCTAAACCAGCTGTGCGAATACATGGATAAAATGTATAATCTGACTGTGCAAATAGATGGATAAAATGTATAAACCAACTGTGCAAATAGATGGATAAAATGTATAAACCGACTGTGCAAATAGATGGATAAAATGTATAAAACAACTGTGCGAATAGATGGATAAAATGTATAAAACAACTGTGCAAATAGATGGATGAAATGTATAAACCGACTGTGCCAATAGATGGATAAAATGTATTAACCGAGTGTGCGAATAGATGGATAAAATATATAAACTGACTGTGCGAATACATGGACAAAATGTCTAAACATATTGTGCGAATACATGGACAAAGTTTCTGAACAGATTATGCTAATATATTGAGAAAATGTGACAGGTACTAACCTCAATAAACCAGACGCCAAAAGACCAGATGCAGAAAACACCAGAGCAGTTGTATTGTTTGCCAGCGGCACGTTTCTGAACACACCAAGGATGCCGGCAGTCAAAGTTTCACCGAACTGCACAAGTATCAGACACACTAACACGAAGGCAGCAAACGACAGAGTATCGTTGTTGTTCATCCCAGCAGACCTACCACATTCAGACAGATGTCACGACAATGTCAAATGTGCGATTTGTTAGCTTCTGAGAATATGATCTTGTACGTACAGCTGCAACTATTTACTAACTAAATTAACGTGCTCTTGTGAGTTTCACAATAAATTATTATTGTGAAACTTACAAGAGCACGTTAATTTATTTTAGGACGCGGTGATTTCAGGCGTGCGGGAAAGTTGTCTCTTTTGCGGAGTTTATAAGAGCTGCTCGGTACCTCACCTCGGGCGCAATTATTCTCTGTGCTGGTTTCACGGTCTCTCATGTAAGACTCCTGCCACACGTTCACGTTTTGCATCTCGGATAATAGCCTATATCGGCTTGAACAGAGATAACTGGGGATCTCAGAGCTGGTGCCTTAGCGTGTGGATGAAATTGTTTATATCGTACGATAAGCGGAGTTACCCGAGCCTCCTACTGAATGACAAAGGTTCAGACGTCTTTCAGTTGAGATTTTTGCTCAATTGCAACATAAAGATCAGATTGGCTACAGTCACCCTAGAGATATGGTCGCCCTTTCCTTCGTAGTCAGAGCCATCTGTAAAGACAGTCACATCACCAGGGGGGTAATTTTCATGAATCATTTATTGAACTTCTGATTCTGCAGCACAAGCTGGCCAGTCCCTGCACTCACGCCCCAAAGTGATTAGAACCCTACACAAGTCGGAAACATGACCGGATATTTATTCTTTACTGCTAAAAAAAAAACTGAAATAGGAAAGGAGACAAAATGCAAGTCACAGTACACGTGACACGATTAATTTAGATTTAATTATCGTTATGCAATCGGTTTTTTGCAGAACATTGCTTCCATGACAACTTGCTGGTTGTCCTGCTATTTTCATTGCAGTGTGTCTCCAAATGTCCCCAAAAGCAGTGGTTGTGCTGGCTTTTGTAAAGATTGAAGACATTCTTCGGCGATCAATGTTTGCTATTGATCTGTCCTTGCATGGGTTACAGACAGGACGGTGTACTAAGGATTTTCGCGGGCGTCCCACACTTTAATGACTAAATGAAATTTTAAGAAATCATATCAATCTTAAATGTGACATATGTCGCTTAGAATATGAACTTGTACCGTCTAGAGTAGTGAATGCTGATGCACTAGTTGGTAGAAACTTATGAAACTGCAATATTTTAACTGACGTTCTTTAGTCGTAAAATTCGGGCTAGCAACAATATGAATTCGACAGTATAGGCACTCGAATTTGGGACACTCATTGTGTAGCTGAAACTTTGTAGGACGTCATTACGTGGCCACTGAACAGTAATCCACAAGCAACAGTCTTCCAACACTCCTACCAACAAACAAGTGGTCATTTCACAAGACAAAATTCTGGATGTGATGTGGGATTAGTTAATCGCTCAGATATATTTTATTACTAACAATGTCATATAATTCTTTGTCACCATCCTATCTCATTGTATACACAGCTACTTTGAAATAGAAAGGTAAAGAGAAGGCCTTTAAGATAAGATCTAGAATAATAGTAGCAAATATCAGTAAACATTAAAACAGTATGGTTATATGTATGTAACTTCGTGAGCGGTCTACACATAATGTGTATCTGGCTCTCCTCCGAACTTCTACCCCATATTATGGCGGCCAAACAAATACCCTAACAGGGCCTCAGTCCTATACAAAATGCGGACTTCCTGCCGAGGAACAAATCGTGGCAAAACTAGGATCGGCTCCGAATAACGAAACAAATGCCCTAACAGAGCTCAGTTGGGGGGGGGGGGATAAACAAGATGGCTGGGATTTACGAGCAGCAGCTACTGCATCTCCTGCAACTTCCTCTAATTTATTTGCTCGTGAGTCCCGGGGGGATACTGTCAGCGGTGAATTTAACCGTGTTATGCGCATGTCGAAAAGTGTGAGGACAACAACGACGCTAATCAGCGTCGGAGCGCGTGGTCTCCCCGCCATGTCGCCAATATCGTCTGTAATGTTGCGTGTCTCGAAATTGTCAGTGGTCGTTAGTATCGTCTGCTAGTATCGTCTGCTGTGTTGCGTATCTTGAAATTGTCAAGTGTTCGTCGCAGGAAGTTTACATTTTACACACGACTGAGGCCCTGTTAGGGTATTTGTTTGGCCGCCATAATATGGGGTAGAAGTTCGGAGGAGAGCCGTATATCTGTATATGTGATATGTGTATAATAAAAATAAACAGCAGTAAATACCAGTAAAATATAGAGGAGAACACCGTCACGGTTACCATGTTGAACGGGAGACAATGCAAACAATAAGCCAGAAGGAATGTAAACGTTGAATACAGCCCATCTTGATATTCTCTGTAGAAGAGTTCTCTCAGTACTGGAACTAGAACAGACAGTAAACAGATTAAATTGTGACTACTACAGTAAACAGATTAAATTGTGACTACTACAGTAAACAGATTAAATTGTGACTACTACAGTAAACAGATACAATTGTGACTACTACATACATCTGCAATAGTCAAAGTGTTGATTACACACATGCTTGCGCGCACGCACACACACACACACACACTCGCATAGGCGCCGCAAATAGTAGTCAAATCACTGCCAAATACTGCCTGTATTTACCACTTGTATGTGTGTGTATGTGTGTGTGTGTGGGGGGGGGGGGGTTTAGCCTTAGGATTTATGGCCGCATGACTGGCTAGTGCTGACTCCACGGACTGTGCTAGGTGGGATTTTTTAAACGAAGGATTCACACTAGGGTCTGCCGCACGAGAGTCCAGCGTTCTTAACTGTTCAGCCAGCAGCTTCTCTAATCAAATGCAGTGATGTTACGATGGTTTAATGTTCACTTCGGATAAAAGCACATAAAGTATTACACCTTTTATAAAAACACATTAGTATTTTACAATAAAAAGCGATCAGTATACTGCCTCATTATGGTCACCAGATGAAAGATAAGCCCACACTTGAATGCAGGCATCTGGTATTTCCTACTGACGGGATCCTTTGCCCGCTGACCGCCCCACGGACCTGGGTCCGTTAAGATGGCATTTGTTCATAACTTCAGTCTAGCTTGGAGCCAGGCTGGGAAATCAGAAAACGACCTGACAAGTGACGAGATGATACTAGCGACATAAATCTCGACGAGACTGCCCGGGGTTTACAGAAATAGATCTATTTATGTATCTGTTTAAACCATTGCTATGCATAAATAAATACATAAATACTTAACTGACACAGAGCTATAGAGTGAGTCATGCCCACGTATGCAGTCACTTGGGTGGCCTGGTATATCAGGCCCAGTCGGTTCTGGATGCTCTCTTGTTCGGTGTTGAGACGGCCAAGGAAAATCAAGATGAACGGCACAAAGAAAGGCAGCATTAAAAATCGTCCAAGGAAAGCGCCGCGGTCTCTCCACAGATGGATGTACATACGCCTGGTCAATGTGTCGGTGGCACAAAATCATAGAGAGTTAACAATGAATGACAAGTTTCAAATACTCACCTGAACACATCCTAAAAAATGCATGCATACATACGTACATACATACATAGGCACACACAGACAAGCAGGCAGACATACACACACACATACATATAAACATAGTGTCATAATGCCAACAAATAATGCAAATATGATTTAGAGTTTTGCTAGGGAGTGTCAGTGAGTGACATGTAGGGTGACCATCATATTTTAAGCTTAAAACGAAACATCCTACTAATATGTCGAGCTAAAAACGGGACACCCCACTAATGTGTCGAGCTTAAAACGGGACATCTCACTAATATGTCGAGCTTAAAACGGGACATCCCACTAATATGTCGAGCTAAAAACGGGACATCCCACTAATGTGTCGAGCTTAAAACGGGACATCCCACTAATGTGTCAAGCTTAACACGGGACATCCCACTAATGTATCGAGCTCAAAACGGGACATCGCACTAATATGTCGAGCTTAAAACGGGACACCCCACTAATGTGCCAAGCTTAAAACGGGACATCCCACTAATGTGTCGAGCTCAAAACGGGACATCGCACTAATATGTCGAGCTCAAAACGGGACATCCCACTAATATGTCGAGCTTAAAACGGGACATCCCACTAATATGTCGAGCTTAAAACGAGACATCCCACTAATATGTCGAGCTTAAAACGGGACATCCCACTAATATGTCGAGCTGAAAACGGGACATCCCACTAATGTGTCGAGCTGAAAACGGGACATCGCACTAATATGGCGAGCTAAAAACGGGACATCCCAATGATTTTTCGAGCTTAAAACGGGACATCCCACTAATGTGTCGAGCTGAAAACGGGACATCGCGCTAATATGGCGAGCTCCAAACGGGGCATCCCACTGATATTTCGAGCTTAAAACGGGACATACCGCTAAAATGTCGAGCTGAAAACGTGACATCCCACTAATATGTCGAGCTTAAAATGGGACATCACACTAATATGTCGAGCTTAAAACGGGACATCCCACTAATGTTTCGAGCTTAAAACGGGACATCCCACTAATGTTTCGAGCTTAAAACGGGACATCCCACTAATGTGTCAAGCTTAAAACGGGACATCCCACTAACAGTTTGAGATTGAAACGAGACACCCAAGCAAGTCGGTTTACCTGTTCCTCACCCAGCTCTAGAATCTATTATTAGTATTGTTTATTCCCTAAGGAACTATTACATGTTAAGAACATGAGAATATGTAGGCCTACAAATTCTACAACCCGCACTAATAAATTAATGTGATTATGAAAAAATTAGATTGCAAACCTTGTTTTGTATTAGTTTCCCTTATGTAGTATGTACGTGTTTTTTAAGTGGGGTGTGGGGGGGGGGGGGGGTAGAATGGCTGGGGCACATTGGAAAAAAGCGCGCACACATACAGAGACACATATATACAATACATTTAACAGAGCTGTTAGCTCACTGGAAAATACCATAGTAATTATTGAATGACTGGCTGCAACTAAATAAATCATAAAATCAGGAGACAATACATATCCTATAGTATTACTGTTGTTGTTGTTGTTATTGTTGTTGTTGTTCATGAGAAGAGGAAGGCTGAAAAACGTCGCGATAATGAAGTTGTAAGAGAGAACGGGAAACCAAGCGGAAAGATACATATTCAATAGTTTCACAGTATTACAAGAAGGGGCAAGTGAATCAGACGCAAGAAAAAGCAAAAAAGGTTGTGGACAAACATGCTGACCAAAGCTGGTCAACATGAAGACCAAATCGTTATGCAGACTAAATTCTCTCATGTGCAATGTTTTATACTTTGAAAAAATTTGGGGGGGGGGGGGGGGGAGGGGGGGGGGGGGGGGGGGGGGGGGGAGGGGACAAATCAACTAATTACACATGTTTGGGGGAAAAAAAACATTCAATAAAATCACCTAGAAAAACACCGGTTTAGCCACAGTAGTCAACGATATGCGAACTACTAGTTGTACTGAAAGTTCTCCTCTATTTTCAATGTCTTCCAGATCCTCTGCTAACCCCCCCCCCCCCCCCCGCCCCGCCCCCCTTTCTAAGCGCTCAGTCAGTGTATCAATGTATGTGTTGTGTTGCACTGTCCACCTGATCCCAAAGAACCTTTACCACATTCGCTTTGTCATAAAGCAGCTCACAACCCAGAGGAGCTGAAGTAGCCAATCTATCAGTCTGCTCAATACCCCGCATATCCGAATAACCAATCCGAAAATCCATAATTTGCTCTTGATCTGAGGCATCAAAAAGTAATGTAACTATTTCATTTGTAGTATAATGCAAGTATCACCGAAATACCAGCTGCATGAAGCGAATCCGTCTTCTGTCTTTAATCATAAGATGCCGGCACTTTTCTTTCTTTCCAGAGACCATGTTATAGTGTGCCATAGGGAGGAATGGGAATCGCAGACCATAGCGATGGTAAGTGTGATCGGCAAGACTATTCTTGTTAGGAAAAGTCTTCTTCACTTAGAGCATCGGATTTCAAGACCAATTTAGGCCGGGGTTGGGGGGGGGGGGTGTTCCTCTAAAATATATGACAAAGGCTGGGCAGTATTAAAGAAACTATGTGCATCATGACCCTTCCATCAGCCTGCCTTGTTTACTCCAAAGGCAAAGTAACACAAACACTAGTGCAGCAATCATGCAATAATCACTCAGATTATAGTTGATATAACAATATGTAAAGCTATAGAACAACTCACTTGAGTAGACACTGCATCTTTCTTGTCCATGGAGGCATTTCATTTTTGCTTCCAACATTGTTCTCGGCGCCATCAGACTTGCGATATGTCAGGCCAACTGAAAGGCGTTTGACAAGACTTGTTTGCAGATCCGAGTTAGCAAAAGCGTCACAGAGTTTTTGAACCTTCTTGCTTGTGGATTTCTCGACTCCAGGGCTCCTTCTGTCCACGCTGGTTATGTCGACTGTGATCCAAACATAAATGTTCAACGTCTATACAACCATTGTCTATAATTGACAAACAGAGTTGTCTTTGTCTTGGCTAGTTAAACGTTTTGAGATTTCAATATTCATTATACCAACATCTCCGCCATCTACTTCTCATCTACGCCCCCTCTCAACATCTACACGATCTACTCAACATCTACACCCCCCCCTAAACATCTACACCGCCTTCTCAAAGATACACCATCTTTTTGATAGCTACACTGTCTGCTCAATTCTACACAATCTACACGACATCTACAACACCTACTCAGTATTGACACCATCTACTCAAAATCTACACCATCTACACCCTGAACTCAACCTCTACACCACCTTCTCAATATCTACATCATCCAAGCAACATCTACATCATCCATCCAACATCTACATCATCTAATCAACATCGACACCATCGACTCAGCATCTATACCATATGCTCAACATCTACAGAGTCTACTCAACATACACACAGTTTACTTAACGTCGACATCATGTACTCAGTTTTTACGGACATACCCCTGGATCGTCGCCGGAACTAGAGAGTCCGTGCTGGGAAAGACAACACAGTATTGTATAACAGCTACAAGTTATCCTTCTTGGGTTGAGAGCTTGTGAACATAAAGTGATTTGCAGAGGTGCATAAACCTGGAACTTTAGGTCCTTTAAGCCCCCCCCCCCCCTTTTCAAAGGTGTGACGAAGGGGACAACCCACCCATACCGATATTTATAAGGGTGGTGGGGGAGGGGAGGGGGTATCGTGGTGGTCTAATTCTCCCAATTTCCGGCGAACTGATTCTGTTTTACAGAATGGAGCAAAGCTCGTCTGCCTATGTTGTGACCGTGGTAATATGTTTACCTATTCTTTCAAATGGGGATTAAACAAATGGCACTTGGCTTCCAGAAAGAAGCGGTCTAAAGTGGGTGTCAGGCAATGTAATTGTGAAGTAATAGTGGCCGGCCTTATATCGATGTCGCCTATCGTGTAATATATGGTCTATAAAAACATGGAACTGGAACTCTATATCAAATATAACTAAATGAGAATGGTCATTTCGTGTTTAAAATATATAACACAGTAACTGACTCACGGTACAGTGATAATATTAGGTGGCTTCTTTGCACTAATACCAAAACGGGAAAGAAGGACTGAATAACTATTTACTAAAAAAAATTCACACGACATCAATGTCTGGATGGCATGGTCAGGATAAGAACAAAGACCTGATTTGTGATTTTGGTGATGGCGTAAAATGGGGAACTCTAGACGCCGAGGATTATTGCAATGTCACAATATGGTTATTTACCTCTCACCTACTTAATACACCCGCCCCCCCCCCCTTTTTTTTTCTTTCCTCCCCGCCGCACCCATTTTCCCAATTTTGCCTTACCGTAAACATCACACGGATTTTGATTCCTGGGACACGGATATCCAATGCTGGTGAAATATGAAACCAAATGATCTGGTTTTCCATTAAAAGCTAACCGACCAATGGTCAGAATTGCTACTTTGTCCAACAAATTGAAAATATCCGACCGTGGCTGATGAATGGTCAGGATGACCAGCTTGCCTCGATGTGCCAATTGTGCCAGACTGGAAACTAGTTGTCGAGCAGTGAAAGCGTCCAGTCCTGATGTTGGCTCGTCTAGTAACAGGATTTCTGTGGACACAGTTGACACATGACAACTTGGTTAGCCACAGAGTACACCCCGAGACCTCTTATTATTATGCAACTGTTTGATAAACACCCAGAGCACAAAGTGCCACCATGTGAATTAAGATTCCCCGTGAAGGTTCAGCCATTAGGCCATATTTATGGCAGGGCTATATTGCGGCCCCTGGCAAGAGCCAGGGTGGGGCTTCAAAATAATGAAAAATGTCATCACACAAGAGGATGACGAATTGAATAACATGATATAACATAGAAGCGTTATTTAGGTTATACTCTTCTATATGTCCGTCTTTGGTGTCAGTTTATTATGATTTCTTATATTGGTTTGAACTTATTACATCTTCTTCTTCTTCTTCTTCTTCTTCTTCTTCTTCTTCTTCTTCTTCTTCTTCTTCTTCTTCTTCTTCTTCTTCTTCTTCTTCTTCTTCTTCTTCTTCTTCTTCTTCTTCTTCTTCTTCTTCTTCTTTTTTTTTTCTTCTTCTTTTTCTTCTTCTTCTTTTTCTTCTTCTTCTTCTTCTTCTTTCGTTCGCCTGAAAAAGATTGTCTATATCTGCAGTGTTGTCTCTAGTATTAACTTCACTGTCTTTTGTAAATCACTCAGCGGCCAGTAAAGTTTGACCTGCACCGAGTTAGCTCATCTTTAGAGTGGTGTTGGGTGGTTCTTGGAGCTGCGGAGTACCTCCTAGACCAATACGAGCCACCATCACAACGTTTTCAGTGTCTTATATTACTAGTGGTGACTCTAATTTAGACACGTGACAAAACCGTCTTGTGACTGGTCCACCATTTGATTTGTTGCATCGGATGTTAATTTCTGTATACAATGTGCCATCTTTGGTAATTGTTGTTCCCAGATATTTAAATCAGATGCCTTTTTAATGAATTTGCACTCTACTGCTATATTTCGCTTCTGCTTTTCTTCACAGTGACATTACTGTTGTCTTTTCAGCGTTGATTTTCCGGTGAGGAAGTCCAGTTTATTTAAGACACGAAAACATACCTGGGTCTTTGAGCAGCTGTACGCCTATTGTAATCCTTCTTTTCTCTCCTCCCGACACACCCCTGACCACAGCCCCACCGATCCTAGACTCAGCAACATGTTGAAGACCCATGTCTGCAATCACAGACTGCACCTGTATTGAACAATGAGAGTGATGGTGAATTTAAAACACTTAGGCGACGTTCTCCTCCTTCTTCTGCTCCTCCTCCTTCTCCTCCTCCTTTTTTTTCTCGCTCTTCCTATTTCTTCTTCTTCTTCTTCCTCTTCTTCTTCTTCTTCCTCTTCTTCCTCTTCTTCTTCCTCTTCTTCTTCCTCTTCTTCCTCTTCTTCTTCCTCTTCTTCCTCTTCTTCTTCCTCTTCTTCCTCTTCTTCTTCTTCTTCTTCTTCTTCTTCTTCTTCTTCTTCTTCTTCTTCTTCTTCTCCTTCTTCTTCGTTCACCAGCTGTGAGCTCCGGTAGAAGGTCCTGGTTGTTCGTCCATTTGGACTTCGGCTTTGTGCTACGGCCTGAGTTTTGCATGTTCATTCGTTTTGATTATGGCTTATTTTTGTGGAGTTGGTTGTTCCTTGCAGCTCGGACAGATGCACTCCGACTTCCTTCGAAGTCCCGAGTTAGTCGACTCTTGCGACATGCTTGCTTAGAAGGCATTGGGTCTATTCTTGTTTTCCTCACAATGGGAGCCCAGAACACACACGAGGAAAGTGAGTCTACATTGGGGATCGTCGTCCAGAGTGTATAAGTAAAGTAAAGTTCCCTTTTCACGCCTTTCGGCGCATCGGGCATATGGGCAGAGCGTCCCATATTTTTACAGACCATCAGCACTTTGTGGGTAATGTGGTCAGCATTACGCCGGCCGTCTTTACTTTCCCAGGACAGCCCATCCTGGTACCTATTTTAGGCTGGGTCGACCTGCGACGTCCCATACCACGACAAAAATCCACGCAGCCTGCAGTGGGTTTCGATCGCGGTATGCTGGCTTACGAGTCGGACTCGCAATGCCTTAGCCACGGACGCCGTCCAGAGTGTATACCGGCCCTAATTCACAAGGTACATACAGTTTTGTTGTCAAATGATCTAGCCTGAGAGATACATCGATACAATACTTCACATTCAACAGAAAAGGTGAGCACAGATAGCAAAAGTTAAGAGAACAGTTAAGCAAGTAATTCCAGAAAGATTCTTTCAAAGGGAGAAAAATAAGCACAGAGGAAAGGTTGATATAAACACTAATAAACCTATACAAATAAATGTGTATAAAAAGTGCCATAAATAGAATGATAAAGACAACAACATATGTTTAATAATTTATATATCACATATGACACATTAGAAGACTGGTAAACGTTGTGTGTGTGTGTGTGTGTGTGTGTGTGTGTGTGTGTGTGTGTGCGTGCGTACGTACGTGCGAACACGCTCGCGTATGTGTGTGAGCGCGTGTCTATTAGTATGTCTAAATAAAGACACTGACCTTTGCATCAATCTCTGAGGAGGTCAACTGGCCCGGCAGTTTGAGATATGCCATATATGTTAAGGTTTCTTTGACAGTCAGCGTGGGCAGCAAGCGGTCAGCCTGTAGAACATAGCTGGATACTTGCTTCATGGTGTCTCGTGTACACAGCTCTTTCTTGTAGGTGACTAACCCGCTGACCTCTCCTTGGGCTCGCCCAGAGATCACATCTAGCAGCGACGTTTTGCCAGATCCTGTACAGTAAGGTTATATATGAGAGCTGGTTGTTTCCAAGAGTCAACAAAAGCAAGGCATTATTTAAGAATAATCATCGACTCGTCAACTGTCAGTTACTGCCCACACTTTTGAGGTTTAGGTCGAGGGATCTGAGCCTGGGGATTTATGGCTGCAGGGCTAGCGCTTTCGCCACCACTCTGCAGATGAGGATTTTATTTTGCCCCCGACAGAAAAAATCCCCAGCCCTACCGAGGATTCGAATCCAGATCTAAAGATTGAGAGCCCAGCGAACTAACCGTTGTGCCAGTCCTTCTCACTCCTCCATTACATGCACTTAAATAGTCATAAATCTTCAACCTAATAATAAAGGAGTATTGAAATACAGATGAAACTGGGGGCTTTGGAAGCTCCTCACATTTGTCCTGAACGTGTCAAGTCTACATTTTTTCTGAACGTGTCAGGTCTACATTTGTCCTGAACGTGTCAAGTCTACATTTGTCTTGAACGTGTCAAGTCTACATTCGTTCCACCACAGTCCCCTGCTACAACGCACAGTACAGTGTAAAACATAAAAACGGAAAATGCTGCCCCCACGATGTGCTCAAACCAAGAAGTAGATGTCCAAATCAAGAAGTAGATGTCCAAACCAAGAAGTAGATGTCCAAACCAAGAAGTAGATGTCCAAATCAAGAAGTAGATGTCCAAACCAAGAAGTAAATGTCTAAATCAAGAAGTAGATGTCTAAACCAAGAAGTAGATGTCCAAATCAAGAAGTAGATATCTAAATCAAGAAGTAGATGTCCAAACCAAGAAGTAGATGTCTAAATCAAGAAGTAGATGTCCAAACAAAGAAGTAGATGCTGAAGTTTTCATAAC
>CAJHNH020003190.1:796892-804392 GCA_905116865.2 Candidula unifasciata
AAAGAAAAAGACGAAAAAGGAAGAAAGAAAGAAAGAAAGAAAGAAAGAAAGAAAGAAAGAAAGAAAGAAAGAAAGAAAGAAAGAAAGAAAGAAAGAAAAAAAGAAGAAAGAAAGAAAGAAAGAAAGAAAGAAAGAAAGAAAGAAAGAAAGAAAGAAAGAAAGAAAGAAGGAAAGAAAGAAAGAAAGAAAGAAAGAAAGAAAGAAAGAAAGAAAGAAAGAAAGAAAGAAAGAAAGAAAGAAAGAAAGAAAGAAAGAAAGAAAGAAAGAAAGAAAGAAAGAAAGAAAGAAAGAAAGAAAGAAAGAAAGAAAGAAAGAAAGAAAGAAAGAAAAGAGAAAGAACGAAAAGAGAAAGAAAGAAAGAAAGAAAGAAAGAAAGAAAGAAAGAAAGAAAGAAAGAAAGAAAGAAAGAAAGAAAAAAAAAAGAAAGAAAGAAAGAAAGAAAGAAAGAAAGAACTTTGACAACTTTGTCCAACAAAAATTCAAAATTTGATCTTTTTTGAGCCGCCCGGAGGCTTGCTATATGAAGGAAGGTTCCTTGGCTGTCTTATTTGATTTCCTTTTTTTGTGTGTGGTGTGTAGTCACACCGGATATCCCGGTTCTTTGCTTCCTTGCTGCGGTTTGGTGCTTGTGGTTTTTGGGTCTGGTGTGATCCAGTTCTCTTAGTGATGATATCTATTGGTTTTAGCTGATTGTTTCTGGTACCTGGTTTACCTCGTGCTGATCGCTGTGCTGGTGCCCTGTTGCTGCTTGGTTGTTGTTCTGTAAAGCCGCCGGAAAAAGCCAAACAAACACCGGGTCACAACGTCTCACACAATGCTCCTTTTCAGGACAACCAGGGCCGTCACAATCTGTTTTTGTGATCAGCCCGTTTTTTCCCCCCACGAGTGTGGAGAAGTAGTGGTAGTAAGATAGGCTGCAAATAATCCCTGCTGCGGACGATTTGTCTTGCTTTGGTTTCGACAACAGTACCGAGAGCTGACCGTTCAGGCAGCAATGGCAAACTACTGAACGTAAAATTGCCTAGAAAAACCACAACAGCCAAAAAATGCTGGTGTGGGTTCTGCAACGTCCTGTAAAGGATACGCAACTAACTTTTTATGCCGATAACACTTTCCATTTCACCATCTTCCGTCTCTTATTTAACAGTGTGTTTTTGGCGTTTCTGTTTCTTTTACCTTGTTGATTCCAGAGAATCCTATGTTGGATACCCCACCCATTCTCCACTGTGTCCTCAAGAGATGAAGAGCGGAGAAGGAAATGTATCATAAAATCTCATCTTCTTTCGTTCGATGACCATCACACGAACAGATGATCTTTCCATGTACCGCATGTGACCTTTCTTTGACATCCGCACTCATTAACTTATTCAGGCCATAAGGGGTTTCGCTTTTGTCCGCTACTTCCCCTCCTCGAGAAATTGGATTACACCCAGCGTTCACCAAAAACCAACTTTGGATAATTTTTCCATTGTAGGGCTCTTGGCGTAAAATACTTTATACTTCTTCAATATATTGCAGGAAGGCATCTATCAACTTTGACATTTCATGCGATACTTAAAAAATCTATGCTGACATAAGTTTGCTCAACATTGAAGAATTAAAAGCATCGTTGTCTGAAATGTCAATTTGAAAATCAAGCTTACTTAGCTTGGCAGAACTAGGTGTTTATAAATTATCAAGTTATCTCCCTTAGTAGGGGCCATATGACAATACGCACAGACTCAAACACAATATGTTAGACAGTTACTGTTGCTGCTGCTACTACTATTATATCTGCTGCTACTATTACTACAGTTCTTCTACTAGTATAAGTTTTGTTGCTGCTGTGGCTACTGCTGCTGCTGCTGCTGCTGCCACTACTCCTACTACAACAACTGCTGCTGCTGCTGCCACTACTCCTACTACAACAACTACTGCTGCTGCCACTACTCCTACTACAACAACTGCTGCTGCCGCTACCACTACTCCTACTACAACAACTACTGCTGCTGCTGCTGCCACTACTCCTACTACAACAATTGCTGCTGCTGCTGCTGCCACTACTCCTACTACAACAACTGCTGCTGCTGCTGCCATTACTCCTACTCCTACAACTACTGCTGCTGCTGCCACTACTCCTACTACAACAACTGCTGCTGCTGCTGCTGCCACTACTCCTACTACAACAACTGCTGCTGCAACTACTCCTACTACAACAACTACTGCTGCTGCCACTACTCCTACTACAACAACTGCTGCTGCCGCTACCACTACTCCTACTACAACAACTGCTGCTGCTGCTGCCACTACTACTACAACAACTGCTGCTGCTGCTACTACTCCTACTACAACAACTACTGCTGCTGCCACTACTCCTACTACAACAACTGCTGCTGCTGCTGCCACTACTACTACAACAACTACTGCTGCTGCTACTACTCCTACTACAACAACTACTGCTGCCGCTACCACTACTCCTACTACAACAACTGCTGCTGCCGCTACCACTACTCCTACTACAACAACTGCTGCTGCCGCTACCACTACTCCTACTACAACAACTGCTGCTGCTACCACTGCTCCTAATACAACAACTGCTGCTGCTACCACTGCTCCTAATACAACAACTGCTGCTGCTGCTGCCACTACTACTACAACAACTGCTGCTGCTGCTACTACTCCTACTACAACAACTGCTGCTGCCACTACTCCTACTACAACAACTGCTGCTGCTGCTGCCACTACTCCTACTACAACAACTGCTGCTGCTGCCACTACTGCTGCCACTACTCCTACTACAACAACTGATGCTGCTGCCGCTGCTGCTGCCACTACTCCTACTACAACAACTGCTGCTGCTGCTGCTACTGTACCCACTACTGCTACCACTGCTGTTGCTACTACTGCACCTACTACTAATGCTGCTGTTGCTGTTAATACCACCACAACTGCTACTAAACAACAACAACTACTATTATTACTGCTGTTGCTGCAGTTGTTAATACTTATTTTACTTCTTCTCCTGATGCTAGTACTTTGCAACATTTTTCGTAAGCATTTGCTCGCAGGTAGACGACTTCGTCGCTGGTTGGGACAATATTTGTGTCTGTCTCCTGTGATCGCACCAACACTGCAGGATTTCTTTTCATGGCTCTTGATGGCCTGCAATGCTAAGACATTTTATATGGTGCAAATAAACTAGTCATAATTATAACGTAAAGCTCTCCCTTCAGGGAATGCTTGTTGAACGCAACGATTTGTTTCCCCCAGCAAAGCACCTATCCATCTACCAATCTTCTTAAGAATGGATTAATGAAGTAGCCTAAGTAGCCAAACGGCACTGCAAAATTTGGAGTCTCAAGGTTTTATTGACTCCTTCAATCCATCTTCTTCTTGGTCGGCCCCTACGCTTTGGTGCTTCTACTTTTATGTTGTACTCTCACGTTGCTGACATAATTAGACTCATTCTCAACAAATAGTTAAACCATTTCAGTCTTTGTTTTTCAATGAATTTAATTAAAGAAGTTGTTCCAATAGGTCTTGTAATTTCTACATTTCTCACGTTATCTCTTCTATTTTTGTTTACAGCCTTTCTCAAACATCTAATTTCGCAGCTAGGTAGTTTTTGTGTGTGCTCTTTTGTCGGTATATTAGTGGTAATTTTTTAAGACTATCTTGTTCAACCCTCAGGGTTATCATTGGCATATATAGTGTAAATAAAGTTCTCAGAGTGTATACTTGTTTTTCTAAATTTATGTATCCTGTAAATATATGACCAAAATGCAATTTGTAGTTTTACATTTTTGCTTTGATTTGCGTTGTGTTTTAGAAGGCAGATAGACTGGTCGGTTTTGCACCACTTGGTGAGTGAACTCCAGGAACGAGTGAACAGTGCGGAAGCTCAAATTGATCACAACGGTCTGAGGAGATTGGCGCTGCAGAGAGCTACCAGGGGATCTGACCGACGCTCAACACTCAACAGATATACAATCAGACACTGGTGCCATCATAATTGGAAGTCTTCGTTTGCTGCTTAAGATGGGGACGGAGCGCTTGTGTGAGTGTCCCGAATGCTATGATGTCGATTCCTAATTCAACAATTGTGTTGAGATTAGGATATAAATTGTACTATAAAAAATAAGCTTTGTGTCACTGGGTGGCTGCCACGTTTTGTTGTGGTTTATAGCTAGGCTGCAATATCTACGCTTTTTTCCGTTCGATTTTAGGGTTTACAGCTAGCCTGCTATGGCGGCGACTTGGTGCTAAATGTTCATGTCACGGGTAATATCCATTCGCCCTTGAGAGGGTGGTTGGCACCTTGTGTTGTGGTTTACAGCTAGGCTGTGATATCTGACCTAAAGTCTCAGTTGGGTGCTAATTTTTCTTTTTTTCTCTTGAGGTACGTTGTGTTGTGGTTTACAGCTAAGCTGCGACATCTGCGCCTTACGCCCAAAGACATCCGATTTCAGCACAGTCCAAATTAGCCTCCCCCCGACGCTTCAATCGATCAAAAACTATTCGTTGATGACAGAAACTGTTAACTAAGAAGGCTTACGGTCCAGTTTGGTTTGGGTCGACACGGGTGCCAAGGTTAGTTAAACATCGTCACTTCGGAGTGGGAGATATGACAAGTGCGGGTTTTTTTTCCGCTATTTGTGAATATAGGTTACTTTTTTTTTTTTATCACGGAATTTTATGTCGGGGACACACTTAAACTAAGCAGTCTGTGGCGACAGCATGCGGCGCCAACTCCTCTGGCTTCAACGACCTGTACAGACAGTAGTGACCGTTTTGTGTTGTTGTTGTTGTGAATGTGGTGGTGGTAGTGGTAGCAGTAGTACTGGTACTCGATGGGTGATTTGGTAGCTGTTAAACTGGCCACATTTACTTCTCAGTACAGATTACTGCTACCCATTTTTGTCTGGGTGGACACGGATGCCAAGCTGAATTTAACAACAATATTTCGTCAGGCGATGCTTTGCCCATACTTCGTAGAGGATGATATGATTGTAATGGGCGGGGGGGGGGGGGGGGGGGGGGGAGGTGGAGGGGGGTTGATTCCAGACACTATTAACTGAGAGAGCTGAAAACATTTTTTTACAGTTCTCAGTTCTTAACTATTTCTATTTTAACAATGTCGCCACATACTAATGTTTCAATCATTCGGAGAGGGAAATATAATTGGGCAGATGCTTGAGTCTTTGGTAGCGTAGTTGTATATTGTGCATGTTACGCGGGTGACCGGCGATCAATGCCCCGCTGGGTGATTAAATATTTTTTGGGCCCTTAACTAGGCGGCTGGCACGTTGTGTTGTTGTTTACAGCTAGGCTGCTATATCGGACCAAAACTCTTCAGTCTTAGGTAGTATATATATATGTAATATATATTTCTATTTTAATAATTTCGCCAAGCGATGATTTTTTATTCCTTCGGAGTGGGAAATATTATTGGGGGGGGGGGGGGTATGCCAGACACCGTTAGCTAAGAGAGCTCAAAACATTATTTTCAAGTTCTCATTTCTTAACTATTTTTATTTTAATACTTTCGCTAGGGATAATTTTTCAATCCTTCAGAGAGAGAGATATGACTGGGTGGAGGGGAGAGGGACGGGGGTTGAGGGTTATGACAGACACTGTTAGTTGAGAGCTACTTTCTTTCTTTTCCATTTCACCATTCGGGGCCACAGCAACGCGTGGCAGGGCACAGCTAGTATTAAATAGAGGGTTTTATGTAGACCCCTATTTCCACTAGGCCTACACAAAGGGCAGCGGTAGACCCCTATTTCCACTAGGCCTACACAAAGGGCAGCGGTAGACCCCTATTTCCACCAGGCCTACACATAGGGCAGCGGTGGAGAACTATTTCCACTAGGCCTACACATAGGGCAGCGGTAGACCCCTATTTCCACCAGGCCTACACATAGGGCAGCGGTGGAGAACTATTTCCACCAGGCCTACACATAGGGCAGCGGTGGACCCCTATTTCCACTAGGCCTAAACATAGGGCAGCGGTGGACCCCTATTTCCACTAGGCCTACACAAAGGGCAGCGGTGGACCCCTATTTCCACTAGGCCTACACAAAGGGCAGCGGTGGAGCCCTATTTCCACTAGGCCTACACAAAGGGCAGCGGTGGAGCCCTATTTCCACTAGGCCTACACAAAGGGCAGCGGTGGAGCCCTATTTCCACTAGGCCTACCATAGGGCAGCGGTGGAGCCCTATTTCCACTAGGCCTACACAAAGGGCAGCGGTGGAGCCCTATTTCCACTAGGCCTACACATAGGGCAGCGGTGGAGCCCTATTTCCACTAGGCCTACACAAAGGGCAGCGGTGGAGCCCTATTTCCACTAGGCCTACACATAGGGCAGCGGTGGAGCCCTATTTCCACTAGGCCTACACATAGGGCAGCGGTGGAGCCCTATTTCCACTAGGCCTACACAAAGGGCAGCGGTGGAGCCCTATTTCCACTAGGCCTACACACAGGGCAGCGGTGGAGCCCTATTTCCACTAGGCCTACACACAGGGCAGCGGTGGAGACCTATTTCCACTAGGCCTACACATAGGGCAGCGGTGGAGACCTAAGTGATGTAGAGGACTAAATAATAGAACTTTCTTTCACTATCTCGGGCGAAGCTGTGCAATAAAATCTTTTTAAAAATATAAATCGGACACAATGTCACGATTCTAGTCTGGAAATGTTATGGCTGCGCCAAGTAAATCAAGCTAACCAAGCTCAGTGATCACTCTCAGTTAGTGCTACACCGAGATAATATCACCCAGATCTTGCTCTTGTTGGCGTTCACCGGCTGTCAACGCCGGGGTTATTGGTTCATTCTGGGCTTTAGTCTCGTTCCAGATCTGAGTTTTGCGAGTATCTCCGTTTTGATAGATCTGGCTTATCTGTATGCCCGCTGTTGGTTCCTCGTCTTTCTGGCAGATGCACTGCGATTTCGAAGGAAGCATCCATCATTTGTCGACTCTTACGACATGCTGTTGGTCTCTTCTTTTTTCCCTCACAATGGCGCCCCGGAAACCATACGGGGAAGATAAAGTGGATTCTCTCGACTCGATTCTCTCGACTGTAGCCATGCAAGCTAAATTTTACTTGTCCACGGACCGGAACATATCGGGCTGTCTTCATGAGCTAAACAAATGTCCTTTCCCTAAACGTTTCCATCTATTTGATAGTGTACTATCTGATTAAGTCTGTGATTGTACAAATTACACAGCATTTTCAATTAATATCCTCATGTAAAGGGACATACGAAAGCCCTTCTCCCGTCTCTCTTCATGTCTTGTGAGTAAGAACACAAAAAGAAGAAAAAGAACGGGGGAAAAAAAGCACATAATGAAATTCAATGAATGTGATCTGTAATTTAAATGACAATAAAAGCCAGATAGATAGCCCGTCACACACAGGCGACCAAGATATCATCTGTATGTTTGGAGCTATAGATAGCCCGTCATACACAGGCTGTCAAGATATCATCGGTATGTTTGGAGCTATAGATAGCCCGTCAC
>CAJHNH020003190.1:809392-813001 GCA_905116865.2 Candidula unifasciata
TATGTATGTATGTATGTATGTATGTATGTATGTATGTATGTATGTATGTATGTATGTATGTATGTATGTATGTATGTATGTATGTATGTATGTATGTATGTATGTATGTATGTATGTATGTATGTATGTATGTATGTATGTATGTAGTATGTATGTATGTATGTATGTATGTATGTATGTATGTATGTATGTATGTATGTATGTATGTATGTATGTATGTATGTATGTATGTATGTATGTATGTATGTATGTATGTATGTATGTATGTATGTATGTATGTATGTATGTATGTATGTATGTATGTATGTATGTATGTATGTATGTATGTATGTATGTATGTATGTATGTATGTATGTATGTATGTATGTATGTATGTATGTATGTATGTATGTATGTATGTATGTATGTATGTATGTATGTATGTATGTATGTATGTATGTATGTATGTATGTATGTATGTATGTATGTATGTATGTATGTATGTATGTATGTATGTATGTATGTATGTATGTATGTATGTATGTATGTATGTATGTATGTATGTATGTATGTATGTATGTATGTATGTATGTATGTATGTATGTATGTATGTATGTATGTATGTATGTATGTATGTATGTATGTATGTATGTATGTATGTATGTATGTATGTATGTATGTATGTATGTATGTATGTATGTATGTATGTATGTATGTATGTATGTATGTATGTATGTATGTATGTATGTATGTATGTATGTATGTATGTATGTATGTATGTATGTATGTATGTATGTATGTATGTATGTATGTATGTATGTATGTATGTATGTATGTATGTATGTATGTATGTATGTATGTATGTATGTATGTATGTATGTATGTATGTATGTATGTATGTATGTATGTATGTATGTATGTATGTATGTATGTATGTATGTATGTATGTATGTATGTATGTATGTATGTATGTATGTATGTATGTATGTATGTATGTATGTATGTATGTATGTATGTATGTATGTATGTATGTATGTATGTATGTATGTATGTATGTGTGTATGAGTTTACAAAAATTACTAACTTTCTTTGAATATTCCATCTGGCACACGCCAAAGATCGAATGACCTCTAATGACCTCTAATGACCTCTAATGGCCTAGATCGGTGCTGACTCCAGCCTAGGTTGTTGCTGACTCTAGCCTAGGTTGTTGGTGACTCCAGCCTAGGTTGTTGGTGACTGTAGCCTAGGTTGTTGCTGACTCTAGCCTAGGTTGTTGCTGACTCTAGCCTAGGTTGCTGCTGACTCTAGCCTAGGTTGCTGCTGACTCCAGCACACTGTGTGGGGTGGCACTGTCTGTGGTGGCACTGTCCGTAGTGGTACTGTCTGTTGTGGCACTGCCAGGAGTGGCACTGTCTGTGGTCGCACTGTATGTGTTGGCACTGACTGCTGGCAGGTAGGCCTGCTCCTGAGCCGCACACGTGAAACTGTCAATGAACATACGTTCTATTTACATTTAAATGAGAACATTTGGTGGACGACTGTCGAATAACTAAGCATAAGTCTTTCACTTTAATTCAATCTGTATAGCGACAGACTGTCACATTAACACAAGGCAATAATTATTAGAGAAACTGACGATACATATCCAGACTGGTCGATCCACTGTGAATAAAGAATTCTTCTTCCACATTATAATATCGTCCCTCACTTCAGTATTCTGATCATCGACGTTCACTTCTTGATCTCAGACTGCAGACTTTTCCCCTAAGAATGATTTGTAATAAGCACAGCTGGGCAAAGTTTTCGTTCAGCCACGCAACCCTGTTACATAATGAATGTAATATATGTATACACTACTTTGTGCACTTTCGTCAGAGTGTCTTACATTCGGTAGTGTATTTGTGGCGTACCCTGTCATGGGCCGCTCCTCCTTTTATTATCTGGACACGCTCCGCCTCACACAATAACGGTAAATGTTTTTGTAAGGTTTGAAAAAAAAAAAGGTGCCAGTACTCTGTACCGTTGTGTACAGTATCAAAAAAAGTCCTTAGCAAATAGTAAAGTTATATACCGTGTGTGAGCGCTGTGTGTAGGGTATGTGTGTAGGTGCTCTGTGTAGGTGCTGTATGTAAAAGCCCTGTGTAGGTGCTCTGTGTAGGTGCTCTGTTTAGGTGCTGTATGTAAGTGCTGTGTGTAGGCGCTCTGTGTAGGTGTTGTATGTAAGCGCTGAGTGTAGGGTCTGTGTGGGTGCTCTGTGTAAGTGCTGTATGTAGATGCTGTGTGAAGGTGCTGTGTATTGGCTCTGTGTGTAGGTGCTGTATGTAGGTGCTGTATGTAGGCTCTGTGTGTAAGTGCTATGTGTAGGTGCTGTGTGTAGGCTCTGTGTATGCAGGTGCTGTGTTTAGGCTGTGTGTGTAGGTGTTGTGTGTAGGTGATGTGCGTAGGTGCTGTGTGTAGGCTCTGTGTGCAGGTGCTCTGTGAAGGTGCTGTATGTATTCTCTGTATGTAGGTGCTGTGTGTGGGTGCTCTGTGTAGATGCTGTATGTAGGTGCTGTGTGTAGGCGCTGTGGTTGGTGCTGTTTGTAGGTGCTGTATGTAGGTGCTGTGTGCAGGGTCTGTGAGTAGGTGCTGTGTGTAGGCTCTGTGTGTAGGCTCTGTGTGTAGGTGCTGTATGTAGGCTCTGTGTGTAGGTGCTGTATGTAGGGGCTGTGTGTAGGGTCTGAGTGTAGGTGCTGTGTGTAGGCTCTGTGTGTAGGTGCTGTGTGTTTGCTCTGTGTGTTTGCTCTGTGTGTAGGTGCTCTGTGTAGGTGCTGTGTGTAGGCTCTGTGTGTAGGTACTCTGTGTAGGTGCTGTGTGTAGGCTCTGTGTGTAGGTGCTGTGTGTAGGTGCTGTGTATAGGTGCTGTGTGTGTAGGTGCTGTATGTAGGTACTGTGTGAAGGCTCTGTGTGTTGGTGCTGTGTCTTGGTGCTGTGTGTAGGCTCTGTGCGTAGGTGCTTTGTGTAGGTGCTGTGTGTAAGCGCTGTGTGTGGGTGCTCTGTGTAGGTGCTGTATGTAGGTGTTGTGTGTAGCGCTGTGTGTAGGCGCTGTGTGTAGGTGCTGTATGCGGGTGCTGTGTGTAGGTGCTGTATGTAGATGCTGTGTGTAGGCGCTGTATGTAGGCTCTGTGTGTAGGTGCTGTGTGTAGGTGCTGTGTGTAGACTCTGTGTGTAGGTGCTCTACGGAGGTGCTATGTGAAGGCTCTGTGTGTAGGTGCTGTGTGTAGGCTCTGTGTGTAGGTGCTGTGTGTAGGTGCTGTGTATAGGCTCTGTGTGTATGTGCTGTATGTATTCTCTGTGTGTAGGTGCTGTGTGTAGGCTCTGTGTGTGATAGACTGTGTAACTGCTTGAATCTGTAGTTAAGAGGTTGGGGATCAATTCTCGACATATTTTATGTTGTAAATTTCTGCTATGAGTTTCAGACATGGCAACGAGGGTCAGGTCTGATTCCTGCCCCGTCCCCTGCTCGCTGCCCGTCCTAAAACGCACATCAATAGTGGTAAATTCATGCTAAAAAGACAGACACCAGAGTCGCACAATGGACGGATGTGTGGCCTCAACAAGTAACCATCCACAAGACAGTGTAGCATT
>CAJHNH020003191.1:0-42508 GCA_905116865.2 Candidula unifasciata
AAAAATTTTTCTTTAAATGGAAGAATAGACGAAGTTGCAACATTAACACGTACTGAAAAAGAAAAAAAGCTATTTTAAAAAAATGTTAATAAAAAAACCCAAATAAAAAAGGGGGGATTTCAGTGGCAAAAAAAAAGTGTGTTATTATCGCGGCTTGAAAACGGAAAAAAGTGTAAGGCTGCCATTTTTTTGAGTTTTCGAACTACAATTTTCCCCTAAGCCCCTGGAGATGCATTAACTTTCGTATTTGTGTTTAACGTCAAAATTTAAATGTCCAATATTATATGATTTTTTTTGGGGTATAAGGGGAATGACGTTGTCGTTAATTCTAGTTTTTGGGTTCCCCCTAATGAATAAAAAAGGTAATTTTGGGGTTTTTTTTGTTTGTGTTCGGTCTCTGTGTGTTTGTGCATGTGGTTGTGGTGGGGTCTAGTTTTTTGAATATTTTCGGGGGGTTTGTCTTTGGGGGTCTGCGGTGTGTGTCGTTTTGTAATAAAATTGGTGTTAATGTGAGTGTGAAGGCGCGTATGTTGAGTGTGTGTGGGTCTCTGTGTGTATGTGGATGCTGATGGAGTGTATATGCGTTTTACCACACATGCTTGTGTGAAATTTTTTTAAAATTTTACAATATGTATATACTTTATTTTAATATAACATGTGTTACTGATACAATACAACTGCTGTGTGAAAGACTGGTGTTTGGAAGGGTCGAATATAAGACAGGCCTGCGTGCCCAATTAGTGACCATTTGAAAATAACGTGCATTCGTTCTGAAATATTTTAATTATGCTGAGATGTTTGGCTCGCACTGGTCTAGGATTCCCCGCGGTTCCAGTAAACATCGAACCTACTTCATGGGGTGAGGTCCCTCAAATTATGGCTACTACAGAATTATTAAAGATTTCTAAAGGCAACTTGTCTGACACCCTCACAACCTAATAGCCCCCAGACTGGATAGCAAAACCTTTCCTAGTCCACACAATAATACATTAATGGATCTGAAAGACAATATTACAATCACAAACACCATAATCTACACGAACTGGAAGAGATATAACACTAACAAACTGTGAATCAAGAATAATAAAACAAAATTTAATCCGTATAAACATAAGCCGTAAGACTGAAAATGGAAGTCAAGAATAAGACAAGATTCTGACGATTCCATAAGTGTACATCTGATTAGGTTCAGGTACATTCAGAGATGTAGGTCATTGCAGAATCTAATATACAGGTATGCTAAATAAAAACAAAATAAAAGAATAAAAACTATACCGGTACTAATGGAATCCTATGTAAAGGTACAGTTGTGTCAGCAGTATCTCTAGTCAACACGGGAAGGCCCTCTTGTTGAAATAGGATATTATTCCCAGTCTGATCATTCTGGAGGTTCTGAATGACTCTCCTTCCCTCCTTTCCATGTATTCCAACAAACTCAAGAAGATCCTCTCGGGTGAATGTATTATTATCTGCCTGCATAATGAAACAATCATGGAGAAAGAGACAGAAAGTGTTAAGAGAGTCTGTGAACCACTTACCTCTCGCTCGTTGTACTTCACGAGCTGGTTAATGTGGTAAACACTTGACTTACCTCTAACGCTGATTCTGAAGTGGATTCTCAAAATATTCTTCAACACTGTTTGAAGTCCTCCTCTCCAAGCTAAATCTATCTTGTACCTCCTTGTAGGTAGAAGTAAAAGAACCCTATCTCCAACTTTAAGACATCGTTCCTGTCACATATCACTCCTGTCACGTGCCTGATATAAGGATTTCTCCTTCAGAACCAACAGCACTCAGAAATAATTATGTTGAGTCGTTTGGCTCGTATTGGTCTAAGGGATTCCCCGTGGCCAATATACGCTCAACTTATTTCTGGAGTAGGGCAACTCAAGTATTGGCACTACAAAATATATCTGTATATGAATACAATATTCCTAGGCACACTTGGCTGGACACCCCCACTACTTAATAAAGAAAGCCCCCAGGTTATGATAGTTAATTATCATAACCATGTTAACACATATATTTAAGATTCATTCACACACACCTGCTAAACACTTAAAAAAAGGCGAAATAGAGACACCTAAGTCAGCCATGAAAATGAATGCATGTAATCAATACAACAACATATACATATACATAATAGTGAAGTAGATGCCAGATCTCAATAGCTGGATTCCAGAATACAATGTCCAGATTACAAAGATAACTAAACAGCCAGAATGATCTGGAGATGACACATAGTCATCCTCGGGAAACATGGGAGCTGTGAGGAATATAGCAAAACATAGCATCAAACTGGCACTTATCCTCTTTCTATCGTTGATGCTTCCCTCAGCTCCTGATGATTCGACTGTCTTTGGTAATTCTGCCTCAACTGGATCAGATGGCGGAGAGGAGTACCTCACCATAAAGGACACAGCAACTGGATAGGCACACAGCAAATGTCTCCCACTAGTCATTCGCAGCACTGTCCCTGAGCTACACACATGTTCTGGCACTGTAGGAATGTTTGGGGTATATGGCACCCCAAACTGGCGTCAGTCTCCACACCTGGTAGTTGGGTGATAATTGGTAGGTAATAGGTTAGATGGTTGGTTGGTTGGACTGTGATTCTTCTGCCCGCTCTTCACAAAGGTTTCATCCTGCCAAGAAAGAACTCAGAATTAGTCATCACCAAGAGGGTAACATCTTGACAGGAAAGACAGAATAAGTATCAGTCACCATCCCACATCAGCCTACTCCACCTCTGCTCCCCTGTTTCATTCCTCAGAGTGCACTCTCAAGACCAGGAGACACTGTCTCCTATCATTCATCTGTCTGTTTAGTGCAAGAGATGGAAAGTCAGATATATAGTGGAGATAGATAGACACTCTAACACATATATCAATCTCTCTCCCCCCCCCCCCCCATCTGCACACAGACACCAATATTTACCGTCAGTACCTCTATTCCCTACGACTCTCAAGCCAGTCCCACACATTCATTGATCTGGGTCAAAACACACACTCACGCCTAGCTGACCAAGTCCTGACCTAAATTCTCTTTCCCCATTTGTATGCACAAACTTCTGTTGTTAGTTTAAATAGTACACACTTGTAAGGTTATTAGTTTTACCAGTATGTGTGGGTTATTTAGGGCATAGGCTATTTAGTCTGTACAGAGGAAGGTCTAAGTTCGAATCCGCTTCTCTAGCGATCAAGAACGGTCGAACTATGTGTGATCCCACAGCCGATACTGATCTCTCTACAGCAGTGACCACTTTAACAGACATCATTTTAGGTACTCGTAAACTATAATTAACTTACCCAAGCATAGGAAAAGTCCTAGGCGCCACAGACCGCCTTTTTAAAATGAAATGTACTGGCGTCGATGGACACTTCTGAGTCCCAGGAAAGCCGGCAGAATAATACCGCTAAATTTCAATTCATGCGTTGGTAAGAAGTAGTTCCTTGCATACAGGAGCAATGAGTAAATCGGTTTCTAAGAAACCTCAAATAACTCCAGCAATATTTATCCAATAGTTGCAAATTTGAAAATGACGCTAAGTCAAAGCAACTAGAAGATGTAGATATTATAAGTATGTCCGATAAAGGCATATATCGATATAAGGGACTATATACCTTTCCGGACGAGTCCAAGTTTGAATGATGTGTCGACCCCAGGTAAGACAGGTCTCGACATTTTAGGGGTGATGCGTAATGGCTTATCATTCCACGACAGTACCCCCCCCCCCCCCCCCCCTAAAGGGAAGAGCGTACTACGCGAATGAACAATGATCAGCCATCTACACATCTATGGACTCACCACTCTCAGCTTGCTCATCACCTTCAGTCTGTGAATTATCAGACAAGGGATGGCGGCTCAAGAAATCTGCTCCCACATTCTGATTACCAGGAATATATTCCACAGTAAACGAATAGGGTTGCAGTAGCAAAGACCACCTCATCAGTCTTGGATTCAAATGGGTGGACGATGCCAAGAATACGAGAGGTTGGTGGTCAGTCTGTACTGTGAATTGTACACCATATAAATAATGTTGGAACCGTTGTACGCTCCAAACCAAAGCAAGACACTCTCGTTCAATACAGGAGTAACGTCGTTCAGCCTGGTTGAGCTTCCTGCTGGCATATGCCACAGGAAAGAGAGTCTCAGAATCCTGTAATCCTGTCTGAAGGAGTGTGGCCCCAATTCCTACACCACTCGCATCAGTGCGCAAACCAAAGGGCTTAGACAAGTCCGGAAGTTGAAGCACTGGAGATGAAGTCAATTTCTCTTTCAGAGTGCGGTTGGCGTCTTCACACTCAGGGGTCTAACATACCTTCTCAGGATGATCTTTGTTGGTGGCATCTGTTAAAGGTGCCGCTATAGAATTGAAGTTCTGAATGAACTTTTGATAATATTCGCCCAGGGATACAAAGGAACGAACTTCCTTCTTCGTTGCCGGTCTAGGAGCTTTCTGATGCTTCTCAATGTTCTTGGGTTCTGGGCTAATCGTTCCTTCATAAACCTTGTGCCGCAAGAATTTCGAGTCCCACCAAGCCAATTTGCACTTGGTTGGTAGGGCAGTCAGACCCGTTTCTCTCAACCTCTGTAAGAGTTTTCGCAACGAAACTATGTGCTCCTCGATGGTCTCGGAAGCCACCAGAATATCATCCATTAAATTGGAGATAGAAGGGGTCCCCCAAGGGGTTTAAAAGCAGTCTCATCATTCTGGTGAAGGCCCCCGGAGAGTTGGAAGTTCCAAAAGGAAGGACGTTAAATTCATAATGAGCATCTGAGGTGCTAAAAGCTAAATATTTACGCACCTCCTTCCTGACAGGGATCTGATAGTACCCTTTGCTCAGGTCAATTTTGGAAAAAAAAAACTTGGCCTTATTGAGCCGGGCAAACAGATGACTCTGATCAGGAAGGGGCTCCGGAAGAAATTCCGTTACCCTGTTCAGTTGTCTGTAGTCTATGCACAGACGATGCTCACCTGAAGGTTTCCTCAAGAGAACCACATTAGCACTGTAAGGGGACTCTGAGGGTGAAATCACACCTTCCTTAAGTAGATATTCGATCTCCTTTCTCACGGCTTCCTTTTTCGAGAAAGGGATCTGAAAAGGGCGTTGACGAATAGGCTCATCAGTAACCAATGTCATATCATACTCCAGTAATGAAGTGCGCCCTGGCTTCTCTGTCAGGACAGAGTTGTACTCTGACAAGAGTTGCTCTATAGCTTGTTTCTGAGAGACAGAGAGAGTTGGGTTAACCTCTACATCTTTATAGGTCTCCCTGGAGTGAAGAGGATATTCCACAGCTGTGGCTTCTCCACCTTCCACCTCCATAGCTACAGAAAGTGTCAAGAGGTTCGGTGTGTCACTTACCTCTCTCTCGTTGTATTTCCGGAGGAGATTAATGTGATAGACCTTTGACTTACCTTTAATGTTGATCTTATAATGGATCCTGGATATCTTCTCTACCACCGTATAAGGGCCTCCCCAAGCTAGTTCTAACTGAGACTTCCCTGAGGGTAGCAGCAAAAGAACCCCATCTCCAACCTCAAGACATCGTTCCTTTGTCTTCCGGTTGAAATGTGCAGCGTACATCTTACGTGCACGAACCAAGTTCTCTTTAGCCAGGTCCCACCCTAGCTTTAACCTTTCCTTGAGTTCCTGCACATACTGTGATATGGTTTTCAAGGAATCATCTGCCCCTTCGTCTGTCCATGTCTTCCTGAGAACGGCCAAGGGTCCCGAAATGTGTCTTCCGAACACCAAGGTCGCAGGTGAAAATCCAGTAAAAGCATTGGGTACTTCCCGGTAGGCGAATAGTGCTGCAGACAGATACTCGTCCCACCTCTCTAGTTTTTCCTGGGTTAATCTTCTCAGAAGCGATACCAACGTTCCATTGAACCGCTCATTCTGGCCGTTCGCTTGGGGTCGGTATGGACTGGTGCAAATGTGTTGAGACTTGATTATCTGAAACACCTCCTCCATAAGTTTCCCTCTAAACTGAGATCCATTGTCTGTCAGTATCTGCGAAGGGAATCCCACTCTTGTAAAAATGCTCATCAATGCCTCTGCCACAGTCTTTCTGTCAATCTTCCGAAGTGCAATAGCCTCCGGATAACCTGAACAACAGTCTACCAAGGTCAATATGTAAGCATTCTTCTTCTTTGTGAGAGGAAGTGGTCCCACCAAATCGACCGCCACCCTTTCAAAAGGTGTGGAGGTGACAGGGGTTTCCCCCAGTCCGACTGGTGCATTCCTGCCTTTGGGAGCTACCTTCTGGCACTCCGGACAGGATTTGACATAACGCATGATATCTGCTGACATACCTGGCCAAAAGTAATGACAGGCAATGCGTTGTGTCGTTGCATGAATTCCCATATGGGCACTATAGGCTATAGTGTGCCCCATCTGGAGAATCTGCTGTCTATATGTTTTGGGTACTACAAGCTGACTGTGCTCTGTATACTTGTCACCTGCCCATCTGTAAAGTAACTTACCTTTCATGAAGAATTCTTTCTTCAAAGGGGATTGGGACTTGCAGTTAACTTTTTAAAACATGCCTTAAGAGTTGGGTCACTACTTTGGGCCACCTTAATTTCCTCAGGAAGAGGATTTACATGAGGAGATTCCTCTGAGGCACTCTTATGCTGTGCTCGGGTGGTCACCGCAGCAAGATGCTCTGAAGGTTTCTTCGGCTCTGCTAAAAATACATAAGTAGCGCCAAGAATTAAATCAAAGGTACAGTGTTCAAGCACTGCAGCCTCAATTACCCCCGAGACATACTTTGAACGGACCCTGATCTTAGCAATCGGCAAGTTTAAAGGTTTAGCATCCAATGTGGCACATTGGAGCTCTATGAATCTGCCAGTATACTGGTCAGGTTTTACAAACTCTGGCCTCACCACACAGCCGTATGACAAACCACTATCATACAGACAATTTAAAGAATATCCGTTAGCCCAGACCCTCTCTACCACAGGTGGCCTATTGGAACCATTGTACAACTTTTCCTGGGTAGAAGGTACTACAGTAGACAACAAAGCTGATACTTGTAAATTCCCTGACTGTTTGGATTTACATTCCCTAGTCCAGTGGTTATTATTCTTACAAATATGGCAGTAAGGCCTTTTAGGCCCATTAAAGGGTTGTCTATGTTGTGTTCCCTGAACTTTTGAATGGTTCTGGGGTTGTGCTTGGGATGCATTCTTTTTAGGGGATTCATTTGGATGGGTTTTATGACCATTACCATTATTCTTCCCTTGGCCCTGGGCCTTGGGTTTCCCACCTATACACACCTCTTTATGTGCCATCTCATACCTCTCAGCATACATCAACATCTCACTCAGTCTGTCAGCACCATTCACCGTCAGGAAGGTTTGCATAGGGCGAGGTAATGTCTCTCGGAGTTGTTCCGTTAGGATCATCTCCTGTAAATCTTCAAAAGAAGAGGAGTATCCAGACATTTCCCTCCACCTGGTCAAATATCCCTGAAGGCGACTGGCGAACTGGGGATAGTTCTCCCCTGTCATTTTTCTCTCATTTCTAAACTTCTGTCTGTATGTCGCAGCATTAAGTTCGAAACGTTTCAGTAAAGCCTGACATAATGCATCATAATCAGTCTCCGTACCGGTGGGCATCCGCTGATAAATCTCGTATGCCTCACCCCTCAAACCTTGAGCCAACTTCAGCGTGTACATATTCCTTTCCAAATTGTACAAAGATGCCAATTTGCCAAATCGGTCTAGGTACTTTTCAATATTTTCAGCCTTCGGATCGAAGACTGACATAGGAAAGTTCATCGCTTGAGCTGAGCTACTGTGCGTTGATCCACCATCAATCTCAGGTGCTGGAGATCTGGGTCTATTACCCTCTCTCTGTGCCTGAAGTTCCACTTCCCTTAATCTTACTTCCTGTTCCAATCTCATTCTTTCTGATTCCCTCTCAGACTCAAGTCTGAGTCTCTCAGATTCAGTCTTTAAACGTTCAGTTTTTTTAATCCTCTCAGATTCAATTCTGAGTCTTTCTGCCTCACGGGCTTCCATCCTCATCTCACGTTCCTTGGTTTTAATCCACTCGGTCATTTCTTTACCCTCCAATCCCATCTGGACAGCCATGTCTTTCAATTCCTGTATGGAAATTTTTGACTGCGACATGCTGTCTTGTCAATCTAACAGTCCACAACAAAATATATAGTCACCAACAATGTAAATATAATCAACAATAGATTTTTTTTTTATCACCATCAACCAAGGTTGTACCTAACCCTATGTACTTGAACACCACAAAACACCACAATGATTACAAATCACTCCTAGGAGTACATTCTAAGAACTGACCCAGAATGGTCACAACTGTGTTAACAACAAAATACAAACACTGAACAACCTCTTGGTCAAGATCACCAGCGACTTTAAAGATTGAACAGAGTTTACAAACAATCCCACGACGAGACCACAGATTTTTGGGGATATGTTGTTCTGTCACATATCACTCCTGTCACGTGCCTGATATAAGGATTTCTCCTTCAGAACCAACAGCACTCAGAAATAATTATGTTGAGTCGTTTGGCTCGTATTGGTCTAAGGGATTCCCGGTGGCCAATATACGCTCAACTTATTCCTGGAGTAGGGCCACTCAAGTAATGGCACTACAAAATATATCTGTATATGAATACAATATTCCTAGGCACACTTGGCTGGACACCCCCACTACTTATTAAAGAAAGCCCCCAGGTTATGATAGTTCAGTATCATAACCATGTTAACACATATATTTAAGATTCATGCACACACAAATGCTAAACACTTAAAAAGGTGAAATAGAGACACCTAAGTCAGCCATGAAAATGAATGCATGTAATCAACACAACATATACATATATATAATAGTGATGTAGATGCCAGATCTCAATAGCAGGATTCCAGAATACAATGTCCAGATTGCAAAGATAACTAAACAGCCAGAATGATCTGGAGATGACACAAATTCATCCTCGGGAAACATGGGAACTGTGAGGAATATAGCAAAACATAGCATCAAACTGGCAATTATCCTCTTTCTATCGTTGATGCTTCCCTCAGCTCCTGATGATTCGACTGTCTTTGGTAATTTTGCCTCAACTGGCTCAGATGGCGAAGGAGTACCTCACCATAAAGGACACAGCAACTGGATAGGCACACAGCAAATGTCTCCCACTAGTCATTAGCAGCACTGTCCCTGAGCTACACACATGTTCTGGCACTGTAGGAAGTTTGGGGTATATGGCACCCCAAACTGACATCAATCTCCACACCTGGTAGTTGGGTGATAATTGGTAGGTAATAGGTAGATGGTTGGTTGGTTGGACTGTGATTCTTCTGCCCGCTCTTCGCAAAGGTTTCATCATACCAAGAAAGAACTAAGAATTAGTCATCACCAAGAGGGTAACATCTCGACAGGAAAGACAGAATAAGTATCAGTCACCATCCCACATCAGCCTACTCCACCTCTGCTCCCCTGTTTCATTCCTCAGAGTGCACTCTCAAGACCAGGAGACACTGTCTCCTATCATTCATCTGTCTGTTTAGTGCAAGAGATGGAAAGTCAGATATATAGTGGAGATAGATAGACACACTAACACATATATCAATCTCTCTCCCCTCCCCCCCCCCCCATCTGCACACAGACACTAAAATGTACCGTCAGTACCTCTATTCCCTACGACTCTCAAGCCAGTCCCACACATTCATTGATCTGGGTCAAACACACTCACGCACTGCTGACCAAGTCCTGACCTAAATTCTCTTTCCCCATTTGTATGCACAAACTTCTGTTGCTAGTTTAAATGGTACACACTTGTAAGGTTATTAGTTTTACCAGTATGTGTGGGTTATTTAGGGCATAGGCTATTTAGTCTGTACAGAGGAAGGTCTAAGTTCGAATCCGCTTCTCTAGCGATCAAGAACGGTCGAACTATGTGTGATCCCACAGCCGATACTGATCTCTCTACAGCAGTGACCACTTTAACAGACATCATTTTAGGTACTCGTAAACTATAATTAACTTACCCAATCATAGGAAAAGTCCTAGGCGCCACAGACCGCCTTTTTAAAATGAAATGTACTGGCGTCGATGGACACGTCTGAGTCACAGGAAAGCCGGCAGAATACTACCGCTAAATTTCAATTCATGCGTTGGTAAGAAGTAATTCCTTGTATACAGGAGCAAGGAGTAAATCGGTTTCTAAGAAACCTCAAATAACTCCAGTAATATTTATCAAATAGTTGTAAATTTGAAAATGACGCTAAGTCAAAGCAACTAGAAGATGTAGATATTATAAGTATGTCCGATAAAGGCCCATATAGATATAAGGGACTATATACCTTCCCGGACGAGTCCAAGTTTGAATGATGTGTCGACCCCAGGTAAGACAGGTCTCGACATTTTTAGGGGTGATGCGTAATGGCTTATCATTCCACGACAGTTCCTTTGTCTTCTTGTTGAAGTGTGCCCCATATCTCCTGCGTGCACGAATCAAATTCTCCAGGTCACATCCTAGCTTTAACTTTTCCTTGAGTTCCTGCACATATTGCGAGATGGTTTTCAATGATTCATCTGCATGTTCCTCTGTCCAAGCTTTCCTGAGGATGGCAATGGGTTCAGAAATATGTCTTCCAAGCATGAATGTTGATGGTGGGAATTCAGTTGAGGCACTGAGTACTTCCCTGTAGGCGAACAGTGCTGCAGACACATATTCGTCCCAACTGTATGGCTTTTCCTGCGACAACCGTCTTAGGAGTGATACCAAGGTCCCATTAGATCGCTCAGTCTGGCCATTCGCTTGAGGTCGGTATGGACTGATATAGATGTGATGAGATTTGATTATTTAAAATAATTCCTCTGTTAGCTTTCCTCTGAACTGTGATTATTTATCCGACAGTATCTGTTGAGGAAATACCACACGAGTAAAGATGTAAAGATGCTCATCAATGCCTTTGCAAAACTCTTGTTGTCAACCTTTCAAAACGATATAGCCTCAGGCCAAGCTGAACAACAATCTACAAGCGTCAGCATATATTCATTCATCTTCTTTTTGAGAGTAACTGGTTGGACCGCCACCTTCTCGAAAGGAATGGAAGTTACGGGAGTTTCTCACAGCCTGACTTGCGTTCCTGCCCTTCGGTGCTACTCTTTGACATTCAGGACAGGATTTCACAAAACGCTTGATATCCACTGTCATACCCACCCAAAAGTAATGACAAGCAATGCGTTGTGTAGTGGCATTGATTTCCATATATAAGCACGGTAAGCAATAGTGTTCCATTTGCAGGATATATTGCCTATAAGGTGGGGTACTATCAACTGTCTATGTTAGGTATATTTATCAAACCCCATCCGACCAAGTATCTTAACTTCTGTGAAGAAGTCATTTTTCTTCAGAAGCTTATGGCAACCAGGTAATCTCTCAAAACATCCCTTATGGGTGGGGTCACCAAACAGAGAATAACTATGCCACACGAAAATAATCACGAAGTGACAGGGTAATGTTAGTCATAAATAAACAGTAAATTGTTGTCAAGAAAATTTTACACAGCTACAAAAATTGCAATATTCACTCTGAGGCAACTGTGTGAGAAAGCCATTGAGTATAATACCAAACAGAATATTATGTTTGTAGATTAGGAAAAGGCTTTTGATACAGTGGGAACGACACCTTGTACTAGATTCATCGAGAAACAGTAGTTTAAGTGGTTTGGCCATCTCGCAAGAATGCAGCAAGATCAAATACCATCAAAAGCACTACATTTCAGAAGATCAGCTACAAGAGCAAGAGGACGGCCGCGGAAAACATGGATCGACAACACTAAAGACACTACGCCGCCACGGCATGACCATAGCCAGTGGAAGCCAACGTGCACTGGATTGCAAATTATTCCTCCCCTCGACGCTAAATTGCAGAAGTGGTTTATGAAGATGATGATAACAAAAATCGCAGAATTTTACTTTGACAATGACAATAAAAGCACTACCGATGACCAATGTATAGTACTTTCTAGAAGGAAACTATGTCATAAAAGCAATCAGATTCTCAGTTTAAAAACATATGTCATATTAAGTTCTCTAAGTTAGTTGCGTATCCTTTACAGGACGTTGCAGAACCAAACCTAACAGCCCCTGGCTGTTGTGTGGTTTCTCTAGGCAATTTACATCCAGTAGTTTGCCATTGCTTCCTGGACGGTCGGCTTTCTTGATACCACTGTCGAAACCAACGCAAGGCGCATTGCCCGCAGCTGGGATCGAACCTGGCATCCCGGCATTACGAAGCGAAGCGTTCGCATCGACTTAGCCACAGAGCCGACATATGTCATATTGGAAACGTTAAAATGTATTTTACTGCAATGACACATTTGGTATGTAGTAAATACATAGGTTAATTAGGTAGTGTGTCATTACAGAGAAACGACGTATACTTTACTCTCCATCGTTGATTCTGATGCACTTTCTTTGTGTATACTGATGTGAATAATAATGAATTATATTACAATTTATCCTTACAGATTTTCAACCGCATCTAAAAATGTATTGCTATTTCTAAAGCATAACTTTGAGCAATAATCTGTTTTCTTCCGCTGTAAATGCTGATAGTAAAGACTGTATCATCATTCTAATGTCGATTTGTCTTTAAAATTAGAATATAGTTTATAATTCAGATACCCCTTCTTCTTTTTTTTTCTTTATTTCCTTCATCCTTTATATAATCTTGGAATACCTCAACGCGTCAGGGAGGGAAGAGATCTCTGGAATAGGCCTTTTTTTTTTGGCTTCATATATAATACTTTTCAGTTTCTCTTCTATCCCAGTGGTCCATTTTTAGCGTGGTCGACCTCAGGCTCAGTTACCACTATAACCTTGCTCTCTGTAGTGCCTTGATTGTTTTGCTGCATGTCCAGATCATTTCATATATTGCCTACTTTCTTGTTTACTACTGGTTCTGTGCTGACTCACTTTCTTATACAACCGTTTTAAGACGAACTCTTCTGGTTACAAATAACTAAATACGAATACTTAATTTATGTCCCGTCTATTTCTGATAACATGATATGCCCCTGATGTAAAAAACAAACAAACAAACAAAAGAAGTATTGCGATTACAATTATTAATCATGGCATTGTTACCACAGTGATTCATAGTAATAATACCTAGTATTTGTTATTCCTGACGGCTCAATCATGTCGCTCACGTTATCACTTCGTTGTTATCAAAACATACAATTTCATTACATAGTGTATTATGTGGCGTTGTTGATGTTGCTGGGTGCTCAAGCATTTTTGAAGGGTGCAAAAAAGAAAAAAAAAACAATAATACCATTACATTTGAATAAGAAAAAAATATTACAATTATTATTGAAGTTACTGTCTACTAAAGAAGAGAAAAGCAAATTACATCACATAGTGTATTCTGTGCCGCAGCCACCATGTTAATGTTGCTGGGTGCTCAAGCATTGTTCAAGTGCGCAAAAAATAATGAAACAATAATAAGTCAACTTTGATTAGGAAAAAATATTACAATTATTGTTGAAGTTACTGTATACAAACGTAGATGAACAGTAAATATATGTAATATGTTGGCAATACTATGTAATTATAGCTTAACTTTTGAGGTAACGATTGCGTACACCTTTAGGAGTGAAATGCACATTTCTTCCTAAAGAAAAATTAACTTGTGTTCAGGTTTGATACATTTGTGCGAGGAGAGAAGTGCGTTAAAGTGTCTCAGCAAGTTTCTGACTCATGAAGGGTTCTTATCAGGGACTGGCCAGTTGTCGCTGCAGGATGAGAAATTCAACAAACGATTCATGACAATTCCTGCCCAAGATTATCTATACTGATAGTTCTGTGTTGAGGGACAGACCAAATGCACAGAATAGAAAATAACCTAACTAAAAACTGACTGAAAAGACACCGGAAACAGTGACATCCTTTCTAAAAATCCTTCAACATGGGAAATGTTTCAGGCATATAACATTGACCTAAAGCCTAACTAAACCGTCACAACAACAATTCCAGGCAAAGACTGAAAGGGTGAAGAATGTGACCTAGTACTGCATGCAAAGACCATTGGACATGTCTACAACTGTTTTCCAAAACCCGAATGGACATACGTTTACACCGATAGATCTTTGGATTAACAGAGCAAAAACAACAGAGAAGCTGGATCGGTCATCATGCTGCAAGATAAGACCACAGTAGAAACGTTATGCACCTCCGGAAAACTGTCAACAAACTTCAGAGCAGCAAACAAATATTGATTTAGCCAAAGTGCTTGATAAAGAAAAATTCAAAACAGCAAAAAAATTTTTTTTTTTTGGTGTGTGACTGCATGTCAGTACTTCAGGCAACTGCAAGGGATCGTTAGGACAACATGGAAAGAGAACTGAACCACCAGCTAAACAGACTTGCGAACAACAATCACAACGTTCTCCATTGGATCCCGGCTCACTGCGGCATAAAAGGAAATGAGTTAGCAGACAGAGTTGCTAAAAATGGAACACAGGAGAAACAACACACCCATCCACTGTAGCTACCATAAATCAGAACACTTAAGGTGAAAAAACAAGGAATTGTGGAGAGAACAAACTAACAGTAAACATCCACAAGTCTCCATCAGCAAACTCAAAACAATGCAACATACAACAGGACACCGCAGCCTCAGCTACCACATGCATAGTGTGCCTGTCAAAAAGGACCAAATACACTTGAGCACATTCTGCAGACCTGCCCACTCTACATTTAACTTCAAAAATACACCTGGCCTCAAGAGCAAGGTGTGCAGAGCAAGCTTTGGGGAACCAGGAAAGACCTTATATGATGATATAAACATTGAGGAAAATTGGCTCATAAACAGAGTATCCTGTTCCGAAAGCTTGGTCTTAGATGTTCAGCGCCATAGTGGCCTGGATAGAACAATGATGGAGCAGACATTTTCTTAAATATGAGACAAAGACCGACTCCCCCATAGTGGATACATGACTTTTAAGATACACTGGTAATGACGCATATATGAATGGAGAATTCGCTAGAGAGAGAGAGAGAGAGAGAGAGAGAGAGAGAGAGAGAGAGAGAGAGAGAGAGAGGGGGGGGGGAGGCAGGAAGGGAGAGAGAGATTTAGCATGCCGTAAAGAGAGCGACTTACTGTAAACGATCTGCTCACTGATTACATGTGTATGATGATAATATCCACTTGCCTACGAATAATGCTAGAAACATCCCTACTGACCAAAGACAAGTCCCATCCATTTGAAAAAGGGAAATATTAATTTGATTGCGTTTAAGCATATCTGCTAGGAACAATTTCCTAAAATTGCGATCTTTATTGTCGAGTTTTTGTTCAAGATAAGGTTACCTCTGGTTCCAGTTGAGTTGTTAAGTTGAGTCAAGAATGTACACCACACACTCGGGACATTCCCATACATGCTTTGTCTTCATCTTCAGCAGCCATCGAAGAGTTCCAATACCGATGGTACTAGTCACTCTGTGGTTATTTGTCCGTCTTTTCTTCTATCTGAGTGTAGAGTTGTTGTTGTTGTTGTTGTTATCGATCCAGCGGCGCATGAGCTTTCGCCCTTTGGCCCAATGCCATGTAGTGGAATTTGCATGTTTTCACAAGCTGTTCTTTTCCTCCGTACAAGGTGTTCCACTTGTCTGGTCTCGGAGGGAGTAGCGTTCTTCTTGTCTCACTGAGTTTTGGGCACTCAAAGAGATGGTGTTCAACAGTTTCGTAGGGGTTGTTACATAGCTGGCACTCTGGGGAGTGTTGTGGCTGTATTCTGTTTAGGTGTCCATTGAGTGGAGTATGTTGCGTTCTAAGTCTGAAGATGGTGGCCTGGTCCCTTCTTGTTAGACGGGTAATGCTGTCATTAGGATCAGGGCCAGACATATGTCTATAAACCTCTCTCCCAGTGTCTCCCATGGCCCATCTGTTCAACCAAGTCTCTTTGTTTATAGCTCTTATCAGTGTTTTTGCTGTCTGGAGGGTTGTCGCTGTAGGTGGTTGTTCTTGTGTTGCTCCTTTCTTTGCCAATCTGTCAGCTCTGTCATTACCTGGTGTGCCGGAGTGACCTGGAATCCACTGCATCACTATTCTGATGTTGTATGAGGTAATAAGTTGATCGGCATCCAGGATTATCTTGGCTATGTCAGTTCTGCAGCGTTCATTGCCCTCCAGAGCTTGAAGGGCAGACATTGAATCTGTGAAGATGACAATATTTTGGACCTTTGAGGGGTAAACATCCATTACAGTCTTTAGGTGGTATACTGCTGTTTCCAGTGCAATTATTTCAGCTTCATAGTTTGAACAGAATTCCCCGCATGCATCAAAAATCTCTTCAACAGATCCATCGGGATAACCTATGTAGATTCCGTAACCTGCTTTAATGGTAGCTTTAAATGCTGATCCATCAGTATAGACATGTATCCATTCTTGGGGGTAAGAATCAACGGTCTTTTCTTCTATCTGAGTGTAGAGAGTCGGCCAGACCCTCTGGTTACAGGTGTCTCATTTTCTCCAGATCATATTAATCTTCTTTCTCTGCTGATTACGTTGCCTGTTCCCAAAAGGCCTTGACCACATCTGCCGTGTCATGTGTCAATTCACCACCCAGTGGTGCAGATTGAGCCAGTCTGATGCCTGTTCATTACCCACTACGCGCCGGCACAGCCTGGAGAAAATATCCAATGTATGCTCACTACCAGTGACCTTTCCAGTGAAGCTTGCCACTCTGCTCGAAGCATCGCTGTCTTCACCTTTCTCAGCATGCTTTTAGAGTCTTGTGGTTCCATTAGTCATTGTTGTCATCGGACGTTTTAACTGATGGTGATTTTTTATTCTATAGCGTTCTTGTAACGTGTCGTAATTGGTGGGAGGTGGGTATTTGCTGTACTTTCTTATTGTGTAGTTTGGTTTTGTTCCCGACTATGTCAATAGAAATTTGGTGGAAATGATTTGTTTTTTTTTTTTTTTAGTTCCATCCTGATACCGCCATTGCGCGCTTTTTGATTGCTTGATTCCTTCTTCTGTTATCCTTGCTGCTATTTTCTCTCCGCTTGTTATCGTCTTCGTTATTGGTGAATAAAAGATTAATCATATATCCTTATAAGGACTTTAGGACCAAAGAGAAAAAGAAAGAAAGAGAGAGGGAGTTTATCACTAGCAATGCAGTAACGACGGAGTGTGTTATTTAAGATTCTATTCTTCCCACAACTCAAAAAAAAAAAAAAAAATAAATACGAGACACTAAAACCCAGCGGTCAGCGTCTGTGGCTTAGGCATTGCGAACGCGCTTCCTAATGCCCGGATGCCTGGCTCGATCCCTGCTGCGGGCCTTGCGTTGGTTTTGACAGTATTGAGAAGCTGACTGTCCAGAAAACAATGACAAACAGTCCTGTATTCATTACAGATCGCTTCTCCTTCTTATTCGCGTTCACTGGCTGTATTTTTGTTCGTCCACTTCTGTACTCTGGTCCTTATTCAGAACAGGAGTTTTGAGTGCACAGCCGTTTATAGATCTGCCTTAATTTTAGGCAGCCTGTTGAATCCTCGCCTATCAAGGCAGATGCACTCAGACTTTAAAGGAATGGTTAAACGTTAAGTTTACAGCTATATTCGCACAAACACGTACGCAATCACATGTGAACAATATACTATGTGATATTCAGCCACACTATATATGGATTGTGTATAGATAGCTGCTGGATTTTAAAGGAAAGACAGAACACGAAATCACGAAATCAGACGAATGCTAGGAATAAAGTCAGTCTTACAGATCATCAAAGAGCAATAAATGAAATGGTTTGGACCCCTAACAAGAATGCCCTGGTACTGTCTACCATAGCGAGCCACACTGAAACGTTACAATGGCTATAGAGCGAGAGGAAGACCTCGAAAAAAACGGATTGATGGCATTAGGAACATCCTTACAGAAATGAGCATCAATCCTAATAGTGTTTATCACAGTGCTTATCAACGAATGTTAAATTTCCCCCTACACTTCGCTGAGGTACAAGAATGAAGAGAAGAAGAAGAAGAAGAAGTTAAAAAAAAGAAGAAGAAGAAAATAAATTGTCCTAAATCAAGATGCACAGTTAACCCCACCGACATTCTCCTCTCCTGGTATTAATAATTAATGAGCTCCCACCAAATGTAATTCTATCTAACAGTTTAGTTGTACAGGTAAGACTGAATACACTTGGAATTTAACAAACGATGTAGTATACAACTTGTAGTATACAGCTTTTCCATCTCTTCCAGCTTCTTCCCAACTGGTTCCACCTCCTTCTTCGCCTGTTCCCAGCTTGCCGATCTCCCACAACGTAAGTTCGTGCATGTGACCCTCTAGTTCTATTAGAGCAGACGTCTTCACCCCGACGGGAGCGGTGAAAAAAACATATATGTGTAGTATCTATACTTACACTAAGCAGGCATACAATATACATATATTAACATAACCTCTCTCCTCCTCATCTTCCACATTCTCTCCAGTCTAGTCTTAAGGTCTTACATCTCACATTGAAGTCACATACCCTGCCTTCCCTCTCATGTACTGTCATGATAGTTAACTTCCTTTCTGCTGTCCATCTTCACTCAGACTTTCAAACTGACTGACATTGCTTTTACATAAACACGTGGAGCAGGTTGTGTGCTGAAAATTCAATCCATTTTATATGTGCATGTTGTCCGGAACATTATCTTTCCAGTAACAGTGAGCACATGGTGAGCTATCAAAACGCAACCACATGGCTGCACGTGTAGGCATGATTTTCCCACAGCCCAGGCACATGTTTTGTGTTGATAATTGATATAATATAATTATTTTTCATTACAGAAAATGTCTTTGTACACATCTTATTTTATAGACGTGGAAACATACACTGAAAAACATGTGATACAAACTTTCAAGAAATAGGAATGGTTTAGCAGTTCCCTAACTGAGATAACGGAATACTCACAAAGAACTATTTCAAGCAGAATGTTAAATTAGATACACTAGGAAAATAATAGCAGACTGAGTTAGCTCCTAACCTATGAATAAAAGAATGAAAATAATTTACACTCATACCTGGGAACATTCCAGCAATTGCCAAACGACTCAAACAGCTAGCATTACTTTCAACTGTTGATCTGAGTTTGTGGCTTGCTGGCAGCACTCTGAGGTAAATTTAAGATGCTGGCAGTATACTAGCAAAGTTAAATCCTCCCCTTTCTAGTATTTACCCTGTCCTACAGGAGAAGATCCAAGCCATGCCCCAGAAGTACCTAGCAGATCAAATTAGCTATCAAGGTTTCTGTCAGTCAATTCTTGACTACCACCACTCTGAGCAAACATTCTTAAGTGGTAAACATCTAGTCCCAGACCGTGTCGCTGACAGGTGTGAAAAGACAGTCAGGGAAGCCTTTGTGTTACCTTCTTGACCAGGTTGATTCCCCTCACCTTTTTTGTTGAAGAGGCCCAATCTGACGGGTTATGTAACCACTTTATGACTCTCTGCGGTCTGCAGTTCATGGAAAATAATCCCATGGGGGATAATCAGTTTATGAGCAATTACCTGCCCCTAAGGTTTTCTGGTCAGCAGATAATTATATGACACTACAGTTCTACAATCAAACCCTACATCCAGTATGTCTGAACTTTCCCAGCTGGCTGCTGTGTCTGGACTAATAACTAGAAAAAATTAAATTGATGTGGTTTTAAGTAATATTCGGATTAAGGGCATAGTAAATATAATTCTCTGTTTCTCTATAAATATATTACGCTTACTAACTTCTGAAAACACTGAGGTCGTTTCGTCACATATGCCATGCCTAAAGATTGTCATGGATCATCTCACGTTATCTTTAGCTGTATCTTTTCCACATATTTTTCCAGTAACATAGTCCTTTTTTTTTAATGAAAACCTGAACTAACACACACACACACACACACACAATTACTTTTCTCGTTCTGATATGTGTGACACGTTGTTTTCAAGCCCACGCCTCATTCACATCTGGGATACTCTGCTTGTCTTTCCCCAAAAATATATGAAACAACATCTCCGAATCTATAGGTTCATTTAACAGGTAGGTAAGTACTTCTGTATTATGAACATTTTCCGAAACGTGTCTCTATATTTCCCACTCATATGATGATAAATGAAAATATTTACTGACGAGTTGATGCCTTCTAATATAAGAGTGAATCCTCCAAGTATTTTTGTTGCATTGAAGTATTTTCCATTAACCGTCATTTCCGGCACAAAGGCGAGTGCCAGCATTACAGTGCTAGTAGGAACAAAACAAGAGATAAACAAAGCAGAGATAGCGACTACCATTTTTGCCACTTTCTTGTTACGACTGGATATTTTTCTTGCTTGAGCATTATTGATAGTTTTCCTCCATTCAGAGACTCTACGAAGCTGTGCGGTCAGAATAACGGTGCAGACAACAACAACTGCAAATGAACAAAATGGAATTATAAAGTTGTTGATAGCAAATGTAAACAGCTCGATTTGCTCTTTATCATTTCTGTAAATAAGTCCAACGATGGTTCGGTTTCTTAAAGTTGAAAATTTTGGTCCCAGTTTGTTTGCAATGTATAAAGGTGTAGCACTGAACATAAAGACGATGAAAATGCAGACGATGGAGATCACAGTTCTTTTTGGGGTGACAATATGTTTCACCTAAAAATATGAAACAGCAGAAATTGACTTACAGTTTTAAAACTCTGTGTGCATGTTTAATTGACATTCATTTCATTCTGTGCTACTGGCTGACTCTTGAACTAATATTCAATACTTTACAGTTTACACAAGACGTCGCAACAATAGAAAAAAAATGTAAACCGCACAAACACACTTGTACAATAAGGAGCGACATGTGTGACTCTGAAGAACTGTGTTGTAGTCCAGTTATCGGTGCTTTTTTGGTATCCTACACCACACAGAGGAAAACAACATATTATGGGACAGTCCAATATTTCAAGGGTCAGTAGATGGGTTGAATGCAGTTGTAGGACCTGGGCTGCATGTAGTCGTGAGGCCTAGGTAGCACTCTCGCGTAGGACGTAGGTGGATTGGGGTTAGGGTCAGTTCTAGATGTTTTGGGGTCGTTAAAAGCATCAGAAGCCTGGAAAACCTAGTCTTATCACCCTCTACAATTTTGGACTGTCTAGTGAGGTCATCTGGAGTAGGATATTATTAAAGCGCCGAACTAAAATCTTCATCATCTTCTTGCTGAAATAGGTTGTAAACTAGGCGGTCAGTTCTGATTCTCCGCCTACTTCCAAACTTTGGTCTTTTGCGTAAATTGAATCTTACGTTCACATGCATCCTATACATCTAGCTAATTTATAAACAGACTGTTGGTTCCTTGACTCTTAGTCAAATCCACTCGACTTCGAGGGGAAGTCTTTTAAATGTTTACGTGAAGCTAGTTAGGGTTCAAAGTGACTAGTACTCCCTCCCCCACACACAAAAACAACTAATCACTGTGGCCACAAAACTCACACGAGAAAGGTGAGGTTTTATGCACCAAGACGACCGACTTCATTCTAAATCCTCAACATGTACCTACTTTTGTAACAGCCAAACCGGATAATATAACGTCCGGATAACCATGAGCAGGAAAATTAATGTTTTTTTTTTAAACTTTACTTTGGGTTAAACAATCAATAAAACAGTCTTGGCTGACGTACAGTTTAATAGCAGTGTGTGTGTGTGTGTGTGTGTGTGTGTGTGTGTGTGTTTAATTTAATGACAATGGGTGGCTACTGCCGTTAAGCGTTATGATATTATAGTGTACGAGTTAAAAAAAAAAAAAAAAGACACGAATGACAGTCTGCATTTCCTATGCACAAGTTGCGACTGCTGGTTTGAATCATTGTTTTCCCAACTCTAATTTTGAAATGTTCTGATTTCCCAAATAACCCTAACCTAATATATTCAACAGTCGATGATCCCTGTAAAGGTAAAGCAACATGTATATGATCTGAAACATCATTCAACTGGGTCAATATGATTTGGAATGTGTATACTTACCGTACACTTAGTCACTCAGATGTAAAACTTATTTTTTACTTTACTGGTAACTTATCGCAAACCCGCCTACAGGACGAGAGTTCCTTCCCGTCTCATTCATGCCGTGGCAGGTCGCACAGCCTGTCAAATGTGGCTAGGGTTTCATGTATTCCTTTTTTTGTTGTTGAAGGTTTAGCTGTGGTCCCTTTTCTACTGATGTCACCGCTCACTTGCATGCTTATCCCCATGGTATCCTAAATGCCCGACGGTTCGCGAGCTTAGAAACTGCCATGTTGTGTGTGTGTGTGTGTGTGTGTGTGTGTGTGTGTCCTTGTCAGTGGGTTTTTTTTTTAAATCCGGGGAAGCCACTGCTAGTTAACGTAGACATACAAAAACATTCCAGTTTCAATACTCGTAGCCTAGCGTTTACGGCTCCACAAAGAGACTCGGATAACACCCCCACAGCTCGTGCATAAAAGGGAAGGGAAGAACTTTTGTTATGCGGGCGAGTTTGTGAAAAGTGCTCTTTATTGTTACATCACCTTTAGTGGGGCCACAACGCTGAGACATCTTTCCATGCTTATTAGGGCAGTGATGACACCACTGACTCGAGTGAATGCAAAATGTGGCATCACAAATACCAGGTACTGAACTTCCATGCTGTCAAATGGTAAGTCGGCGTCAACAACTGACGGCATTAAAAATATGCACGTCCAAAACATCATAATTTGGCTGCCTAAATCAGAGACTGATAAACCTGTAAACAAATTTAAAAAAAAAAAACTTTATGGCCCAGGCGACATCGATCAAATGCGTATATATTTTCATTGTTAAATTAAGTAGGATTAGTATCAAAAGAATAAGAGATGCCATTGACAAAAGGTCACGAATGAGCGGGTATGTTTTCAGACAAACAGATCCTCAAAACGTCCAGAGGTTAACACAAAATAACCCTTGACCCGATAGGGTCGTGGCGTTGCATCCATGAAAACACTAATACATAAAACCCTCTATTTGTCCTTGTCTTCTGCTTGATGCGCAAGTGCATGGAAACCTAGTACTGTCCATTTCCTGATGTTGTCATTCCACGGTCATTTTTACTCTATTTTTCTACGGCTACACCACCTCCTCCCTCTCCCATCAGGGATCTCTGTGAAAAAATGTCCCTCGTGAACTGAACAGCATATTCGTAAAACGACTACGACCTTCAAAACAAGATGGCAAACCATTTGACCACCGCTTAGGAGACCCCTTCAGATCCTCTATTGACCTGATAACCGAAATACACATCATAATAGAGCAATGTATAGTATATATGCTTTATATTAGATGTATGGACTATGAAAATGCCTTTGACAACATTGAAAGGGATTCTTTCTGTAAACTGATTTGGTCCTATTGGATCTCACAAGAAAATTATCAATTTAGTAAAGGCAACATACAAACACGTGACATTTCGCGTACTTCATAAGCACACACACATTTACCCACATAAAAAAAAATAAGTTACAGTGGTGTGGATGATACGATCTAAGCTACATACAATAGCAACATACAAAGCGATAGGGCGTAAGTTTGTCATTGGCATGGGTTACAATGACGGACACAGGGTAGAAGACAACAAACGACTGTGAAATTGTATTTATACTTTTCAAGGGAAGCTTACTTCGGTTTGCCATGTGTTTTTCAAATTCATCCCATTCTTAGTGTTCTCAATGTATCGGTCCAAAACTGCATCTTTAAAATAACATATGTGTTGTCTAAGTTTGTTGGAATATGACTATATATATATATATATATATATATATATATATATATATATATATATATATATATATATATATATTTCAGAGGAAAGGAAAAAAGATTCAACAGTAAACAATAATATATTATTGGCTCTAAAAAAAAAACGTCAGGATATGTAATATTGAAAAAGTTAGTAGACTAACAAACAAGAGTTTGAGAGATCAGAATGTACACTATTTAAAAGAAAAGAAACGTGACGAAGCAGAAGAATGAAAGGAATAAGAAGAAGAAGAAGAAGAAGAAGAAGAAGGTAAAGGAGAAGACGATGACGAAGAAGGAAGAAAAAGAAGAAGAAGAAGAAGAAGAAGAAGAAGAAGAAGAAGAAGAAGAAGAAGAAGAAGAAGAAGAAGAAGAAGAAGAAGAAGAAGAAGAAGAAGAAGAAGAAGAAGAAGAAGAAGAAGAAGAAGAAGAAGAAAAAAGAAGAAGAAGAAGAAGAAGAAGAAGAAGAAGAAGAAGAAGAAGAAGAAGAAGAAGAAGAAGAAGAAGAAGAAGAAGAAGAAGAAGAAGAAGAAGAAGAAGAAGTAGAAAAAGAAGAAAGTACGGAGCCAAGTGAAGTAGCAGAGCGAAGAATGAAGAAGCAGAGTAAATGATGAAGAAGGAGAGTATAGAATAAAGAAGAAGAGGACAGAATGAGGAAGACTGGGAAAACCGGAAATATAATAATTAAGAATAGAGAAGAAACAAGAAGAAGATAAGAGACGAAAAAGGTCCAAGAAGCAGGATAAAAAGGAAGAATGAAGTAGAATAAAGCAGGTGAAGAATACAGAAAGAAAAGAGGAAGAAGAATGGAGACAAAAATTTAGAAGAATAAATGCAGAAAACAGATTTAAGACGACAAATTGATAATGAATGCATAAAACAAATGAATTACGAAGAATAAACACATACAAGTTATAAACAAAGAGAATAACTAAGACGAATGAAGGAGAAGGATGAAGAAGAAGAATGAAGAAGCACTTTCGGTTAAAATAGACGCTATACAGCGGCGCTGTTCGAAGCAGAGGCACATTTTTTGCTTCTGCCGGACGGTGGCCGAAGTATTTTTGCTCCATTTGTAGATTGGATATAGTTTCGTCGCCCAGCTTCTGAGCTGAATGCATGGCGTGACCTTGTGAGCTGCGGATTGCATTTGGAATGTATTTTAGACTGTGACCAACGTGGTGGTGTGAATTGTAGATTTAGAAAATGGCGTGATGCCTGTCGTGCAATGTTGGCGGTGCCCGTATCTGGTTAAAATTGATCGCGTGGACAACTGCTGAACTGTTGGCGACAACTTCTGCTATCATCAATGAAGCAAAGATCGGGCGACCCGTTGCTATGAAGCTGAAACTAAGACTACCAGACTACCAGAAGAAGCACAAGCCGATATCTGTTTTAAAGAATACACAGGGCAATGAAGGCGACCATATGACGAATGAAGAAACAGAAGAATAATGAAAAAGCAAGAGAAGAATGAAACATAGTCAAACAGAAGCAGAATCCAGAAGCAGAGGACAAACGAAGAAGGATAAGTCAAATCAAGAATGAAATAAAAGAAGAAGAACGATGAAGCAGAAGTAGAAAGAAGAATAATACCAAAGGAAGCTGGAGTAGAGTGAAGAAGCATAAAAAGAATGAAGAAGAAAAGCAAAAGAAACATGAGTAGAAGGAAAAGGCATACGACGAATGAAGAAACAGGAAAAGAATGAAGAAGCACGTGAAGAAAAAAGAAGCAGGAAAGGAATGAAGAAGCTGGAAAAGAAAAAAGAAGATGAAGAAAAAAAAAAAGCACTAGAAAAATATAGAAGTAGAAGAACAAGAAAGAAGAAAAACAAAGACGCATGAAAAGAGAGAAAAAAAGCAGGACAAGAATGAAGGAAAAGAGCAACGAAGCAAAGAAACAAACGAACGAACGAACCAACAATATTTGTAAAGGGTAATAAATTGGGCACGCACGCCCGACACATTCGGCGCTTCCAAGCACTAATCTTTTAGACTACAATTGCATTATATCCATAATGCATTTTGTGTTTGCATTAAAAAAAAAAGTTATCCACAAAAAGACAATGCAAACACATCTTGACAGAGCAGGAAAAGGTCGAAGAATTAGGAAACAAATGCAGAAGAAGGAGAGGAATGAAGAATCAAGAGAAGGATGAAGAAGCTAAAGACGAATGAACAAAAAAGAGCAAATATGCAGGAGAAGAACGAATAAGAAGGAAAAGATTAGAGGAGGAGCAGAATGATGAATGCAGAAGAACGGAGAATGAATAAAAATGAGCAGTGAAGACGAATCAAAAAATTGGAAGAGCGACAAATAAAGAAGAATGAAGCGTGGAAAAGAATGAAGAAGTAGACGAATGCAGAATTAGAAGAATGATTTAGTAGTATAATTAGGAAGATGAAGAAGGAAGCAAAAGATGAGTAAATAATGAGAATAATGAACAGCAATACAAATAATGCAGAACCCAAGATCTACTAATGTCAAGGTAATTGCCATTGCGACTATGGGGAATAAAACTCATTTTGCAAAAGAAAGTTGATTGTTGTATGCTTACCTAAAAGACTTATGTTTGTAGAATCTTTGAATCCTTGCTTTACAAAACAAACAATGTTGATACTGTTGGTTACGATACCGAAGATATTAAATATCTGACATAGCACACAGTACAAAGCCCAAGTGCAAATAACAGCTACGCTATCATCTAGATAGAAAGATGATGTAGAAACCAAAAGCGTGGACTGATTCATGTCTTGGACTATTGTGTACCGTTAACATATGCAGTAGCTCAAAACGGTTATTATATTAGTCCCTGCACCATAATATCATCACGCATTCGTCTGTTGTCAGAGAAATACTAATTATTATGCAAGTTATAGTTACATATGTGCACATTCTAATAACCATTATGCATGTTAGGATGGAAAAAAGAAATACATATAATTTAAACTTTGTGTTGTTGTTGTTGTAATGCCTGAACTGTTTAAACCAGTGGCAATGACATTTAAATAATCCGTATACAACTGATAGGCAGAACTTGACATGAAATTTATAAGCATCAATGCCACTGTAATTTGTATAAGTAATAATTCAAGTACAAAATAAAGGTCTTACAGGAGGCGATGAGTCAAAATTAACGAAATTCATAAATATTTAAATGTACACACAGTATTATCCCGTTAACTATTGATCTTGTTAGAAATGTATGACATTTTACGTATAGCAAATCATGTTAATTATGCACTGTTGTGCATTTACGTTGTTTGTCTTGTATTTTATTAACCTAGTATTTTGCGAATTTGTTTGACTGGTGAAGGCGCATAACTACAATGTGACTCCTAGACAGTATACTCTTTTTAAGCGTCCTTACATCTTTCTGAATAACCTTACACTGACAGTAGTAACAATTAAATAGCTGGTGTCTAGTATGCGTTAAGACAAGTACAGAAATGTAAGTATCTGGGCACATGGATAACATCAGATGGAAGATGCATAACTGAAATAAGAAACAGAATTGGACAGGCAAAAACTGCATTTTATAAAATGAAAAACATCTTGTGCAATATATCCTTGTCATTGAGAGTTAGAAAAAGAATTCTTGCTTGCTACATACATCCAGTTTTAACATATGGATGTGAATCCTGGACAATCGGTAGGCAGGCCAAACAATTTTTAGAGGCCTCAGAGATGTGGTTTTACAGAAGAATGCTTAGAATACCTTGGACAGCCAAAAAGAGCAACCAAGAGGTTTTGAAAGAGGCGGGAGACCGAAGACAACTTATCACTGACATCAGAGGGAGACAGTCATCATTTTTCGGCCATGTTATGAGAAGAGGGAAAATAGAACATGTTGTGACCACTGGAAAGATCTGTGGAAAGAGGGATAGAGGAAGACAACGAGAGAAGATGCTTGACAGTCTTGTTGCATGGCATGGAGGTGTGTCGGCACACGAACTGATACATGCTGCAGGAGATCGCGGATTATGGAGAGGCATGATCGCCCACGCCAGTCGGCAAGGCACCTGATGATGATGATGATGAGTATGCGTTCGAGGGTCATGTATTTTTAATACGTCATAGTATTTACTGTAAATCGTAATTCCAACGTACCGCGATCGAAATCCACTGCTGTCTGCGTGGATTTTTATCACGGTATAAGGCGTCTTAGCCGAAAATAGGTCGTAAATGCGTGTCATCATTTGACGCGCATCGGACACAGGAACCGCGACACCTCTCTAATATTGATAGAAGTTGACTGGCCTTACCAGGAAGAAAAGAAAAGATGCAGTGTGTAAATGGCTGAGCTGACCTGAATAGGCCTCAAAACGTGACAGGTTCCACAATTTCCTCTAAAGTAATTGCTTATACCGTTCATATTAGTTCAAAACTAAATTAGGCCTACAATTGAGAACAGAAAACTAAGCAAAGGTCCTTTAAAACCCCCCTCCCAAATCTGTTTCTGGTTTGAGGATGACTCTCCCCCCCCCCTTTTAACCATAATTACCGTAATTGCCCTGGTGAGGCCTGTTACTATTTGTCTATGTTAAAGACGTGTCGCGGTCCCTCTGTGCAATGCGCGTCAAATTATGACACGCCTTTATGACCTCAGAACATCGAGAACTCACTCTCCCGTCACGCGAGCTCTATATTAAAGCTAGTGAACGATTTTAGAGACACCATAAAATCTACAAATGATCCTAACCCAAAGTCCCATTAGCCACACACTGAACCTAGGTCCTACGAGAAATTGCATTCTACGTGCCATGGTTTCACACTTCTTGACATTTTGCGGTGGCTCGCATAACGCTGTGTCGCTGCAGACAATGAACTCTACCCTTTGCAATAAAATCAATTGAAAACTCAATGTTCTATTTGTTCCTGGGCGCCAGCTACTGGCTTTTTTTTTCCTCTCGGAAAACCGAAGGTTTCAGAGCGCATATCGACTTTGACCACCAGGGCAGAATCAAAACGTGACGGTGCTGATCCCTCTCCAGAAAATTCTTAGCCGGATAAAATTAAGTGGCCCAAGCCCAGGATGACACTTTAAAAAGTTACTTTCAGCTCATAATCCTATGAATAAAATATACGTTTGTATGAAATTAAAGCTGCTATTTGGAAAGGAGAAAGCATACCAAGTACTGACAGCTTGTAGTGCTCCAACCCTTCAGACAGCAAATCCTTTTTTGGGCCACATCATTGCATATTGTGCACAGCGACTTAGTAGATCTTGTTTCCTTACTTCTGGTCGGGAATTATTAAGATATCATTCTTGGGTCAAATCGCGCCATTAGTTCAATAAAGACACAGCTTTAGAACTGAATCCCTAATTTCGTTTATTTCAACGTATATATATATATATATATATATATATATATATATATATATATATATATATATACATATACATATATATAAATGTTAATTCTCCGAAGTCGTTAGCTGTAAACTCGGAAACTACTGAACCGATTGCTTTCAAATTTGCACACATGGTTGCCTCTGACTCAAAGCGTAATTTTTTGTCATAAAATCGCACAAATTACGAACGACGTAGCTCCAGCAACAGTCAAAACATTATTTGTTTCGTTGCCCGCCCGGATTTATTTTTAATCAATTGGCAACCTTTGACTGTGTAACGCCTAACTTCACATTATTACCGTATACTTTCATTTCTAGAAAACGCGTGTGTGTTGAGTAGCGTAGTTAGTTGTAAGCATTTTTTTTTTTTTTTTACTCGGGTGATAGGGGTTCGATTCCCCGCTAAGTTATATATTTGGGGGGGGGGGGGTAGGGAGGGGGGGGGGGCTAACTGGATGGCTGCCACGTTTTGTTGTGGTTTATAGCTAAGCTGCAATATCTACGCTTTTTTTTACGTTAGATGTTAGGGTTTACAGCTAGCCTGCGATGGCGACGACTTGATGTTCATGTCACGGGTAATATTCTTTCTTTTTTCTTTTAAGGGCCGATTGGCACATTGTGTTGTGGTTTACAGCTAAGCTGCGACATTACGCCCAAAGACATCCGATTTTAGTACAGTCCAAATTAGCCTCCCCCCGACGCTTTACTCGATCAAAAACTATTCTTTGATGACAGAAGCTCTTAACTAAGAAGGCTTACAGTCCAGTTTGGTTTGGGTCGACACGGATGCTATGGTTAGTTAAACATCGTCATCTCGGAGAGGAAGATATGACGAGTGCGGGTTTTTATTTCCGCTATTTGTGAGTATAGTGTACTTTTTTTTTTTTGTAATCACGGAATTTTATGTCAGTGACACACTTAAACTAAACAGTCCGTGGCGACAGCATGCGGCGCCAACTCCTCTGGCTTCAACGACCTGTACAGACAGTAGTAACCGTTTTGTGTTTGTTGTTGTTGTGAATGTGACGGTGGTAGTGGTAGCAGTTGTACTGGTACTCGATTGGTGATGTGGTAGCTGTTACACTGGCCACATTTACTTCTCAATACAGAAAAATGCTACCCATTTTTGTCTGGGTGGACACGGATGCCAAGCTCAATTTAACAACAATATTTCGTCTGGCGATTTCCTATACTTCGTAGAGGATTTTATGATTGTCGGGGAGGGGGGGGGGGTGTTGAGGGGGGGTTGATGCCAGACATTGTTAACTGAGAGAGCTTAAAACATTTTTTACAGTTCTCAGTTCCTAACTATTTATATTTTAACAATGTCGCCACATACTATTGTTTCAATCATTCGGAGAGGGAGATGTAATTGGACAGATGCTTGAGTCCTTGGTAGCGTAGTTGTATATTTTGCGTGTATGACGCGGGTGACCGGCGGTCAATGCCCCGCTGGGTGATTTAATATTTGTTTGGCCCTTAACTAGGCGGCTGGCACATAGTGTTGTGGTTTACAGATAGGCGGCGATATCTACGTCTTTTTTCGCTCCATTAGGGGGCTTACAGCTAGCCTGCGATAGCGGCGACGTAATGTTGGTCATGTCACGGGTAATCTTCCTTCGCCCTTGAGAGGGCGGTTGGCACGTTGTGTTGTTGTTTACAGCTAGGCTGCAATATTGGACCAAAACTCTTCAGTCTTAGGTAGTATAGTTTTAAGTATTCCGCCCTTCAGGCGGTTGACCGATGTTCGATTACCCACTTGGTGCTAATTTTTTTTTTCTTTTTGCCTCAAGAGGGCTGTTTTCATGTTGTGTTGTGGTTTATAGCTAGGCTGCGATATCTGCACCTTTCGCCCAAAGACATCCAATTTCAGTGAAGTCCCATCTATCCTCCTCGCGACGCGTCACTCGATCATAAACTATTCGTTGATGACAAAAGCTGTTAACTAAGACTGCTTACAATCCAGTTTACTTTGGGTGGACACGAATGCCAAGGTCATTTAACATTCGTCCCTTCGGAGAGGGGAGATGACGGATGGGGGGTTTTTATTTCCGCTATTTGTGAGTATTGAACGGACTATTGCTGTGGGCACCATCACTGGTTAGGTGATCTAGTTTTCTTTTTCTTTTTCTTTGTTGGGAGCTTAATTATGCTAAACAGTCCGTGGCGATAACATGCGGTGCTACCTCCTTTGGCTAGACCGACCTGCACAGACAGTAGTGACTGTTTTTTGTTTTGATTCTGAAGGTGGTGGTGGTAGTGGTAACAGTAGTTCTGGTACTGGATGGGTGATGTGGTAGCTGTTAGACTGGCCACATTTACTTCTCAGTACTCATTAATGCTATCCATTTGTCTCTAGGTGGCCACTGATGCACAGCTCAATTTAGTACAATATTTCGCCCGATGATGACCTTCCCATCCTTCGGCGATATGATTAGTGGGGAAGGGGGGGGGGGAAGGGGTTGATGCCAGACACCATTAACTGAGATAGCTTAAAACATTATTTTAAAGTTATCATTTCCTAACTATTTCTATTTTAATAATTTCGCCAAGCGATGATCTTTTATTCCTTCAGAGTAGGAAATATTATTGAGAGGGGTGGGGAGGGGGTATGCCAGACACCATTTGCTACGAGAGCTTAAAACAATATTTTCAAGTTCTAATTTCTTAAATATTTTTATTTTAATACTTTCGCCAGGGATTATTTTTCAATCCTTCGAAGGGAGATATGACCGATGGAGGGGAGAGGGTAGTGGATGGGTGAGGGTTATGACAGACACTTTTAGTTGAGAGCTACTTTCTTTCTTTACCATTTCACCATTCGGGGCCACGGCAACGCGTGGCATGGCACAGCTAGTATATATATAGTTATTCGATGTATAATCTGTTTACTTGTAGGTTTATTTTACTTGCTGCATGTTTCCTAGTGCTATTAAAATTCGTGTTTCTTTTAAATGTTAGTGTCACTATCTAATTTGAAAAAAAAAAATTAAAAAAAAGGGACAACATTAATTCAGACAGAAGTAGAGCTAGCCTGTGTCTCTTTAACATAAAGACTACGACTAATGAACGTCGCGGCTATAAAGCTTAAATCAGCATATGAAAACAATCATACAAAAATAGAGATACAAAAATTTAAATCATAAAATCACTTATGTCTCACACAAATGTTCGTAACAGTTCATCACAATTTGAATTCTAGGTCACGAGTGTTGTAGGAAGAGTTTACTCTACATACAGCGTTGAAAGTGGTGAAGTCTGCAATCATGTAACTCGAAATGTGTTAGCTACAGTTGTGATGACGTTGGATGGCAGAGGGTTCATTAGAAATAATGGCTTTCAAGAGATGTGAGATATCTATAACGAGCATGGCTATCTTTCTTCTGGTCTCATAAGCCCATTCTGTGGGCAAATATATTTGGCTTATTACCCCTAACAAATATGTTGTAGAGGGCAACTAAATGGAGGTATTTCTTTTGAAGAATGTGTGTACGTGCGACAGACCAACAGCCTGCACACAGCCTGCTACATCTGTAAGACGGATGAGCACCAAATCCAAGTTTTGAAACGAGACCAAGGTCTAGAAGCAAACCCAAAAAGAGTTCTTGGTTCCTTTTTTTTTTTTTTTTTCCAACAGGCAAAACCTGAAGTTTTGGAACAAGACTAACGTTCATTAGTGGACTAACGACCAGCAATTTCTACTGCAGTTTACAGCTAGTGAGTGCTAAGACATTTACGTGACCTGTACAAGAACAAAAATGTGGCAACAGAACTAGAATGCAACAGGAAATATGTGTATGCTTATAGATAAGTTATTTTCAGCCACCTAACTATTTTCATACATTTAAATTTCTTCCCTGCTCTCGCTAGACACAACCCTTTTAATCTTACGTGTGTACCCACCTGACGAAATTATTTGTGCAGTCTAATGGTGTCTTATTTGTTATTGCTAAGAATGAGGACACGTTGAATGTTGTCAGTAAACTCCATACAGGTACAGTTAAAATGTTGGACACACCAAATCAACGAGAGGTATCCGGCTCCATCGCTGAGTAATTTCGATCAGCCTTATTAATCTTCATACTAACATAAGCACCAGGGAGAAGCTCCTTTCGATCCTTAATATCAGGAAGAAAAGATCCGCTTTTCCTTCGGTGAAATATAAGTCTCCTCACATTCTGGCGTCCAGACCACCTTCTGAGGCATGACTTCTTTCATGACATCGGTTAGCGGTGAAGTAGTTGAATTAAAATCCCTAATGCATTTCTGGTAGCACTCGCATAGAGGCACAAAGGAACGTACATCCTTCTTGTTCTTGTCCCTTAGTCTCGGAGTTCTTCTCAGCTTCTCCACGTTGCCAGATTTGGTTTTACCAGTCATTCAGACACGATTCCAACTTGCCCCGAACCAGTCTGCATTTGGCTGAACATATCGTTAAACTGGGTTCCTACAATTTCTGAAAAATCAATTTAAACGATTTCAAGTGTTCCTCAAATGACTCTGCAACGATAACACTGTCATCGGTTAAAACTGACAATGAAAGATCTCTCACTGTTCAAAAGGAACCTCATCATCAGGGTAAATATACTCAATGCATTCTTCAGTTTAAAGAGAAGGTCATGAAAGTGATAATGGACGCCCAAAGAACTAAAGGCAAAAATGCATCTTCCCCTCGTCCTTCATAGGGATCTGATAATAACCTGTACTCAGTTTCACCTTCGAAAAGTTCTTGGCCTTATTGTGTCTAGCAAATAACGCTCTCCGATAAGTCAGAACCGCTGCCTGAAACACAGTCACTCCGTTAAATTGTCTGTAGGAAAAACATCACCAATTTTCGCTTGAGGGTTGCCTTAGTAATTCAACATTTGCACTAATGGGGAATTCTGAGGGAGAAACCACACCTTCAAATAGTAAGTAGTTTATCTCGTCCCAAAGAGCTGTCTCATTTGCGAGCTGGATCGGAAAAGAAAGCTGACATATGGGATCATCCTTAATTATTTTCATCTAAAACTGCACCAATTTTGTACGCTCTTGGTTTTCTCCGTTAAGATTGAACTGTGCTCCAGCAATAAATGTGCATTTACTTGCTTTTGGAATACTTTGAGAATAGGGTTAACTTTTGTCACTCCATATGTCTCTAAGGATGTAGTACTCAAACGCTGTGGTCTCCCCTCCCTCAACCTCCGTTGCTAAGTGCATTGCCAACATGGTCTCCTGGTCACTTGTCTCTCGGTCGATACACTTTCTAAGCAATTTTATATGGCAGACCATAGATTTTCTTTTGAAAATGATCCTGTAGTTAGTCTCTGATAACTTCTTCTCATGCAGATCGTAAGGTCGTGAATTCAGTTACTGACGGAGCCCGACTTTATTTTTAAAAATAACTTAGGCCCCCTGGTCGATCCAGCCTTGAGTGGGTACTAGGTGCAGTCCTGGGAAGGTCGCCAGCATGATGTTGACCATATCACCCATCAAGTACTGATAGGTCGTTAGAATATAGCTTTCGTCCTACATGACCATTGAACATAAATTCGTAGAAATGAATAGCTGACTTTTTAAAAATTTATTTTCCTTCTCCAAAACCACCAGAGTTCCTCGCCAGGAAATCTCTAGCTTTGATTTTCCTCAGGGAAGTCGTTACATAACTTTTTCTCCAACGTCCAGCCTTCTTACCTTCATTCTGAACTCCTAACTCCACCATGTATTGTGAGTCCTTTTTTAATGTCTCGTCTGAACTTTAGTCAGTTTACATTTTCCTCAGCATTTCAAGAAGTCTTACAATGGTTCTTATAAAAAGCATTGTAGCTAGGGTGAGTCGTTGTTGCTTGTGTTATTACTGAGTAGGCTAAGAAGGGTAAAGAAAAGTACTTGTCTCGCCGCTCAGGCGTCTCACGGGTGACTAGGCGTATCAGCGATACTAAAGTACCATTAACGACTTCGACATGGCAAATAGCTTGCAGTCGGCATGGACTTATACAAACTTGTCAGAATTCAAAGATTTGGAACACCAAATTTCCTCATCCTTCCATGGAACTAGGAACCAATAACCGTCAGGACCAACTGCGGAAATTGCATTCAAGTATGGATCCAAAGCAATGCCTCTGCCACACCCCTACTGGTTATCCTCTTGAGAGTAAACCCCTCACCCACATGAGTGGAAGAGGGCAGACCAGACTTACAGTCAGTGTTTAATTTGGTAATGAGTGTTTCACCCAAACTAACTGGTACTTTGAGGCCTTTAAAAGCAACTCTCCTGCACTACTGGCACGGGTTGACATAGCGGATGACATCCTTAACCATTCCCGGCCAGAAATGTTGCCACGAGATCTTCTGATTCATTTTGTCAATCCCCATGTGTGCACTATAAGCAATGATGTGTCCCATCTGAAGGACTTGCTGTCTAAGGGGTTGATGCACTTCAAGCTGGTAATACACGGTATGCTCAATTCCCTCCTTGCTAAACACCAGCTTAATTTTTATACAAAAGTCTCCTTCTTCAGAGGATTATGAGCGGAAAGTAACTTATTAATGTGGTATTTTGAGCTTGTTTTTTATTTTATATGGTAGATGATTTTCTAGAGAGGGATCAGCAGCGTCATGTTTTGATTGTGCCCTGGTGGTCATAGTCGATATGCGCTCTGAATCCTTTGTTTCTCCCAGAAACCAATATCTGGCGCTCATAAACAGAGGCTAAAACCTCACGATAACTACGATAGCCCCAGTTACGTACTTAGACCCTCCCTCAGTCTTAGCTGTCGGTGGTGCAAAAATGGTGCATTGTCTGTTGACTTTAAGAAAGCTTCGATATGGTAGATCATGATATTCTCATTAACAAATTTAAAACCTTAAAAAACCAATGATAACATAGTCACATAAAAATGCGGTCATTTTTATTTGATGGACGGCAAACAGTGTCCTACAATAACTGTCTGTCAGAATCCACTCAGTTAAATATAGGCGTTCCCCAAGGATCGATTCTAGGTCCACAATGTTTTTGCCATTTTGTATATTAACGACCTTCTATTAAATCTCAGTATAACATGTGATCTTTTTGCTGACTACCGTACAATTTATACTAGTCACGAGCATTGTAATGAGTTGGAAAGTTCTTTACAGAAAGAGGTAAATAGTCGTATTAAATGGAGCAATAGCCATCGCATGTAAATAAACATAAATAAAACTAATTCTTTTGCTTATAACAACAAGACATCAGTTACAAACATTAGCATAGCACAAGCCACCACTTGTGCTTTACATAGTTCAATTACCTGTTGTTAATGTAACTAAGCATAAAACATTAGGCCTTAAAGTTGACAATCATTTAACTTGGGAATCTTATGTTTGTATCATAACTGAAAAAAAAAAAATGCACAAAAAGTGTTTCAGCTTGCCAAAATTCAGCACTTCCTGTATGATATTACGGGAAAACAATTTTACGCTTTCTACATCCAAACACTTGTCGACTATTGCTCCACGGTGTGGGATTTTTGTGCTAAATATAGTGTTAAAAGACTAATTTCCCTTCAAAATCGTGCTTTATGCAAGGTTTCAGATAGAAAATATACCGACACAAATAATCTTTACAGCCATCTAAGATTTCTGCCACTGAGTAAACGTTTAATTTTTAACAAAGCTAAATTGATTCATAGAATTGTATCTCAAAATACTCAAAATTACCGTTTCCAGTTGATCAAATCTAATCCTACGAATAGCAAGAGGCTAAATTTATAACATTTACCTAAACCTAGAATAGATTTATTTAAAACAAGTTTTGCACATTCTGCTGCTCATTTATGGAGCCAACTACCACTTGATCTGAAAAATACAAAAAGTTCCTATTCATTTAACAGCAGACTTTTTCATTTCATGCTTACAAGTGATCATATGCCACCTTAAATGTAATTTTTAATCCAATTTGCATTATCAAATTATAATTTGAAACGGTGTATACGATATGGATGTATGTGCGGCATGTAAATGTGTTGCATGTATGTGTAGGCATGTTTGTGTATGTATGAGTGTGTGTGAACCGGTAATTGTATAAGTTTTTGCGAGAATGTGTGTGTGTGCTCATGAATGTCTACATGTGCGTGTAACTGTGTGTGTGTCTGTGGAATTGTGTGTGATTATGTCTCTGTGTAGGCGTGTCTGTGTCTACGTGTCTGTATGCGTGTGTTTGTTTGTGTGCGCTTTGTTATGTTTGTGTGTGTAACTATGTGTGTGTGAGTGTTTGCATGCTTGTCTTACGTGTGTCTGTATGTGTATGTGTCTGTGTGTTTATGTCTGTGAGCAATTATTTGTGTTTGTGTGCATGTATGCAAGTGTGTCTACGTGTGCATGCCTGCCTGTGCGTTTGCGTGTGAGTATCTGTGTATGTGTGTGTTTGTGTGTATCTTTGTGTCTGCGTGTGTTAGTATTTGGTGTCTGTGGGTGTGTATCTATGTATGTGTGTTAATGTGTATGTGTGTATTTGTGCGCGTGTGTGTGTGTGAGTGTGTGTGTGTATGTGTCTACATGTGTATCTGTGTGTGTGTCTGCACGTGCCTGTGAAAGTGTTTGCGTGTCTGTGCGTTCTATGTGTATGTGGCTGTGTGTGTGTCTTTTTTGTGTTTGTGTGTGTGGGTTGTGTTGGTATGTGCCTGTGTTTATATGTGTGTTGGCGTGAATAGCTGTGAATACGTGCGTCTCTGTGTGTAAGGATATTTGTATTGTGTATGTGTGGGTGTGTAACTATGTATGTGTGGATGTGTGTGTTTGTTTGTGTGTGTGTGTGTTTCCGCGTGTAGGACTGTGTGGATGTGTCTGTATGTGTATCTGTGTCTACATGTGTCTGTGCGTGTGTTTGCTTGTATGCGTGTTCTAGGTGAATGTAGCTGTGTGTTTGCCTGCGTGTATGTTTGTATGTGTGTGTCTTTTTGTGTTTGTGTCTTTGCATGTGCCTGTGTGTATGTGTGTCTGCGTGAATGCATGTGTATAAGCGCGTCTCTGTTTGTATATATCTGTGTATGCCTATGTGTCTGTCTGTGTGTATATGTCTGTGTTTGTGTGTCTGTTTGTTTCTCTGGGTGAAGTGTCTCTGGATGTGTCTACATGTGTGTATGTGTGTCTGTGTGTCTGTGTGTGCCTGTGTATATGTATGTCTGCGTGTGTGTATGTTTTTGTGTCTCCGAATGTATCTGTGTCTGTTTGTGTCTGCGTGTGTTTGTGCATGTGTGCGTATGCCGGTTTGTGTGTGTCTGTGTCGCATGTGTGTGTCTGTGTCTGTGTATCTGCGTGTGTGATTGGGTATGTGCACGTATGTCTGTTTGTGTGTGTGTGTCTGCATTTGTTTCTATAAGTGTGTCTGTGTGTGATTAGCTGTATGTTTGTATGTGTGTGGAATGTTCGTGTCTGTGTGGGTATGTAGGTATGTATGTATGTAGGTGAATGGGGTGTGTTAATGTGTATGTGAAGGTATGTGGGTGTGTTTAAGTGAGTGGGTGGGTGTGTGTGCATGCATTTTACCACCCCGCGTTTGTGCTTTTTCTTTTTTTTTTCTCTCTCTCTTGTTTGATATTCATAATATGCATATTATCATATGAATATAACATGCTTGTTGATAAAATACAGCTGCAGTGTGAAAGACGGGTGTTTAGAAGGACCAAATGTAAGACAGGCCTGCGTGCCCAATATGTGACCCTTTGAAAATAAATAAAGTTCTTTCGTTCACTCTCTAGCTCTCTTCTGCGTGTGGTTTTGGCCGTCATTTATTTATGTGGGTTCCAGTGCAAAGACATTCTAGTTTAAGTGATATACATATCACCCACATACCCGCTCGAATCGACCCGTACCAGTCCAGAAAGCAGCAGAAGACAGACCGCGCAGCACTGAAAAGAGCCCATTAAATACCCCGCCCTCTTTACGGACAGCTCACCGCACGGAGGAAGCACAGATTTCGCCAGACCTAATTGCAGAATCCAGCCAAGAGGAGACCCAACCCCCCCCCCACCCCACCCTCCCCCCTATTCCCGTTTCAGGCCGCCCCAGGCAAAAATGGCAGTCCTTCTCAGGGCTGCTAGTTCCACTCCCAAAAACTGGAAACTAGCCCACAAAGCCTGACCACGCTGACATGATTGTAGCAAAGAATCGAAACTTAGGCGAAAATGATAGCCTCTAAGAAACAAAATCTACTTCAGAAAGCAAAGAAGCCGTCCTCGATAAAGCACGCCTTCGTGCAGCTGAAAGAGGACAAAGTTTGGAATTTTTGTTTGAATTCTACGAATACGATTACGGCTAGCACATTGCGTAATTCCACGACTGTGGAATACGGACATGATTCGTCTGTTGGAGGTGACAGGTTCAATTCCCTGCATGATAACTATAGCATTCGATTTGTATATAGTTTAGTGGATCCTTCTACTTTCTAGTTTCTTTCTGTGGGTGCTCTCATTGCCTTATCTGTGTGTTTATTATACACAATGTTTCTACGATATTTGCATTACAGACATGTACACGCACTTACATATAACACAAAAACGAACGCATAGACAGACATAAGCACACACACACACACACATACGCACACACACACGTGGAATTCAGTTCATCTTCCATGACGCACTATTATTAGATGTGCAAAATAGTATGTGTTAACAGGTGATCGATAAGTTATGCTTGCTCAGAATGTCAGAAAAATTTCCATTTCTTTACACATTATACCGCAGCCAATATGAGCTGTCAACGTGAATTGTTGGCTTTCCGTAGAATGACTCACCTGAGATACGAACATAAATTTGGCAGGCTGACGTACAGTTCTGTGTATATTTCGAATGTTTACCTTATACTTAGCCTTGTTTTTTTTTTTTATGAGTCACTAGAAATAATAGCCATGCTACGTCGGGGATAGGGGGGGGAGGGGGTGGGGGGAGGGGGAACGATTTCCTTTGTTCCCGATTTCATATTTGCTTCAACCTCAGCCGTGTGTTTAGTCAATGTCCGTAAGTGCACCTGAGGCTCTGACCGCCTCTTGATCTGTCAATCACTACAAGATTTGACCTACGAAGCTAACTGCCCACTTAACTGCGATAGTGCCAGTTATATGAATAATTTGAGGTTTTAATCCACTACCATCCTCTTGTCCCCCCCCCCCCCCCCCCCCTCCCAAACTATCTGTGACTAAGGGTTACAATTCGGACTCTTGCCCACACCACCACCTCCCTTTCCAACTATGACGAATTAAGGCGCTGACCCCTTTTCATTTGAATGCTTGCACCACCCTATTGCCGAAAGTACTGAGGACAGTGAAACTAAAAATCGACCCCCCTCCCCCCTCCACCCCCACTTGTCGTTCCATTGCCCCAACAATTTGAACAACAAATCTACCGTGCCCTCAACTACCACCGCAGCCCTTTCCTACACACCAGCGGAGGTAGAGACCCATCACTGTAAAAATCGGCCTAGAAGATTCCCACTAATCCGCCCAGGCAGTGACACAGGGTAACAACTAAGTCTGTTGGCAAATCCTAAATACGACGTTTAAAACTACTGCCCCCACTTCTATTCCAGCACCACGAACTGGATGGTAGCGCCCACTGGGGAAAACACTAGTCTAAACAATTCCTATCGTGGCATTTTTGATCTGTTTTACAGGCTAATCTAGAAAAGAGAATGATCTATGGAAGTGACTCTGGTTTTCACGCTTTTCTAACCTATCATTTAAACAAAAAATGGGCCTAATATAGGTCGTATAACACATCTAATCAATACTTGATGCTATCACATTTAATACCACCACCACCATTTGGTTTCGATCCCAGCTGCAGGCCATGCGCTTTGCGTTGGTTTTGTAATAGCAACTACTGGACGTAAACATGACTAGGAAAACCACAATAGCCAAACAACCCATGGGGTTGGTTCTGCAAAATACTGTAAAGGATACACAACTGACTTAACATATTTTTTTTACGTATCCAGAAACCATGAGTTGTTAACCCTTTGGCTCGGTACTATGGATATCGCAACCCTTCGGCCTTGATTCCATTATAGGTACCATTAATCTGGGAGAAATGTGGCTTTTCTGCCTACCCCCGGGAGTGAACCCGGACCACAAGGAGTTCGTCACCCGGCCGCCGCGAAAGTCAGGTTTAACCAACTTCGCTAGAGAGCCGGGCAATAGTAAACATAGTTGTATGTGTGTGTGTGTGTGTGTGTGTGTGCATGTGTGTGTATTGTAGAAAGAGAGAGAGAGAGGGAGAGAGAGAGATAAGAGAGAGAGAGAGAGAGAGAGAGAGAGAGAGAGAGAGAGAGAGAGAGAGAGAGAGAGAGAGAGAGGCACCCTCTTTCCACATGATAATGTAACATTGTGCTACGAGGAGACACAGGGCTAACAGCCCATACCGATGGCAATTGTCACTAGTGTATTAAGACTTCCACTGTTAGAGCATGGGATTTAGGGATCGTTCCTCAATACTCCTTTGTGAATCTGGATTTTTGGCTTTAACAGTCATGAAACAAAACAACTTTACCAGATTGATGCAAACAGTGATCTTTGTTGTGCCTTATCACACGCATAAGGCTGAAAAAAGTCAGATATCAACAAGGCAAAACAGTGTCAACCATTACATTGATGTTATAGTATTACATTACCACGTGTTAGTAAAGTTTTTTTTTTTCTTTTATTATTTGAAACTGTGATTTAAGTGGATGCTTTCCTCCAAGTTCTTGTCTACAGAGCATAGGATTTTTCTTTTTGAACCTCTCATTTTAATCACATCTTTGTCTGGAAAGGGAAAAAATGTGTGTGTGTGTGTGTGGGGGGGGGGTGTGGGAGGAGGATGGTCGTGCCATACACCCAAAAGGACCAACTAAAAAGTTTGGAGACCGCAGAGCTAAAGAGTTCCTTGCTTTTCTTAATGGCCTTTGATTATCTTGCGAGAAGTGGGGTGTCACTTTCTCCTTTGCTTGTTTGAGGTTCTAGTTTTCTCGGAAAAGAGGTGGTGAGTTTTTGGTTGGACATATATACAGATCGACAATAACGGATACACGTTCTGTTATGTGCAAAACCAACGACATCAGGTTTTGACTATTGTGGTTTTTCTAGGAATATTTTCATAATATTTATATCACTTTCTTGGGCTTTCTATCGCCTCCATGCTAGATACTATGCTTAAAAAAAATTTTTTTTTTGTGTAAGTGACCGAAACTCTTGTTGATGAGCTAACTCTAATGATTGTCGACATACTCTGTGTAAACTCTGGCGGTGGAATACTTTATTTTTCTTCTGCGACAGAACATGTTACTGTCGTTACCTTGCTAATGTCTGTCGAGGAATAGTTAAGGGACTAAATTCCCAGATCGATTCTGC
>CAJHNH020003191.1:43837-79333 GCA_905116865.2 Candidula unifasciata
TTTTCTGATGAACATAGACTGAAACGTATCTCTATATTTTGTACTCATATGATGGTAAATGAAAATATTTACCGAAGAGTTGACGCTTTCTAATATAAGAGTGCATCCGCCTAGTACTTTTGTGGCATTGAAGTACTTTCCGTTAATGGACAGGTCAGGCACAACGCCGATTGCCAACATCATAATTGCAATTGGTACAAAACAGGAAATATACAGTGTAGAGATGGCGACTACCATTGTTGCGACCTTCTTGTTACGACTAGATATTTTCTGTGCTTGAACGTCACTTATCGTATTTCTCCATTCAGAACTATCGCGTAACTGGGAGGTCAGAATGACAGTGCAGACAGCAACGATTACAAAAGTACAAAATGGAATTAAAAAGTTATTAATAGTAATAGTGATAATCTCAACCACCTCTTTGTCGTCCGTGAAGGTAAGTCCAACGATGGTTCTGTTTCTTGAGGCTGAAAAATAGGACCCAGACTGTTTACAATATAAAATGGCGTGGTGCTGAGTGTGAAGATGGTGAAGATAGAGATGACACTGATCGCTGCTTTGTTCGGGGTGATAATGCTTTTTACCTACGGAGACATAACATTTAAAGTTGCAATTATTTAAAATGTCGAATCAATCGTGATTAAAAAAAAGAATTTTTGCAGTCAACTGCAAATAACAATTAATTACTGGAAAATGTGTCACATAACTAAATATTTTTTTTTTTTGCAAATAGGATTATATTTTGAGTACATGAGTTGTTATGTAAGATTTGCATATATATACACACTTCACGCTTTTTTTTTTTTTCTAAAATGACACCGTACAGCTTCTGTACCTCCTGACGTGATTAGACAGCTTGTTCTTACATACCAACCTACTGGAATTACTTTTAGACGTTACATCCTCCATATATATAAGTCGACAGTCTAATTTTCTAGTCTAATTTTATTTCTACGCGTTTTCTGAATCGAATAATGTGTTTTGAATCTTCGTAACAGTTTTAGTAAATGACCTCAACTTTTGGCCATAAACACTTAAATATACTCGTTAAATATCTCAGGATTATATCATATACTGACCACTAACTTCATGTGATATTGTAAAACATGTGTTATAGTACCATTTACATATACACCTCAATGCGTAAAAATGAGCTCTATTTTTACTGAATATGCATTTTAACAATCACCTTTAAAGGTGCCACAATACTCAAGCATCTTTCTAGGGTAATCATGGCGGTGATGCAGCTGCTGACACGGCTGAAAGCAAAGCGTGGCATCGCAAATACCAGGTAAAGGACGTCAAGGCTCTCGAATGGTAAATCTGAGTCAACGACAGCGGGGGTTAAACAGATGCACGCTCCAGACATCATTATAAGGCCGCACAAATCAGAGACTGAAAGACCTGGACACATAAAGACATATCGTTTGAAAGAAACGATACAACAGGACAGCAGTAATAATAAGTAAAACATACCACACACTATCACGGCTTGCCTCACCGATCTATATAATTGACTAATGTTAAGCCATGTAATTCGCAACGGACATTATACGATATATTCCTCTTAGTTGTACTTTATGTCGTATGCATCCTGTGGAAAACTAAAAAGTCAACACAATGAATGAAAATGGAGAAATATTATCAGATTTATGCATTGGCGTGTGTGTGTGTGTACTCCTGCGCTATTGCACTGTAGGGTTGAGGTTCCCTAGCTTCTCTTCGGAGATATGAAATGTTCAATTTTATTAGCCTGCCAGCGACACATAGAGAACAAATGTCAATCACACCTCCTCGTGGTACGCACCTGAAAACAGAAGGTTGCAGGCTAACAGGATAATGGCTCGTCTGAAAGGAGACGGGCACCAACCAGGTCAGATATTAAACCCTGACCCATTAGGGTGGTGGTGGTGTTTTGATGGAAGCACTAGAACAGAAAAATTGCCATATTTCTCTGTCTTCTGCTTGATTAATAAATGTATAATAACATAGCCCTGTAAATTCCTTGATGTTTTCACTCCAAGTTCTTCTTTGCCCTCCTCTTCTTCGACAACCCCCCCCCCCCCTCCCTCTCCCACCCGAATGTTCCTTGAAGTATACAGTCTTTGCAATCGAATCATGTTTCACCACCACGTGAACAAACCAAGCTAGCTTGTGACGTTTCACCACTGCTAGGAGAGGGTCCTGATGACCCGCAAATGTGTATATATTTTGCCTCTGACATATTTATTATTTTTGCGTTCTAAATAACTAATTCGTAAACTGCGTCTGTATCATTTACATTCAAAAGCCTGAATCCACCTTTCCATTTCCACAGTGAGCGTCTAACTCTCACACCCATATAAGAAAATAAGCAACACAAGTGATTTGTGAATATTGACCTTGACTGCGATGCTGATTTTGCATTTCCACATCGTTTTTAGCTGCGACACCGCAGCTGTTGCCATATCAAGTTTTGTCTTGTTTACTATGGGACAGTTGCCATCGTTGCATATGCGTTAGCCAAGATATTTAAAGGTTACAACTTCTTCTAGTTTTCTTTTCCCTTGTATCTGTATGTTGGTAGCTACTAGGTTATGCCACTTTTTATCAGAATCTTGCCTTTCTTGGCATTAATTTAAGTGCCATACTTACCTCAGACTGTCTCTAATTTTGTATTAAGTTCTTGGAGTTCTGCTTTGGAACCAGCCATGAGATCTATGTCGTCTGCAAAACGTAAATTACACAGTTGTCTTCGCCTATAGATATAGATGTTTTATGATTTTCTAATGTTTCTCTCATTATGTTTTCAAATTAAAAATTTTAATGGACAGGGGATAATATGCAACCTTGTCTCACTCCCACACTAGTCTTGCAAAATATTCGTATGCCATTTTGAATGATTACTACACTACCTACATCTTTATAAAGTGCTTTATTTGTGTCTATAATGTTCTTATCGAAGTTGAAATGTCTTATTATGAGCCAGAGCTCAGCATACGACACAAGGTCAAATGCCTTCGTGAGAACAATGAAGTTATGGTATAGGTTGATGTTGTAGGTGTTTTTCTATGATTGTTTCTAATGCTGACAATTTCTTCTTTGGTGCTTCTGTTTTTCAGGAAATCTGCCTGCTCTTCGCCTAGTATTTTTTTTTTCTGATTTTGCTATAAGTCTGTTAAGCCTTATCTTTAGCATTATTTTGCTTGCGTGGGTGATAAGACCAATTGTTCTATAGTTGTTGCATCTTTTCAGATATAATTTCTTCGCCAGTAGTGTCAACAACGATTGTGTCCATTCAGTAGGCCACGTCTTTGCTCAACTGGGAAATTGACGACGCCTGACGATTTACCTTCTTTAAGTGAGAGTATCTCCTCTTCAACTTCTTCTCTTAATAATATTTCAGATCGCCAACTTCTCTGTTTTCCCATACTATGGTGACTGGGACTGGAGTTTCAGGCTCTGCTTTTTGGTGACATCAGTCTTTACAACATTCCCTCCACCACTCCAATATATCTGTTTTCTCTTTAAGGATGTATCTGTTCTTATCCTCTACAACCGGTATTTTAGGTGTTTATGTTTGATTAGTCATTTTATTGTCTCGTACGCTGCCTTCGTGTTGCCCTGTTTTGGACCTACTTCAATGGACTCAAACTGGTTTTTAATCCATTCTTCTACTGTAATCGTTCAATTGTGTCCTTATTTTTCTATTATCCTGTATTGTTCTTCTGCTGCTGGAGTTGCGTTTCTTCTTTTTAATTTCTCGTCGCAAATTACATCATTTTAAGATGACAGCTGTTATCCATGGTTTACGAGGCATCTTCTTTTTACCTAGGATTTCAACTGCTGCATCCACGAGTTCCTCATTCGCGCTTTGTGGCAATAAATTCACGTCTTCTTCTAGGAGCTTTTAAACTGCAAATTTGCCTCCTATAGTTGTTCAGAAAATCTATGCAGCTTCAGGATTATTTAATTTATCTAGATGAAATCTCAGTTGAGTATAGCTGTTACAGAGATGGTTGTTTTTTGAGTTCAAGATACAGTTACTATGCCGGGAATCGAAACTTGGCATCAAAAAAAATTTTTACAAATAAAAATGACACCAGGTATCAGTGGGACGACATCAGAAGAAGAAGAAGATGCTTGCAGTGAAGCCTAGTAATTAGATGCACCAGTTTTGCACACAGGGAAATTCCTAAATTAACTTGGAACACCATATGTGGTGGGAAAGGGGGGACACGGGGGATGACCAAGAACCCGATTTGCTGCCTATGTATCAACATAATATTCAGAACCTCTTACAATGGGATATCTGAGCACACAGGGGAGCAAATGATGGAACTGATCACTACCAATGTGTAGGGCAATTTAAACTGAAACTGAAAGAGCTGTTTAAAAAAACCAAACACAACAGATAATAACAGCCACAAATACATTGTAACGAAAATGTCCGAAGACCTTGTAACGAAAATGTTCAACAAGTGACCTACTGTTCATTGTTCAGTGTTCATTTATAGATCATCTTCATCTCAAATCGGACATTACTATAAGTGATCTAATATCCTCCTAAATAAGCCTCTTAGTGTTTTTAGGATTGCAACTCTAAATCTCTCTCTAGTTAAGGTGACAACGGGGTGTTCCAGTATATTTTTCCTGTCTCACTGCTCCAATTGGTACACCCATGTGCGCAGTCTTTTCACTGGAAAATCATTTTTAAAGCAACTGAAAGACCCACAGCGTTTAGTACCCCCTAGGCTATTTGATGATGTCTCTCTTGTCTATAGTTAGCCCATTCATAATAGTCGCACTGCCATCCAGGGCGTCTGCTCTCTCATAGCCTTTCCCACCTGGAAAAAAAGGTGATTGCGCGAAACGTGCTTTCATATATACTGTTTCGCGTATATGTCCGCTTGCTCCTGTTCATCATTGAGTGAGAAAGCGTGCTGCTGAATTCGTGAGTTTTGTCCTATTCATGATCTCCATTGTCAGTTGCTGGTAGCATAAACAAAGGCTTCACCGTCTTTTTTATTGACTTTTCCTTTAGCTTTATCATGATAGCGCTACTTTGTTTCAGACGAATATCTCTCTCGCCCTGATCTCCTGTTTCTCTGCTCATTGAGTCGCTGAGATATATCTATATATATATATATATAATATATATATATATATATATATATTATATATATTATATATATATATATATATGTATTTTTCATTCATTCAGTAGCATTTCCCTCGCGGAAACCTCGCTCCATAACAACCCTCCGGAAAACCTTCCTATCCTGAGCAAGATGTCCTGCGTTTTGTCATATGCCACATCATGCACCCATCTTCTCCTCTGGCCTTCCTCTCCTCTCTTCCAGGCATATACCCCTCCATTATTGCTGCTTCCATGACGTTTCAAGTGACCAAATATTTCAATTTTCTTTGTTTTATTGTCTTTATAGCCAACAAAGGCTCTTGAAGTCGTCTTTTTTTACCAAGATATTTCCTTTCTGTAACATTTTATTGAATGCCTTTATGCGCTGTTCCGCTTGTTTAGTAAGTCAGACAGAATAATGGGAAAGATGCTGCTCTTAAAAATCTGACTCTGTAATTCTCTCTGCTCTCCATAATTTATTCAGTTGTTTTAGTCTCTGTATAGCAATTGATAGTGTGTTTATATATATATACATATAACCAGTGATACGATATTCGAAATATATATATATATATATATATATACACACACATAACAGCATCTTCGGTATATGTGATTTTCCTCCGCCAATGCTTTCACTTCTGCATCAACTGTTGTTCGCGCCAAATCACAGGACTGCAGCCACAAAGTACTGCTTTTATTCATTTGGAATGGTTAACCATTTCTCTTTACGGTGTATCCCGTTATGCAAAATCACCCGTTGACGCACTGTTTCTATACGGCCCAACTTTTTACGTGTGTTAACACAGGACTCTTGATGCTCAAGCAGGAGGACCTCAGTGCAATGTACGTAGCTCCGCAGCATTGGCGAGAATATTGCAAACAACTAATATAAGAAAATCACTTCATGTTAGTACACACACACACACACACACACACACACACACAAATTTACGGAATCAATGTGTTGTGGTAAACGATAATGGTAGCCATCTTGCATAACGTCCTCATTGCTTTATGCCAACATGAGTCCAGTTTGAAAACAAAAACAGGTTTAAGGTGCTTTAAGAGGAGAGAGAGAGAGAGAGAGAGAGAGAGAGAGAGAGAGAGAGAGAGAGAGAGAGAGAGAGAGAGATAGAGAGAGCAGTGCTTTGAAGACAAATGGAACAAAATAAAGACCACTGTCTTGGAGTCGTCTAATAATAGTGCAGGATTAAAGAGGAGTAATAGAAAGCCATGGATACGTGATGACACCTGACTGTGTTTTCAGAATAGAAAGCCAAAACCCCCACCCTTTGTTTTTTCTAGATTCTAGCACCCCTGCTACTTTACTCTGTGTATGCATATGTGTATGTGTGTATAAGGAAGGGGCAGGGATGTTGCATTCATTAGAGGACGGCCTGTCGGTTCAATTGTCTCAACGTCGAATCCATAAAGCACCCGACATGTAAAAGTACATTTGATCCAGTAAACTGTCACTGAACAGCTTAACGAAAGCGAGAAGTAAAACAACGTGCACAAACAGGCCGATCGGATGTGTCGGTCGGGCCTTTCTCAACCTGAATTAACTACACAACAATAACAAATCAAAAATTACTCTAACCACAAGCGCCGACAAAGGGGTCACATGAAAATCTATAAAAAGGTGATGTGGAATGAAAAAAAAAAAATAGACTAAATAAAGACTCGATATTAGTCCTAAAATAATAGTGAAAATGTATACAATAAGTAGGAATAAAAGAGTAGAAGAATTACACATGTTAATGATTCATTTCTTGTACTATTAAGGAAGCTTTCCCCACGCCTTTAGGCGTGTTCGGAAGAAAAGACTAGACCTATATTTTATAGAGCAATCGGCACTTGGTGGGTGATATCTTTAGCATCCTTTAATTTCCAGGATTGCACATGGTACCCACTCAATGCTGGGTCGATTTATGATCAAGTGTCATTTCGGTACTAAAAAGTTGGTTAAAGTTAGTTGCGTTTCCTTTACAGAACGTTCCAAAACCAACCCCAGAATGATTTTGGCTTTTGTAGATTTTCTAGGCAAATTTACGTCCAATAGTTTGCCATTTCTTTTTGGACGGTCGGCTTCTTGATACCACTGTCGAAACCAACGCAAAGCGCAAGGCCCCCTGCTGGGATCGAACCCAGCAACCCGGAATTACGATACGCGTTCGCAATGCCTAAGCCACAGACTCCGAATAATATTCTAAGAAAAGCTAAAGTGAAATAGTAATATGAAATTACATATAATAAACATTTACCAACTTAAATAACAATTAAAAAAAATAAGAAAAAGAAACTGACAATAGTCGCACTGTATAGATGAAGGTATGCTGAACATTGATATCTTAGGGGTATCACGCTATTGACCAAACCATCCACAGAGTCCCCATTGGTCTATAAAACTGTATATAATTTTAAAAGATCGATGCGCCAATGACATAACAAAAGGATATTTTGTCTCTCACCTTACTTGTATAAATTATGTAACATTATAAACCAAACAGAGGCGTCGATGGATTAGGCGTTTTGAGTCCGATGCCTAATTCCAACCACGGCCAACTTTAGATTTTTACAGCCGGACGTGTTCCAACGTACCGCGATCGAAACCCACTGCTGGCTGCGTTTTTATTATGTTATAGGGCGCCGCAGGTCGATCCGGACTAAAATGGGTACCAGGATGGCTGTACTGGGAAGGTAAAGACGGCTGGCGTAATGCTGGCCACATTACCCACCAATGGCTGATTGGTCTGTACAAATTAGGGATGCTCTTCCCATATGCCGAAGGCGTGAAAAGGGAGAAACCAAATATCTGTGACATTCAGTCCACCGAGTGTCAGTTGTTCTGTAAACATGAGTCTGGCAACAAATGTTCTGTTCGCCATTGGTGCCAAAAAGAAAAATAAGTTGTTTTACTTAGGTAATTTCTCGGTTTACTGTAGTGACGGTTCTAGGAATATTGACGGTAAATAAACGCCCCCCCCCCCTCCTTTTTTTCCCCCTTTCAGACTTAAATAATCAGTGTTTAGCTCAAAACGTCAAGTCACTAATTCATTTATCCAGAGGGTCCTGTCGACAACAGCGAACATGAACATATAATTTATAGAAACGGCTTCTTCGTGTTCTTCCTGTTCGTTGCGTTTAACAGATTTAAAATCCAGAGGAATCGTCTGATTGTGCGTCCACCTCCTTACTTTATTATTGATTTAGAACCTGATTTGATAAATCCGTTCTAAAGATTTGATTTATTTGTGTGCAGGCTAGTGGTTCTATGCCTTCCACGTAGATGTATATTGACTTCAAGAGAAACCCCTATTTATTCTACCCGTACGATGTGCTTATTTTTTTTAGGGGAAATCCGTGGGTCTAATGTAGCAATGATGCGCAATACTACTCTCTTAATGTTTATTAGCCTCTCTTGCTCAAGCCTACCTCACCTTTACGTGGTGGACCCGGTTCTTCCCACAATCCAGTTGAAGGTTGGGGTCTCAACCCCCAGCGGGAAACAGGATGGGACAAAAAGCTAGGTAAAGGCGGAAGACGATGGATGAGCCTACTCTCCTCGACTATGATCACAGTCTACCTCAGCAAAACAAGGTGCTAAAGTCGGAGGCAACCAGCCAGGAGGCGCCCACAGCAATCAGGATGCCACGCACACACGCCATGGAAGGTAAGCCCCCTATTTAGTCTACCCGTACGACATGCTTATTTGTGTAGGGAAAGTCCGTGGGTCTATTCATTTTTCCATCTTATAATGTGGACAGGAACCCACGCGGTATTATCGATGCAACGCAATCGCTATGTGAAAAAAAAGTATTTGATACAGTTTGCTGCTAGAAGGCCCTCTGGAAAATTGTCTGACCCTCGAAAAACAAAAAGTGTGTTCCTACGTTTGTTTTCTCTTTTCTCACCCAAAAGACTAATGTTCGTGGTCTCTTTAAAACCTTGATTCATAAAACAAGCGATGTTGATTATGTTTGTGACTATACCAAAAGTATTGATCATCTGGCAAATACATGGATACAAGATCCACGAGCATATCACGGCAGTTCTGTCATCTAGATAGAATGTAGAATAAGAGACCAATAGATGTGACTGATTCTGGATTTGAACCATTCTGTAGATAGGGAATGTTGTAGTATTTTTGTTGCATTGGTTTCAGTGCTTTAAACCTACGATAGATTCGTCTATTGACACAATTCAGAATTTATATCTGAAGATTATCTGTAGTAAATAACCAAGCTGTTATTATTCTCATACGCATTGATAGAACTAGAACTACAAATTACTGGTATCTAAAACAATAATTCAACATATCCCCCCCCCCCCTCCCAATAAATGTCAACAATGAAAATATATTTACAGTTAAGAACAATACATTGTATTTTATGAACTCTTAAAAAACAAAGTAAATCACGACTTATTACAGATGTTCTATGTGATAATATAGCATTAAATTAACTCTATAAGCATAGTCTAGCCAGTATTTTTACAAACACACCATTATATCCAAAAATACCTTTTGCAACATACTGTGCCCAAAAAGTGATATGAAATTATCTTCACATATGCAATTATACATCTTTTATAATGTACGGGTTGTTTGTGTAGTCGGAGAACACTTTTGTTAACCATCTAATTTGCAAAAGACACGATATGTCATGTTTAATTACTGTTATTTAACACATTTTTTAGTGTAACTCATAATCTACGGAAGTTAAGATGATATCAAAGCAACGAATTATTCTAAAATGTGTAACAAAAGTCAATGGTGTTATTTTAGGACAAGTAGAGACATGTAAGCGGCGTCCGTGGCTAAGGTGTTGCGAGTCTGACTCGTAATCCAACGTACCACGATCGAAACCTGCGTGGGCTGCGTGGATTTTTATCGTGGTATAGGACGTCGCAGGTCGACCCAGCCTCAAATGGGTACCAGGATGGGCTGTCCTGGGAAAGTAAAGACGGCCGGCGTAATGCTGACCACATTACCCACCGAGTGCCGATGTCTGTAAAAATGTGGGTGATCTTCCCATATGCCCGATGCGCCTAAGGGCGTGTAAAGGGATCTTTACTTTTTTCACTTACAGACATGTAAGTAGCTGGGTATATGGATAACATCACATGAAAGATGCATTACCGAGATAAGAAACATAATATGACAGACAAAACCTGAATTAATAAAATAAAGAACATGTTACAAAATATATCTCTGATATATTTGTTAGAAAAATAATTCCTGCTTTTTTTTTAACATCTAGTTTTATCATATGGTTGTGAGTCTTGGACAATCGGAGAGGCCAAACAATTTATTGAGGCCTCAGATATGTGGTTCTACAAATGAACGCTAAAAATCACATTGGACAGGCAAAAAAAAGCAACTTAAAGGTGTTGAAAGAGGCGGAAGCCCAAAGACAACCTATCACAACTTAAAAGTGTTGAAAGAGGCGGAAGCCCGAAGACAACCTATCACAGACATCAGAAGGAGACAGTCATAAAGTTTCGGCCATTTTATGAAGAGAGGGGAAATGGAATTAGTTGTGACCACTGGAAAGATCCATATAAGGAGGGATAGAGGAAGACAATGAGAGAAGATTCTTGACAGCCTTGTTGCATGACATGGAGGTGTGTCAGCACACGAAATGATACATGCTGCAGGAGATCGCAATTTGTAGAGGGGCATAATCGCCGACGCCAGTCGGCAAAGCACCTGGTACTGATTAACTCGGTGTCTATAGTGTTCGGTCGAAGCACATACGCATTGTGTCTTTACTAGAGAGAAAAGCCGTTACAACATTCGTTTAGATTGATCCCCGTTAGATCTTTAGGTGAGATAAAACAGAAATTGTTAAATTTACACATATGTATGTTAAATGTTCAATGCTGAATAAAGAATCGACACAACAGCACTCGGTACACTCCCATAAGTTCCCAGTCCCCATCTTCAGCAGCAAGCTGATAGTTTAAGTACTGACCGTACCAGTAGCCGACTGATTGTATATCCGTCTATCCTTTCCCTGAATGTTGACGGTCGGCCAGATCCCGTTATCTTCTCGCAGCACCATTCTGCTTATACCGTAATGATCTGTATGCGCCTTAGCAATGTTTACTCACTCCCAAAGGGCCCTCACATTATCTAAATTGTCATCAATTCATTAAAACACACATGTAGACACAAATATACTCACTCACATACACACACATATATACATACACACACGCAAACCTAGACATGTGACCTTTTTTGCTAAAAAAACAAGGCCCGTACCATACAATTTTTTAGACTTACAGCCTCAGAAAAGGACAAATTAGTGATTATATATAGGAGGGAAGACTATAAGTAGGCCATACAATATAACATTATTAACCATAGAGATGAGATGTCTGAGAAGGGCTGTAGGAGTGACCATAAGAGATAAGATCACGAATAAGATCATAAGAGAAAAAGTCGGCACAGAACCAATTCTAAATTACATACGAAGACAGCAGGTGAAATGGTATGCCTACTTAGAGAGAATGCCTTGTGACACCATACCATACAAAGCATACATGGCAAGAGAAGAAGGACTTAGAGCACGAGGTAGACCAAGAACAAGATGGAAGGATACCATCAGAGAAACTCTACAACAGCACGATGTGCCTATGGTCGAGGCGGCTAGAAGAGCTAGAGACAGAACCTCATATCTCCCTCGACACCCACAGCGGTAAAAGAGGAAGTGAAGAAGAAGAAGAAGATACAAGATTATGGCATGGCATGTTATGTGAGTTTTTGTGAACTTTCTTTAATTTTCATGCACTTTTTTTTCGCTTTATGCATACTTTATAATTCCTTTATGTCCGTATATTTCTCCCGCATCCATATCTCTTTAACACGCCACGTATTTACGCATCTATTAAAGCATAAGCGGAAGTTATTTTTTTTTTTTACATCTTTTTTTTTTTTATATTTCTTCGTAACATTTATTCATAATTTATTCAGTCATCCAAACTTGACTGTTCTTTCTTCCTGTCAGTAGCACGTTGGTATTTGCTTTGTTTATGCTAATGTTTCAGATACTCACACTTTGTAATGCTTGTAGAATCTGATTTATCACGCCCACTGTGTTCGATGCTTTCACCTATTAGCCTATCATTTATTTTTCACTGCCAACAGATACTACCTGACTTACATCTGATTGTTTCAAAGTCAGTGGGTCTCTATGAAATTCCCTTGATGCCTTTTGATGCATTTTTAACTCTTATATGCATTTTTTTTTTAAACAGAAGGGTTAAGATGAGAGTTTATGTCTGCACCAGAGTATGATTTAGAAATACTAACGCTGTTCTAAATCTGATTCTAAGCATAATATTATCAGTTAGGTTTCTAATTTAAAAGTATGTGGTTAAGCACGCACAAGTAAATCAAAATTTCACTTTTCGGAGCATGCATCTTCACTGCAGCAACATAGGGCTATCAAACATTGACTATCTCACAGTGCTTAACTCTTTGAGTCCCAAGGAATGCATCATACGTTCATAGGTTACTGCCTAGAAGCCCAATGAACGCATAATGCGCCGATTTTAGTCTCTTGTGACTACCGCTTGGGCCTGTGATGCTAAACCCTCTGGGACTCAAAGAGTTAAGAAAGAAAAAAGGGCCTACGCACCACATCCGCGCATTACAAGGCGACAACGAAGAGACAGAAAATGTCATACTGGGATAATTGACTGAGTGGTGAACAAAAAATCGCGACTGTTGAAACAAAACCCTGGAAAAAACTCATTCTATCAATACAAAGAATAAACAGAATACATAGCCTATGGCACAGCACCTGCAAGCGAGTTAAGCAGGTTAAGATCATGCATCTTTCCTGTGGCAACATATCGGTGAGATTTGAACAAAGAAGACACAAACAATAGACTGCACAATTTATTGCCTGGCATATTTCGCTGTATCTCATCAGGTGCATACTTCAGTAACAATTAATTAAAATGAAGCAAATAGCTGAATCCTAGAAACTGAAACACAAATTCGAGTAGATTTCAAACTGTTTCACCAAGGTAAACGTAGGGCAACGACCATTTCCTTTTGCCTACAAAGTTCCGGTTTCAATCTGCCAATCGCTGAAGCTTCCGCGTATCGAAGTAATCTACGGTTAGCCGAACTGTAAATAATTCGGAATGCATCATCCCTGTTAATGATGTGCCCGGAATTTAGAATATGGCACGCAATTGCTGATGATGGATTATTTCGACAAGTTATCTGATTCGTTGTTGTTGAGGTGTTAGTGTTCTGCATTGCTTTTACCAACCATAGTGGAATATGTTCAGCAACCCGTTGTTCCAGTCGTCGATCAGTTCTGCCCACATATGCAGCGTTACAGGTGCATTTAAATTGGTATAATAAATTGTGCAGTCTATTGTTTGTGTCTTCTTTGTTCAAATTTACAACGGGGAAACATTGCTTTGAATATCGGTGAGAGTCATTGACGCAATTGTTTGTTGAAGCAGTATTCTTTCATTATTTCCTAACAATTCCTGGCCACTTTGATCTATAGTATGCGTATGTTGCCTGGCAGTTGAAAAGTATGGTCTGTTTTAATGTGTTACACTTAGGATATTTAAAACCTTTAGCACCCCACAATAAAAATCGAACTGGCTCAGAAAAATTGATCACACAAACCTACTCTCGGCCTCCTAGCAATCAAAACGGACAAAGAGGAAGGGAAACCACTCTAGAAGGTCACACGCGTAGCTCCGTTTAGGCTTCGTATTCCCCAACCATATATAGATGTCGAGTATACTCGACTGTGGGAGGCTACGAGGTGGGCGGCTGAAGTCCAGTATACTCGACTGTGGGGTGCTAAAGGTTAAATAAATTGCTTTACCAACCTCTGGGCCTCTGATGCTAAACCCTCTGGTATCAATCATTGAATAAGACATAAAAATATGTTTTAGAAATGCTACAGAAAACATTTTAGAAGAGTATGGGCCAAAAAGAAGAGAAACACCAACATATTAGATGATAGAAACATCATGGAGAATTGGCTCATAAACAGTAACCTGTCCCAGAACCTGAGATATGTTGATGTAAAGCGTCATGGTGGCCTGGAGGAGAACGGTGATGGAGAAGGCAGTTTCTTAAATATGAGACAAAGACCGACCTCCGCCAGGGTGGATACATGACATTCAAGATACACTGGCAATGACGCAAAAATGGCTGGAGAATTCGCTAGAGTGAGAGAGAGAGAGAGAGAGAGAGAGAGAGAGAGAGAGAGAGAGAGAGAGAGACATTTTTAGCATGCCGTAGGTAGGTAGGTAGTGGTACCCCACTAGGATATAACACAAGGGACAAACATCCGGTGACACAAAGTGCCACCATGCGAATGAGGATCACCTGTGGAGAGGTCGCAAAATCCACTTTTAGCCGTGAGGCCATATATCATATATTTAGGGCGCCCGGCAAAAGCCAGGGCGGGGTTCTGTCAAGCGACGGGTTGTAAACGATCTGCTGACTGATTGATGTTAAATGCTTACGCTGATAATATGGACTAGCCCATGTATAATGTTAGAAACATAAATACTGACGAAAGTCCAGTCCCGTCCATACAAACAACGAAAATATTATTTCCATCGCGTTCAAGCATATCAGCTTGGAGCAATTGCTTAAAATTGCGATCTTATTGTGCAATTCTTATTCAGATAAGGTTTATTGTGGTTCCAGTTGAGTTGTTGAGTTGAGTCAAGAATTTACATCGCATCATTCGGGGCTGTCCCATGCATACTCTGTGCTCATCTTCAGCTGCCAGCGCACGGTTCAAATACTGATAGTATTGGTCATAATTAGATTATAAGTCCGCCTTGCCTTGCCTCTGAGTGTAGTGAGCCGGTTAGTCCCTCTAGTGACATCCAGGTGCCTCATTCACTGCGCGCTATTATAATCTTCTTCCTCTACTGATTCTGTTGCTTGTTCCCAAAGGGCCTTGACCAGATCTGCCTTGTCATGTATCAGTTCACCACCCAGTGGTGCAGATCCAGCCAATCTGTCTGCCTGTTCATTGCCCACTAAGCCAGCATCGTTTGGAGAAAAGATCCAATGTATGCTCACTAACAGTGACCTTTCCAGTGAAGCTTGCCGATCTGTTCCAATATTCCCTGTCTTCACCTTTCTCAGCGCTCTTCCAGAGTCTTATGGTTTCATTAGATATTGTTGTCATCGGACGTTTTAACTGATAAGGATTTTTCCTTCTTGAAACGTGTCGGTACTGGTTTCCAAGGAGGTAGGTATTTGCTGTACTTTCTTGTTGTGTGGTTTGGTTTCGTTCCCGGCTATGCCAAGACATATCTGGTGGACATTGTTTCTGTTTTTTGTTTTGTTTTTTGTTTTGTTTTAGTTTCATCCCGATGTCGCCATTGCGCGCTTTTTGATTGCTTGATTCCTTATTCTTTTGTCCTCGCTGCCATTTTCTCTCCGCTTTTTGTCGTGTTGGTTAATGGTGATTAATGGATACTAGTCCTGATAAGGACTTTAGGACAAAAGAGAGAAAGAAAGAAAGAGAGATAGTTTATCACTAGCAATGCAGTAACCGCGGGGTGTGCTGGTTATGATTCTATTTTTTCCCTAAATGAAAACAAAAATAAATATGAGACACTAGAACCCAGCGGTAGCGTCATGGGCTTAGGTTTGCGAACGCGCTTCGTAATGCCCGGGTGCTGGGTTTGATCAAAGCTGCGGGCCTTGCGTTAGTTTCGACAGTAGTATTGAGAAGCCGACCCTCCAGCAAACAATGACAAACATTATTGTATTCATTGCAGATAGCTTCTCCTTCTTATTAACCAGCTGTAGACTGCTGTAGAACATTATTGTTGTTTGTCCACTTCTGGACTTTGGTCCTGATTCAGAACATGAGTTTTGAGTGCACAACCGTTTATAGATCTGCCTTAGTTTTAGGCAGCCTGTTGATTCCTTGCCTATCAGGCAGATGCACTCAGACTTAAAAGGGATGATCAATCATTGAGTATGCAACGATACTCACACAAACACGCACAAACTCACACACGAAAAATGCACAACGAATAACAATGCTATGAATATCATAATCTATCCGTGTGGGTTCCGGGGCCCCATTGTGGGGAAAACAAGAATAGACCCGCTGCCTCCCCAAAAGCATGTCGTAAGAGTCGACTAATTGGGGAGCTTTCTTTGAAGTCGGAGTGCATCTGCCGGAGAGGCAAGGAACCAACAGTCTGTATTCAAGAAAATGAGATCTGTAAAACTGATGCACACGCAACACTCAGGTTCTGGAGCATGACTGCAGTTCAGTAGTGGACGTGCAACCAGAACCTTCCGCCAGAGTTTACAGCTGATGAACGCGAAGAAGAAGAAAATAATCTATCCTCAGCATCAAGTGTATTGTCGACTGGCGTGGGCGGTCGTGACTCTCTGCAATCTCCGTTCTTCAACAGCGTGTCCCATTTACTATGCTGACACACAACCAATATATAATTAAATAAATATTATTAAAAATCATCTCCCGTTTTCTTTCGCTGTCTCTTTTCCGCATTTTGTATCAGTAACATGGTCTCTTTTTTTAACGTGAGCATACACATGGGCGCGCGCACACACACACACACGCACACACACACGCACACACACACACAATTAATTTTCTCGTCCTGATGTGTGTGAGAAGTTGTTTTCGAGCTATTGCCTCATTCACATCTAGGATAACCTGCTTGTCTTTCAAAAGAATGCAATCAAATAACATCTTTGAATAAATACGTTTATTTAACAAGTAGATTTTTTTCGTATCATAAACATTTTCCGAAAAGTGTCTCTATATTTCTCACTCATACGATGATAGATAAAAATATTTACTGATGAGTTGATGCCTTCTACTATAAAAATCAGTCCTCTAAGTATTTTTGTTGCATTGAAGTATTTTCCATTAGGGGACATTTCCGGCACAAAAGCGAGTGCCAGCATCGCAATGCTAGCTGGAACAAAACAGGAGATATACAAAGCAGAGATAGCCACTACCATTCTTGCCACTTTCTTGTTACGGATGGATATTTTGCTTGCTTGTGCATTGTTGATAGTTTTCCTCCATTCAGAGTTGCTGCGAAGCTGTGCGGTCAGAATAACGGTGCAGAAAACAACAATTGTAAATGAACAAAATGGAAATAAAAAGTTGTTGATAGCAAATTTGAACAGCTCGATCCGCTCTTTATCGTCTCTGTAAAAAAGTCCAATGATGGTTCTGTTTCTTAAAGTTGAAAATTTTGAGCCCAGTTTGTTTGCAACGTATAGAGGTGTAGCACTGAACATAAAGATGATGAAAATGCAGACGATGGAAATCGCAGTTCTTTTTGGGGTGACAATATGTTTGACCTAAAAATATGAAACAGCAGAATTTGACTTACAGTATATAAATTATGTGCGCATGTTAAATTGACATTGATTTTATTTTGTGCTACTCGGTGTGACTTCAACTAATATTAAGTACTTTTCAGTTCACACAAGACGACGCAAAGTAAAAAAAAAAATTTTCAAAAAATTAAACTTCATAAATACACTTGAACAATAAGAAACGAAATTTGTGACTCTGACGAACTGTGTTGTAGTCTATTTATCGGTCCTTTCTCAAATATCCTGCCCCAAACAGGGGAAATCCACAGGTCACGGGACAGTATAATATTTTAGGGGGTTTTAGATAGGCTGCATGGAGTCGTGCGATCTAGGCTGCATGCAGTCGTGGGACCTAGGCTGCACTCTCTCATGGCACATAGGTATGTTAGGGTTATGGCCAGCTCTATATTTTTTTTGGGGTCGTTAAAAGCATCAGAAAGAAGGGAATCCCAGTCTTACCACCTTCTAAAATGTTGGACTGTCCTGTGACATCATCTGTTGTTGGATATTAATAAAGCACCCAATTATCTTCTGCATCACCTTCTTGATGGAATCGGTTTTAAACTACGCAGTCAACTCCGAATCTCCACCTACTTCCAAACTTTGGTCTTTTTCGGAAATTGAATCCTGCGTGCACATGCGTCTTACACGTCTAGCTTATTTATAAACAGACTGTTGGTTCCTCGACTCTCCGTCAAATGCACTTGATTTTGAGGGAAAGACTTTTAATTATTTGCAGTTTACGTCATGCTTTTTAGTTGTCAATGTTACTAGTACCACCTGCCCCACCCCCTACAAATAACTAACCATTGTGGCACTGAAACCCACACAGGGAAAGTGATGTGATCAGTACCAAGCCGACTGATTTTACCTTCTAAAACATAACCATATTCCCATTTCTTTGACAACCAGACCGGATAATACAACGTCCGGATAATCATGATATGGATAATTGATATTTTACTTTACTTTGTGTAAACAAATAAATAAAACAGTCTTGGCTGACACTGTGTTTGCGTGTGTGTCCCGTGCAGCTTCTTATCTCAGACATGTGCACCAACCAAACATTGTACCACAGGAACTGTGAAACTTACAGTTCAATACTAGTACTTTGTGGTATTGTTTCTTTTTCTTTTTTTTTTCTTTCTTTTAATGGCATTTGGGTGGCTACTGACGTTGAGCTTAATGATATTATAGTGTACAAGTATGAAGAAACAAATAAATGAATGACAGTCTGCATTTCCTGTGCACAAGTTACGACTACTGGAGGGATCATTCCCGCTAATTATGTGTGTGTGTGTGTTTGTGTGTGTGTATATATATATATATATATATATATATATATATATATATATATATATGTGTGTGTGTGTGTGTGTGTGTGTGTGTGTGTGTGTTTGTGTGTGTGTTTGTGTGCAAAAACATTTTCTTTGTTCCTATAAGCGTTGAAATCGTGGTTTTCTGAACTTTAATTTTGAAATGTTCTGATTTCCCAAATAACCCTAACCTAATACATTCAACAGTCGATAATCCCTGTGAAGGTAAAACAGCATGTATATTATCTGCAACAACATTCAATGGGGTCAGTATGATTTGGAATGTGTATGCGTACCGTACACTTAGTAACTCAAATGTAAAACTTCCTTTCTCTTTACTGGGAACTTATCAGGAGCCCGCCCGCACGGCGAGAGTTTCCTCCCTCCCTATTAATGCCGCGGTAGAACGCACGGCCCGGCAAATGTTGCTGGGGAATCATGTATTTCTTTTTTTTTAAAGGTTTGTCCGTTTTCCTTTTTCTACTGATGTCACTGCTCACTTGCGTGAGTATTCCCATGGTATGCTAATTGCCCGACTGCTCGCGAGCATAGAAACTGGGATGTGTGTGTGTGTGTGTTGTGTTGTGTTTGTGTATTCCTACGTTCCTTGTCAGTGGCTACTTTTTATCTGGGGGAGCCACCACCAATAAACGTAGAAATACAAAAACATCCCAGTTTCGATACTCGTAGACAGGCGCTCACAGCGCCTCAATGAGACTCACGACAGCACAGCATCCTACAAACATTATATACGGCCAGCAAACGCCTAACGAAACCTTCTCGTAATCTCCCCCCCCCCCTCCCTCCCCCCGTCCCCCACCATAGGACAGCTCGGGAATGAAAGGGAAGAAGAACTTATGTCATGCGGGCGAGTTCCTAATAAGTGCTCTATATTGCTTCATCACCTTAAGAGGGGCCACAATGCTGAGACATCTGTCCATGCTTATTAGGGCAGTGATGACACCACTGACTCGAGTAAATGCAAAATGCGACATCGCAAATATCAGGTACTGAACTTCCACGCTGTCAAATGGTAAGTCGGCGTCAACAATTGATGGCATTAAAAAGATGCACGTCCAAAACATCATAATTTGGCCACCTAAATCAGAGACGGATAAACCTGTAAACAAATAAAAGTAAAACTGTATGTCCAAGGTGACATGGATAAAATGCGTATGTTTTCATTGTTAAATTAATTAGGATTAGTATTAAAAGAATAAGAGATGTCATTGACAAAAGGTTAAGAATGAGCAGACAGCTTTTTTTTTTAAGACAAACAGGTCCTGTAAAAGTCCAAAGTTTAACACAACATTACCGTGACCCTGTAGGGTTGTGTCGTTGTATCGATGAAAGCACTAATCCATAAAACCCTCCAGCTGTCTCTGTCTTCTGCTTGATGCACAAGTGCATGGTAACCTAGTCCTGTCCATTTCTTTATGATGCTATTCCAGGTTCATCTGTGCCCAATTCTTCTAGTGGGAAACACCCCTCTCCCCCTAAGTATCGCTGTAAAAATTACCCTTGTGAACTGAAGCGCAGAGCCGTGAAAGGAACACACTGTGACGTGCGGAGCTTCACGTTGCGTAGGCTTCATTGATTGTGACGAGTGTAAAGTGACTAGGGGTGTCGCAATGTAACAAATGGCATCAACACTTAACATGCCACTGGCCAAGAGTAACACAACATAATGAATGCTGAAGCTTTCAACGTACAACGTAGCGGAACGAGAACTCTTTAAAAGTTCCATTTGTGTATTGACAAATGCAATGATCAACACAAAAAATACATATGCAGGTAATAATCAACTCGTTCAACCAAAGCTCGCTCGTACATCCATGTATTGATATGTCCTTACGATAGGTCGCAGTCCGACCTTGAGATCCAGACGATTATCTTTGTCCTCGGATAAGTCCGAATTAAGCAATGAAAGTATACCGGCTTACTGCCGAGAATGTAATGTTCACCAGCTTCCTGCTGAGGTCTATCTTGGAATCCCGGGGTAAAACGTCCTCAAGGATCCAACTTTATGTAACGTTTGCTTCCGTGGGATCCCGGGGTAAAGCGTCCTCAAGGATCCACACGTCCGTCTCCTTCGGACTATAAACATCAACTGCCTTTGACAACAATACCTTCACAACGTTACGTATTGTTTTGACGTCTTATTTGCTCACTCCGTACCGGTGCGTTCTAGTGCACATTCGCACGCGACACACACGACCTTCGAAACGCGAGGCAAACCATTTGACCACCACCTTCGAGACCCCTTCAGATCCTCTACTGACCTGAAAACCTAAATACACATCATAATAGAGCAATGTATAGAATTATTTCACAACTTTATATTAGATGTGTGGACTATGAAAATGCCATTGACATTATTGAAAGTGATTCTCTCGGGAAACTGATATGGTCCCAATGAATCTCGCAGAAAGTTATCATTTTAGTAAATGCAACATACACAATTGTTTCGCTAGCTGCGCGATAAAAATATAATATTAACAGTTACAGTGATGTGGATGACAGGATCTAAGCTACACACGATAGCAACATACAAAGTGTAAGTCTGTCAATGGCATTGGTTACAGTGAAGAACGAATACGAAGGAGAAGAACAAAACAGGAGAAATATAATGAATTGAGAAGAATGGAGAATGGCAAATAATGAATACAAAAAAGAATGAGAAAAGCGAGGATTAAAGAAGAATGAAGTGTGAAGCATTTATAAGTAGAAGAGTTAAGAATGAAGCAAATAAAGATTAAATAATCAGAATAAAGAAGAGCAATAATAATTATCCAGAACCCAAGATCTACTGATGTCCAGGAATTCGCCATTGCGACTATCGAATATGAAACTTATTTAGCAGAAGATAGACTGATTGTTGTATGCATACCTAATAGACTTATGTTCGTAGAATCTTTGAATCCTTGCTCACAAAACAAACAATGTTGATACTGTTGGTGACGATACCGAAGATATTAAATATCTGACATATCATAATGATAATAATGGCATCCGTCAGTCCCGGGGGACTATGGAGATGTGCCGCTGGCTTTGGGAACAGCATCTGCTGTGACTGTAAAGTCCGATGCGGGAATGGCAGTCTTTGCCACACAGGATACACACAAAAGCAGATACTCCCTCGTTGTGAGGCAGTTTTACTCTCCGGTGTCTCCTCTCCACAGCTCGTTGTGTTCGGTTTCTTTCAAAATGTGACAGTCCGTCTTTCACTTTCTGTCTCCATAGTAGTCGATCTGCAGCTGATTTTTCCCATGTCTCTGTGCCTATGTTGGTATCTATTAGGTCACATTTGCATACATCTTTATAGCGCATCTTTGGCCTTCCTGTGGGTCTATTCCCAGTTACCAATTCACCATATAGGAGATCTTTTGGAATACAACCATCCTCCATGCGGGAGACATGTCCCAGCCAGCGCAGACGTCTTTGCTTCAGTATACAATACATTGATGGTATTTTTGCTCTTGTGAGCACACATTCGTTGGAGACAAGGTCTCGCCATAATATACCAAGGATGCGTCTCAGACAGCGCATATGGAAGGTATTTAGTCTTTTTTTCCTGTGGAGCATAGAAAGTCCAGGATTCGCAGCCGTACAGTAATGTGCTCAGGACACAAGACTCATAAACCTTCATTTTTGTATTATCAGTTAGCTTTTTGTTTGACCAGACTCTCTTTGTGAGATTTGCAAACATAGCAGGGGCCTTTCTTATACGTTTGTTTAGTTCTGCATCCAGAGAATGATTGCTTGAGATACTTGAGCCTAGGTACTCAAACTCATTTACAGCCAGCAGCTGATGGTCATGCACACTAATGTTTGGTGGATTTCCAACATTCAATCCCATCACTTGTGTTTTGTTCAGACTGATGGTAAGCCCAAATTCTTTGCAAGCATTTGCAAAGCGATTCATCAGGATCTGCAGATCATCCTCTGAATGTGCCACAATGGCTGCATCATCCGCAAACAGAAAATCCCTGAGGAATCTCGTGTGCACCTTCGTCCTTGCACGTAGCCTGGACAGATTAAAAAGATTGCCATCTGACCGCGAACGGAGGTATATCCCCTCAGTTGCTGTCCCAAATGCACGCGTCAATAATGCGGTAAAAAAGATGCCAAACAGCGTGGGATCCAGAACACATCCTTGCTTTACTCCATTTCGAATCTTGAAGGGTCGAGATGATGAATCCTCATATGTTATGGTCCCCCTCATATTCTCATGAAAGGATTTGATTAGACTCAGTAGTATAGGTGGGCATCCATATTTTTCAAGGATCCCGAATAGACCATCTCTGCTGACATAGTCAAAGGCCTTAGTGAGATCTATGAAAGCAATGAGCAGTGGCCTGTGCTGCTCTCTGCACTTCTCTTGTAGCTGCCTGATGGAGAAGATCATATCAACTGTTGATCTCTTGGCCCTAAACCCACACTGTGATTCCGGGTATACTCTGTCAGCTAGAATTTGCAACCTCTTTAGGATAACACAAGCAAAGACTGTTCCCACATAATTCAATAGAGAGATCCCACGATAGTTGTTGCAGTCGCTTCTATCTTCCTTTTTTTTATAGAGAGTTATATTGTTGGCATCTCTCATATCCTGTGGCACCGATTTTTCTTGCCAACACTGACAGAGGATCTTGTGTAACTCAGGAACAATAGCATCCTTGGAGCATTTTACGATCTCAGGTGGGATACCATCCTCTCCTGGGGCCTTCCCTGAAGGAAGCCCATCTACTGCCTTACCGATTTCTGTGACGGAGGGTTCCGTGTCTAGTTCGCCCATGATTGGCAGACACTCCATTGCATTTAAGGCCTCTTCACATACAAAGGTGCTTGTAGCATATAGCTCTGAGTAGTGCCCCACCCAACGGTCCAGCTGCCTTGTCCGATCCTTTATGATTTCGCCCGTGGTTGATTTGAGAGGGGCAATCTTTCTTTTAGCGCAGCTACGTGCAGTTTTCTGGACTCTAGACGGAATGGACCTGAGCACTTGCAGATTTCTGATATTCGGCTGGAATTTATATCCCAATAAAGCCTTTTTCTTCTCCTCTATTATTGACAACATTTCTTCCTTGTGTTCCTCAAACCAGTCTAGTGATTTAACTTGCCTCTTACCGAACACGGACATGGCAGAATCACATAGGGCGTGTTTTAGATGTTTCCATCTGTCACCAGCATCCGCGTTTGGTGGGCCGGGCAGAGCTGTGCTCAAGATTTTTTATGAATACTCCTACTTTTCCAGGATTACGACTTTCTCCTGTGTCAATGCGGGGCCGTCCTGGCCTCTTTGCCCGATGAATTCTGCTTGGGATTAACTTCACTTTGCTGCACACAAGGGAGTGATCTGTGTCACAATCTGCACTGTGATAGCTGCGAGTGACCTTAACAAGATGAAAGTGACTGCGTTTAGTGAGGATGATGTCAAGCTGGTGCCAGTGCTTAGATCTGGGATGTCTCCAAGAGACCTTGTGCTGGGGCTTCAGATCAAAAAATGTATTTGTGATGCAGAGGTTGTGAAGACAGCATAGCTCAAGCAGCCTCTGTCCATTTTCATTCATTTTTTCTACTCCAAAATGTCCCATACAGGATGGCCATGAGCTGTGCTCAGCGCCCACTCTTGCATTAAAGTCCCCCAAAATGAATAGGGCTTCCCTGTCCGGGACTTCGCTCAGTGTGGAACTGAGTTACTCGTAAAATTTGTCCTTGGAGTCGGGAGAAGAGGGCAGCGTTGGTGCATAGGCACTTATCAGAGTGACCGATCCAGCTCTTGTCTGGACCTGAATTTTAAGGATCCTTTCTGATCCTCCTGTAGGTGGTGTGGCAGTTCCAAGCAATCGGTTCCTAATCGCGAAGCCTACGCCTTGTTCCATGGGCTCGGAAGATGGTTTTCCCTGCCAGAAGAATGTGAAGTCCTTCTCTTTGATGTTACCCGAGGAGGAGAGCCGGGTTTCCTGTAGGGCAACAATGTCTACGTTCAAACGGGACAGTTCATTGTTAATGACTGCAGTTATCCTTACATCGCTCATATGCTGCAGATCGTCCAGAATACCAGGTGTCATGGTCCTCACGTTCCATGTGCCTAGCTTTAGAGCTGGAAATCTGATTTTCGGCTTCTTTGTGTAGGTACAAGGATTACAATCCGTATGTCGGGTTATCCCCTAAGCCCTGTGCACCCAACAAGGCAAACGGATCGTGGCGGGACAACACCTTACTGACTGGGGGCTGCCCAGCTGAGGCTGGCGGTAGCTGTCCAATGAGACTACGATGGTCTCTCCCACCGTCGGAAACAACCCCTGGTGCCTAGCTCTACGCCAATTGAGCAAAGGCTTATAACCGGTAACTGCTGTTTCCCGTGTTGTGTCGAAACTGTTAAGCATCGCTGGAGTGACCTCCCCAGGGCACAGGCCAGGGCGTTTTGATTTGGAGTACAGACTGTTGCCCAGACAGCAAGTACCCCCTCTCTACGTCGCCGGTGATACCAAGGGAAATCCAAAAACTAGTACAACTTGGCACCAAGGACGTTGCAGGAATTGCCGGAATAGCACTGTATACAATGCTAAACCGCCTTAGGGATTCCAGCTCCGGATTTTTCCTCAGGGTTTACTCCCGAAGCGCTTTCCCAAACATGGGTATGGCCACAAGGCAGTGGAGGTGTGTTGTCAGAGTTTACCTTCTCCTAGATGAGCTGCACTCCCGTACTGACGAGCCTCATCTATGCGAAGCGTCTGGTTAAAGCGCCAGAGACCCGCTTTCGCCCCTTCTCCTGTTAGTTTAAACATTTCCGCCACGAAAAAGCCAGGAGTTGGACTTTTGCTGTCAGAGGCTTTGAGTGGCGCGGTGATTTATGTCACAGGCGTGAGGGGAAGTTAAGTCCAACATGATGTGTATAAGGAGATACTCCGTACGTCACTCGGGCGCCAGTCCTTCACTATCCTGGTTGTACAGATCCTCACGCAAGACCCCTACAGCACGTCCTCGTCGTGCGCCACGGATAATGTCTCAAATGAGCATTAACAGAGCTGTCAGGGGATCTCGGAGTTTGGCGGCCCCCAGAGGTGATGTGTCCTTGTGGCTCTCATCAGCCCGCCCCCAAACGCTTGGGTGAAACATGTTATCAAAACTCATTAGGAACATGAGTATGGTTGACAAACATACAGCTAAAATTACAACCCTTGGTTAAAAGACTGCTGAGTATAGAGAACATTGCTCACTGCACATCCTCTGTTAATTCTCAGTGTCGTCGTCACCGCGCTGAGGGGCAAAACAACAGCAACCATCCATGGGCTGGCCATCCTTGTGCATCCCCGGTTGACCCTCAGTGTCGTCGTCACCGCGCTGAGGTGCACCACAACAACAACCATCCATAGGCTGGCCATTCACGTACATCCTCGGTTAACCCTCAGTGTCGTCGTCACCGCGCTGGGGTACACCACAACAGCAACCATCCATCAGATGGCTAAGCCTAAATGGCCGACAAAACTAGATCATACGGATCAAAATCTGACCATCAAAATTTGCACTGAACTGAAAGAGACCGAATACCCACACCCAAAGACCTCACTCGCTCGAGTGTTGGGAAAAACTGACAACGATATGCTTGATTCAGGATGTGAAATCCTGTCGGGCTAAAGTACCTAGCTGTGTGGTCACAAAAGTCCAAAACCCAAAGGCTGCTCCCCGCTGACTTCCAGAGGGCACAGCCCCTGTCGAGCGGGAGGCGTGATACGGTTGTGAGGTTAAGCAGGCATGTGCAGGACGTGACGATTCCTTGGGTGAGCCCAGAAACAGAGCGATATGTGCCGGCTCTGCATGCATGGAAGCCTCCTTGGATGGCGGGGAATGCCCATGATCTGCCCCTGCCTTCCCTTGAGGGCCAACCGTTCCACAGGGGGCTGCCCCAAAGGGGTACTCCGGGGGCAATACCTGCGGTGAAGGCGACAAAATGGACACCACACAAATCAGGCAACGTCTCGACCCACACAAAACAATGGCCACAGTCACCCTAGAAATAGGCCTGACGTCTTCCTTCGAAGTCGGCGTACAGCTGCCCAAGAGGCAGGGAAATGAAAAACGGTTGTACACGCAAAAATCAGGTCCAGGTGAAAGCCAAAAGTCCAAGCGGACGATTAACCGGGACCTTCCACTGGAATTCACAGCCGGTGTTCGATGGAAAAAAAAAAAAAAAGAGGCTTTGAGAGACGCATGCCTTGATCGAATTTCATGGAGCCTGAGAGCTTATCCTCAGCCCCGCCCTCGGTGATATCTGACATATCACGCAGTACAAAACCCAAGTGCAAATAACAGCTACGCTATCATCTAGATAGAAAGATGATGTAGAAACCAACGGGCCGGACTGATTCATGACTTGGTCTACTGTATACTGTTAGCATATGCAATATCTCAACACGGTTATTATATTAGTCCCTGCACCATAATATCATCACGCATTCATCTATTGTCAGAGACATACTAATTACTGTGCAGGTTATAGTAGCAGATGTGTTCGTCCTAACAATCCCTATGCATATTAACATGGAAGGAGGTGTATATCTATATAAATGTTTTTTGCTTTTTTTTTTTGGGGTTGTTGTAATGTCTGAACTGCTCAAACCAATGACAGTGACATTTAAATAATCCGTATACAGTTGATAGGCAGAACTTGATATGAAATTTATAAGCATCAATGCCACTGTAATTTGTATAAGAATATATTCAAGTACAAAACAAACATCCTGCAGCAGGCGAGGAGTCACAAGTAACGAAATTCATAAATACTATGGTAACTGTTGTGGTTTTCATAAATGTAGGACAATTTCGGACAGCAAATCTAGTTAATTATGCACTGTTGTGCTCGTTTGATATTTACGATGTTTTTCTTGTTTTTTATCAACCTAGTATTTTGCGAATTTGTTTGACTGGTGAAAACGTATAACTACAATGTGACACCTAGATACAATACTCTTTTCAAGCGTGCTTACATTTTTCTAAATAACCGCACACTGACAGTAGTAAACAAAGAAAATTGAAATATTTTGGTCACTTGAAACGTCATGGAAGTCTAGAGAGAACAATAATGGAGGGGTATATGCCTGGGAAGAGAGGAAGAGGAAGGCCAAGGAGAAGATGGGTGCAGGATGTGGCAGATGATCTCCAGATGGGTGTATCAGACGCAGGACATCTTGCTCATGATAGGAAGGTTTTCCGGAGGGTTGTTATGGCAGCGAGGTTCCGCGAGGGACATGCTACTGAATGAATGAATGAATGAATGACAGTAGTAACAACTAAATAGCCGGTGTCTAGCATGAGTTTGAGGGTCGTGTATATTTAATACGTCATAGTATTTACTGCAGATTGCCTTGACATTTAATTGTACAGACTGTTATTATCTAAAGCGCTGGGGAATTTCTTCAAGAGAATACGCAGTGCACTGAGAGGGATCAAAGGTTAGTAAATGCGTTTAAATCAGAGCTGTAAAGAATAGGTGATTATTACTATTCGGTTGAATAAGAATTACGCGACCAAATATTTGGCTGAATACGAAAAGTATAGTGTATACAAAAGATCTGAAAAAACACATTCATAATGTCAAATGTACGCCAAACTTTTACTTCACGAAATGTAGTACAGAAGAGTCTTCTTCTTCATCTTTTTAGCATTTCGAGCCCTTGAGGTTCTTTGCTGCAGATATCACTCACCTCCATTCGTCTATCTGGTTGACCTTCTCTTTTTAGTTGGTTACATCAATTGTCTGTATATTATCTCTTCATTGTCTTCTTGGTCTGCCTCGTGGTCTACGATCATTCATCACTTTCGTGTCTACAGTTTTTATTTCTCTGCTATCTGACATTTTTTTCAATATGCCCCAACCATTTCAGTCTAGTAGCTCTCATGATGATAGTAATGGTGATTTAAACCCTAATTCAACCGTAATTTTTTTTTTTTTTTTGGGGGGGGGGGGGAGGGTCATTCGCAAACCAGAAAAAGATTTGGGAGAAGGCTCGAAGGACCTTTTTTTCTGTTCTAAATTGCACGCCTAATTTAGTATTGAAATAATATGAACCGTAAAAGCAATTAGATTAGAGGAAGTTGTGGAACATGTCAAGTTTTCAGGACCATTTAGGTCAGCTCTGCCCATCTAAACACTAAGCAACTTTTCATTTATACCTGGTGAGGCCAGTAAACGTGTGTCAGGGCTTGAGATGTGTCGCTTTGCCTGCGTCCTATGCGCGTCAAATTATGACACGCATTTACGACCTCGGAACATCTATAACTCACTCTCCCCTCACGCGAGCTCTATATTAGAGCTAGTGAGCGATTTTAACGACCCCATAACATATACATATGGTCCGAACCCAAACTCGTGATTTCAGACTTCTTAACATTGTGCAGTGGCGTGCACAACGCTGTGTCGCTGCAGACACTGAACTTTACCCTTTGCAATAAAATTATTTCCAACGCAAAATCCTAGATGGGTGTCATTTACCCACCAACAAACTTTAATACTATATACGAAGTCGCTTAGAAAAGCCAGTGCAATACATAATTGATTATTTATTTATTTTTTTTTTTTCATTTTAAATATCCGGAAACCATGAATTTTAAACTCTTTGGCTCAGTACAATGGATATCGCAATCCTTTAGCCTCGATTCCATTATAGATACCGTAAATCTGGGAGAAATGTGGCTTTTCTGCCTACTCCCGGAAGTTAACCCGGACCACAAGGAGTTCATCACCCGGCCACCATGAAGTGAGCTTTAACCAACGACGCTATGGAGTCGGGCATCTGCACCTAAACATATATACTAGAGAGACAACGAACACCCATGCTTCTTACACTTGACCGTCTGACAGCTTAGAGAGAAGACTGAAAGTCAAATCACAATAACCTAGCCAGAATCAGTCAATCATAAGTGTGTAAATTATGGGAAAGGGGGGGGGGGGGGGGGGCTTAACTACATGTGCCTGAGCTTGTGACTAGTTTCGAAATTTTCCATACATACATGAGAACTCTAAGAATTCTTACTAAATTACTGAGGGAAGATGACAAGTAAGCCCCGCTCCCTTCCCACCCGTGTGATAGTAGACACGTTGGGAAAAGCCGAGCCACATTCACCCAGGTAAACTCCCTCAATGCATTTTTCGAAATAAAAGACTATATATATATATATATATATATATATATATATAGTGTTTTGTTGCTAAAGTTAAATATAATCAGTTTACGTGTAGGTTTATTTTACATGCTGCATGTTTCCTTGTGCTATTCAAAATGCGTATTTGTTGTTGTTTGTTTTTAAATTAGTGTCTTCAACTGCTACTGTACTACTGTTTTGATTACTATAAAAAATAAGGAAGCGTGGTCAATGTGGACAGTAAACTCGGCTCCATACACGTACAGTTAAAACATTTGGAGACTCCAAATCAACGAGAGGTATTCCAGATCATCGCTGGGTAATTCCCACCAGCCTTGTTATCCTTCCTGCTAACTTAAGCAACAGGGAGAAGCTTTTCTCGATCCTTAAAAATCAGACTTTAATAGGGTCGCGCACATCACCGTGTTACGCCAGTTCGTAGATGAATTGCTTGTAAGAAGGAAGAAGAAATCAACTTCTCCTTTAGTATAATATAAGTCTCCTCACACTCTGACGTCCTGACCACATTTGGAGGCATGACTTCCTTCGTGACATCGGAAGCAATTACATTAAAATCCTTAATGCATTTCTGGTAGTACAGAGGAACACACGAACGTACATGCTTTTTGTTCGTGTGTCTTGGTCTCAGAGCTCTTCTCAGCTTCTCCACATTGCCAGATTCTGGTTTTATCAGTCATTCTGACACGATGTGTCCAAAGAATTCCAGCTTGTCCAAAACCCATTTGCATTTGGTTCAGCGTGCCCTTAAACTAGGTTCCTAAAATATCTAAAACATCAATTTTAACGATTCCAAGTGTTCCTCGAATGACATTGCAACGATCACAATGTCATTGTTAAAAAGAATAGTTTACATTTTTTTAAAATGCATTTTCCTTCTACATAACCATGAATAGGCCTGGCGAGGAAATCTCTAGCTTTGAATTTCCTAAGAGAAGTCGTAACTGAACTTTATCTCTAACGTGCAGACTTCTTCTCTTCGTCTTTTGGTTGAGTCTGGCTGCCTACCTCTTTCGAAATGTGATCGAATTCTAAACTCTTAACTCCACCTTGTACTGTGAGCACGTTTTGATTGTCTCGTCTGGACATTAGTCAGCATACATTTTCCTCAGCATTATAGTTGGAGTGAATGCCGTGGATGGCTGTGTTAATGGCTAAGCAATTTGTTTTGTTTTACTATATATATATATATATATATATATATATATATATATATATATATATGTGTGTGTGTGTGTGTGTGTGTGTGTGTGTTAATAAAAAAATTAATTTTCCGAGTTTGTTAACTATAGACTCAGACACCCGTGAAAAGATTGCTTTCAGTTTTTCACACAACGTTGCCTTTGACTCAAATCGTGATTTGTTGGCAACAAAATCGCACAAACCACGAACGACGTAGATCCAGCAACAGACAAATCATTATATGTTTCGTTGCCGGCCTGGATTTGTTTTTAGTTGATTGCCCATTTTTGACTGCTGAGCTCTTATTGAACTTTGCGTTACTATATAATTTCATTTCCACAATCTGCTTGAGTGTTTGGTAGCGTAGTTGTAAATATTCTGTCTAACATCCGAGTGACCCGCGTTCGATTACCCGCTAGGTGATATAAAAATTTTTTTTTTGTTAGCCCTTAACTGGGCGGCTGGCATGTTGTGTTGTGGTGCATGGTTAGGCTGCCTTATCTATGCCTTTTTTCGGTTTTGGGGTTTACAGCTAGCCTGCCAAAGCGGCGACGTGATGCTCAATGGTCATGTCACGGGTAATCTTCGCGCGCCCTTGAAAGGGCCGTTGGCACTTCGTGTTGTGATTTACAGCAAGGCTGCGATATTTCACCTAAACTCTTCAATGTTCGGTAGTATAGTTCTAACTAGTCTACCCTTCACGCGGATGAGCGGTGTTCGATTCTCCGCTGGTGGTCATTGTTCTTTTTCCCTTAAAAGAATTATTGCAACGTTGTGTTGTCGTTTACAGCTAGACTGCGATATCTGCGCCTTTCGCCCAAAGACATCAGATTTTAGTAAATTCCCAGTTAGCCTCCCTGCGACGCTTTTCTGTCAAAAACTATTCGGCGTTGACAGAAACTGTTAACTAAGACAGCTAACAGTCCAGTTTAGTTTGGGTTGACACGGATGCCTAGGTCAGTTAAAAATGTCCCTTCAGAGAGGGAGAAATAACATGTGAGGTGTATTTTTTCCCGCTATTTGTTAGTATACTGTACTTTCTATTGTGGGTTCCATTACTGGTTAGGTGATGAATGTCGGGGACAAAATTAAACTAAACAGTCCGTGCCGACAGCATGCAGCGCTAATTCCTCTGTCTTCACCGATCTACACATATTGTAGTGACTGTTTTTGTTGTTGTTATTGTTGTTGTGATGGTGGTGATGGTAGTTTTAGCAGTAGTCTGGTACTGCATGGGTGATGTGGTAGCTCTTACACTGGACACATGTACTTCTCAGTACAATTAGTGCTACCCATTTTGGTCTGGGTAGACAAGGATGCCAAACTAAATTTAGTTACAATATTTCGTCTAATGATGACTTTCCTATCCTTCGGAGAGGATGATATGATTAGTGGGAAAAAAAAAAGGGGGGGGGGGGTATTTTTCTCCGCTATTTGTGAGTATAGTGTACTTTTTACTGTGGGTTCCATCACTGGTTAGGTGATGACTTTTTGTGTTTCCTATGTCGGCTGCAAAATAAAACTAAATAGTCCATGTATGTGTTGATAGTGATTTCAGCCACCGATATTGGATAAAGCATGTTTTCTTGTTCTTTTAGGTAATCAAAAGCTGTATTTAAAACGTCATAAATCGGAGGAGTTATGTCCACATGACGCCAGCACCCTCCTATAGAAACAAAATTAGTAAGACCACACCCCCACCCCTACCATAATAAAAATGTCTTCGTTAGCTATTTCTAGCACAAAGCGTGATTCCACGATTGTGGAATACGGACATAATTCGTCTGTTGGAGGTAACAGGTTCAATTTTCTGCAGGATAACTATAGCATTCGATTGGTATATTGTTTAGTGGGGCCTTCTACTTTCTAGTTCTTTCTATGGGTCCTCTCATTGCATTATCTTTGTGTTTATTATACACAATGTTTCTACGATATTTGCACGCACTTACATATAACACACACACGAACGCATACACACACATAGGCACACATACACGTGGAATCTATTTCAGCTACCATCACGTACTAAAATTAGATGTGTAAAATATTATGTGTTAACAGGTGATCAATAGGACATGTTTGTTCAGAATGTCAAAACATATATAATTCCTTTGCATCGTTTGCCGCAGCCAACATGAGCTGTCAATGTGAATTAGTGGCTTTCTGTAGAATGACTCACATGAGATACGAACAGAAATGGGACAGGCTGAGGTAAAATTATGTGTATATTTCATATGTATACAATATAATGTGCTTTTTTTTTAATGAGTCACTATATATAATTGCCATGCTTCGTCCGAGATAGTGAAAAAAAAAAAAACGATTTGTTTTGTTCCCGATTTCATTTTTGCTTCAACCTCAGCCTTGTGTTTAGTCATTGTCCGTGAGTGCACCTGAGCCTCATGGCCTGTCAGTCACCACAGGATTTGGCCCACGAAGCTAACCACCCTCTTAACTGCGTTAGTGCCAATTATATAAATAATTGAAGGTTCTAATCCACTTTCATCATCTTGTTTTTCCATCCCCCAACCGATCTATGCCTTAGGGTTACAATTCGTACTCAGGAAGAGTTTGAGTTACATCTACGCAAGATGTACTCTGACAAAAAGAGGAGAGAGCCTCTCGATGACAATCCAGAGATCCTTAGCGGCCTCAAACAGCCTTCGGTGCCGAAGGTATCATTTAAAATGATACCTCCCCTTTGGTCTGACGTTGAGGAAGTTGTGAAAAAGGCCAGCGGCAAATCTGCCCCAGGTCCGAACGGTGTTCCGTACGTTTTTTACAAGCGTTGCCCGAAAATCCTAAAAATGCTTCACGTCTTGTTGAGACAAGCGTGGATCCGCAATCACATATGTCCAGAGTGGCAAAAGGCAAATGGGGTCTACATTCCCAAAGAGCAGGACTCGAAGAGTCTTTCCCAATTCAGGCCCATCTCGCTGTTGAATGTCGAGGGTGAGATATTCTTCTCGGTCATGGCTCGCCGGCTCACACAGTATCTGATGGCTAACAAGTACATAGATACGAGTGTTCAGAAGGGTGGTATTCCAGGCGTTCCTGGGTGCCTTGAACACGCGACCATGATTTGGGAGGCTATCCAGAGAGCCAAGCATGAGAGAACCGAATTGCACGTTATATGGTTGGACTTAGCCAACGCCAACGGGGCAGTCCCCCATAGGCTACTGTGGCGAGCCCTTCGCATGTTTCACGTACCGGCACAGATCAATCAAATGATCGAGCAATATTTCTCTAAGTTCGCTTTGCGCTTCTCTACCTTGACGTTTACCACGAGGTGGACTGAGTTGCAGATTTGGATAGCTATGGGCTGTACGATCTCACCCATACTGTTTGTCATGGCAATGCAGATCATGTTAGACGGGGCGGCCGGCTACGGACAGGGCCTTCAAATTGGGGACCACTGGATGCCGCCACTACGCGCATTTATGGATGACACGACTATTATGACGGGCAGCGAAGAGTCTGCCCGCACGATCCTGGAAAGATTGGACGCGGTGGTCCAATGGAGCGGAATGCAGTTCAAACCGCAGAAGTCGAGGAGTCTGTCAATCCATAAGGGCAAGGTGTCGGCAACCAGTTTTACGGTGGCAAGGAACAAGATCCCCACGGTTCTGGAGGAACCGGTGAAGAGCCTCGGTCGCGTTTACGATTCGAAGTTATCTGATAGAGCGGAAGTCCGGCGAATACACGAGTCACTGGCTACAGGCCTGCTCGCGATCGAGCGATGCAGGCTGATCGGGAAAATCAAGGTACGGTGTCTCCAATTCATGCTGATTCCAAAGCTCCTATGGCCACTGTTAGTCTACGAGGTGACGATGACTGCAGTGGAAACCATGGGAAGGAAAATCAACACAGCCTTGTGAAAGTGGATTGGTGCACCGCCTTGTCTTACCGACGTGGCTATGTATTGGAAGCAGGCTAAGCTGGTACTTCCGTTAAAATCAATTAACGAAGAGTTTAAAGTCGGCAAGGTAAGACTCACCATGCTGCTTACCACGAGGTCTTCAGAACCAAAATTCTCGTATGTCCAGTCCGCTCTAAGCATTGGCCGGAAGTGGAGTGTCCCGATGCGATAGGAATCGGCCAGAATGCACTAAAATTGAGAGAGACATGGATACAATCAAACCGACGTCGAGGCTAGTGCGGGAAGGTCAATTGGTTGCAAAGGCCTCAGCCAAAGAGCGCCGAGAATGGTAATACAAACGGGACGAGGGACAACGGAAAACGAGGTTTGGGTATAGAAAGCAGCCCAGCAGTCGCAGCCTGGCCATTGGGTCAGTGCGAGAGCGCATTGCCAAGAAAAACTCACA